>CABFVX010000629.1:33287-49344 GCA_902151425.1 Timema shepardi
ATTTATAGACACTATAACTTTTCTATGAGTGCATAAGCACTATATCATTTTGTTGTGTGTTCATAGACACTAATTGATTTTAGAAAGGTGCACAGTTACCTATGGTTTATAGACACTATAACTTTTCTAGGAGTGCATAAGCATTATATCATTTTGTTATGTGTTCATAGACACTTATTGATTTTGGAAAGGTGCACAGATACTTATGATCCATAGACACTCTATAATTTATTTATGATTTATATACGCATTAGCTTTTCTTATGTACCTGGTTTTACTCAAATTACATCTGCTTGAAACTCATGTTGCTATTCAGTGATTTACTGAAGTCAACTAGCGGGTTGTGGAGAGAGGCAGAACTGAACTTTCCTCGCGGTCACCGCGTATGGTGGCAGCCTAAAGGTTAACTTACGATTAGTTTGTCGGGTCTTGGTTCCCCGTGTCAAAAGACCAAGTGGCGCCCATTCGTATCAGGATGCTTCCCTGATGAGTAGTGTACTTATGTCCAGCCCATCGCAGCATCCCGTCAGTTCACCAACCTCAACCCACCCCCAACTCATGCTGTAGCCGGCCGGGTACTCTGTAGCGTTATTTCTCCGGAAATTTCGTTATAAAATATGATAATAGAAAGGGTACCAAGGACGGTGTTTGTTGGAGGAACAATTCTCAAAGTTGGGGTTCTTGATGCTGTGATCTGTTTTAATGATGGTGCATAAAGCAGAGTGAAAGTACTAAAAAATATGGAAATATATCCTGGTCAGAATATGATAAAGGGTCTGAAAGACAACAACGTGTAATCAAGGCAGCGATATCAAGATATCAGCTGAAGAGATGACCAAAGAAGCAAGAACAAGGAAAATAACAAATAAAAGGATACAAGAGGATGAAGTTAGCAAGGATGAAGAGAGTTATAGAGGGAGACTATTTTAATCAGATGTTTTGTAAGAAGATACATCAACATTTTTTAAATCGAAATTACTCCAAATTATATTTTTACCCCTTTTGATATCAATTTTGTAAAAACTATTTAATCTAAAAAGATTAAACTTTGGAGAAATGTTTATAATTGTCAAATAGTGTTACTCTACTAGAATAATCTAATTATATATCTAATTTATATTTTAAAAAACCCAAAATTGTCAAGTACTGTTTAGTATTTTAAATAAAAGTCAAATTATAAAAAAAAAGTTATTTCTAAATAATTCTAGTAAAGGATGTTGATCTAGGTTTGTTTAAAAGGTAGAAAATGATTTGGTTATGATTTGATGATTTTTTATGAGAAAGGTGTACCTAACTGAATATTTATATCGATTTGTTAATTCATTTTTAATAAACTTATATATTTTGTTATATACAACTATATATTCTACAATAATATGTATTCGACTAATTTGTTAACATATAATTACTGTATTAACCCTAAGAAATAGAATATTTGGCAAACCAAGTAAACATTTATCAAATAATATCCACATATACCTAATTTTACGACTTTTCAAGGGTCACTGTCCTCCCCATTAAAAGCTCAACAAAATCCAGTCTAGGGCTAGTAGTCAACATTTACCAATTAACAATAACAAAACGTGAGATGAAATTTGTCATTACTTTTTCAAAAATACAGAGCTTATATTTAAAAGTACCATAGTGACTAGAGTTCATTCTGTAGGGAGTTCAAAATTCATGAATGTGTGAATTTAGTTTCATTTAACAAAACTATTGAAAATTGTGGGAGTTTGACCTAGTTCTTGGTTTTACTAATATTTGAAAAAAGTTTGGTTGGATATAGATAATAATAAATATACTTGTTTCTTTCTATTCACCGCTTGAACCCACTTGTCTCATTTTCCTTCTTTCACGGAGTTTGTAACAAATTCATGTTCTGCAGATAGAAATACTCAAATTTTAGATAATTTACGTGTGCTGCAGCAGAAAATATGGATACGCACTCAGATATAGTAATGAGACCCATGTCCAAAGAATCTCTTCGATTGGCTTCTAGGAGTTCCATGGTGGCTTCCAACTTTTATAGTTTTCTCATTTCCAAACAATTGAATAATTCATTATTTTTCAACCTTAGACTTTTTCTAAGCACTTAAATGAATTTAGATTTCAAAACAGTATCTAAATAAACTGTGAAAGCCTACAGGCAAGTTTAAGGTCCCTAAAGTTCCTGTAGAAGGCTGTCGGGTCCTGACTCATTTTCAATAACTTTAGCTACAATTCCTTTTGTAAGGAACTGGACTTATAAGCATAAGTACACGAATTGATCTTTGGAAAACTTTTCCACTCAGCATGTTGACCAGCTTGTTGTCGGCCTATTGTAATAAAAACTATAGTAATACACAATTATGAACTACATATCATGCACTCATCACAAGATATTATTAGGATAATCAAGTCTCACAGGTAACGATGGTCAGGACATGTATCGTGAATGGGAGAATCTAGAACCTTGTCCAGGGTATGGACAGATAACCCCATTGGGAAGACCTAAACGTAGATGAGTTCCTCCACCATACAAGTTTTAATCCTCTACTATAAAATGGTTCCTTAAACCCATAATCGAGCTCCTCCACTGGAATGAGATGATAGGAGGGTCTAGTTCCTCCAAGAACACTCAAGGAGGCGAATATAAGTAATCCACGTGCAATAACCTAGTACAATTAATATAACTTTAAATACTTCCATAATTTTGATTTAATTGTGTTTCCTACCCAACCTAACTTAACCTAACCCAAATGAACTCTTACTCAACACACTTATTTCCAAATGTAATAATGAGTGTACTCACTTGTAAGCGATACACGCGATAGCCAAGGACAGGGCCAGGAACAGCAAGAATGAGAGCGAGCCATACATAACGATGTAGTACACCTCTGGAACAGTGAACACCATCACACTGTAGCTTAGAGACACCAACAGTTTACTCTCTTAAATAGGGGCATAATACTATTCTAGAGTATTTAATATAAGGAGGCCAAGGAAACAAGTCTCACAAAGGTAGGTTGAGACAAAAGATAAAGAGTTTTCATTACAATTTGACAAATATAGAGAGATTTGGTCTTCACTTTTATCGAGAAGGAAGCAAGTGAAATTGCACTTTGGAAATAACTTTTCAATTATTCACTAGCAGCTAGGTAAATCAGGTGATCCTTTATATTTACAGGAATCTCATCATTCCATGTCTTAAATGGATTTCGGATCCATCCAGTCAGTCCCTCTCCATTGATCCTCTTCTTCTGGGAAGTAGAAATAAAACAGCTCTCCAAGTCAAATTATGATAAATGACATTGTACACAAATGCTAGGTCAAAATCCACACATCCTTCGCTAATAGTTTCAGCCAAC
Organism: Timema shepardi; assembly: GCA_902151425.1. Classification (NCBI taxonomy): domain Eukaryota; kingdom Metazoa; phylum Arthropoda; class Insecta; order Phasmatodea; family Timematidae; genus Timema; species Timema shepardi. The sequence goes on from CABFVX010000629.1 coordinate 36,635, forward strand.
TTGTGAAATATCTCATTGTAATCCCTTGAGAATCCAGTCTTCCTTAATTTCGGCTTTCGTTTCAACCCTTCTATATTGTCGGTCATAGTAAAACAAGAGGACATTTTTCCTTGTATTGACGCGTCAAGTTAATTTAAAATAGAAAAGCTATCTCCCAAATAGACCATTCAAGCTAGCCAATATTTTTTTTCAAACCGTTCTGACCAAGTTGATTTTTTTCATTTATAAATTCAGCAAGTTCATTCCTCAGCTCAAACACTCTCGACAGGACTCCACCCCTTGACAACCTACGTACATTGGCATGCAATGGTAACTGTTTATAGTCAGCCTTATATCTTGGTATAGTACTGCAAAAAATCTCGAGTTTGAGCAGGTTGTTCAGTTCTGTTAACATTTTCTTTGAGGTGAGGACTTATCTGGGAATAAAACAGTGTGTATATTTAGATTCAGGTGCCAACGCCTTAATCTGAGCACTCCTTCTGGAATGTATACCTGTCATTACTGCAGCACCATCATTACATACGCTTACACAAACTTAAAATCCAATCCACATTTACCACCAATGTAGTTGCCTAACACCCAGAAAAGTTCAGAGATAGCGGTGTTTCTTGGCAGTAAAGTGGAAAAACAATTCCACCTTCAACTCACCTCCATACTCATAACGCACATACACAGCCAAAATTGCCATATTAGCCATATCCTTGGATTCACCAGGCTCAAAGAAAAGTACTTTGCAAATTGAAACTGTTCTATGAGCTGTTCTTCCATATCATCAATAAGATCATGAATACTTTGAGCTAAAGTATCATTTGAGTGTGGAACATGATCAACTTTCTTTGCCACCATCTCCCCGATATTTTAATGCAGACGTCATTAATACAACCCTTCACAAAGTTGTTGAATATTGTGTATGGTCTTTTTGCCTTAGGAACATAAAGGACATATTCATATGTTAAGTCATGTGATCTGCATATGACAAGTTTATAGATATTATAAATACCTATAAAATGATACAACTAGTATAGTAAAACGCTACCTATATCTACCACAATCAGCCTATGAGCGAAATCTTGTGCAAATATATTATACCATACGTACCTATGAAAAATTATCAAATGAGTTAATTCCAAATTATTTTGTACCAATAACTCAAAAAATTCAAAATAATTATAAGGTACTTTACAAATAATTTATTTATAATCAGTTGAATGCATCTAGAAGTCACCCTTTCTGAAAATATATCTAACTATCGGGACTATATTACAAGTTCAATACTTAATTTAATACTTATCTATAGTAATTTGTCACGTGAAACTTAGTTCATGCTGTCTGAATTTCAACTCTTTTGTTTATGTTTCACTGGAGGTGGGAAACACCAAAACAAATCACCCAAACCGACCCGTTTAAGCCGTGATGCTTCCAGATGGCACCCCGGCTCCAGGGCCTCCACCACCTCTAAGAGCCGGAGATGAAGGGACATGGATGACCAGAGCCATCCACGACCCAGCGATGGATTTGGCAGCATCCAGTCTCTCATCAGCACTCCTACCCAGAATTAGTTGCTCGGTAAACTAGGTTAGTGGAGGTTTATCTCAAGTTATCTCTCTTCAAATAGTTGAGGAGATAATTAAACAATTAAAGTGGTTTTTTATGTCGTGCATGAATTGATCATACAATTAGTGATCGTGAAACTCAATACTGGCTCGAGGAGCAAATACATGCTTTGCTAGGGCATCTCCAGGATTACTGAGCTACCACGGAGGATTACGTAGGTCTGCTATTATACAGAACAGACTCCTTGTCAAGACCTGTATTTGTATCATTTAGAAGAGCAGATCCTCTTGACGTGGAGGCTGTGCTCTCTAATGTAGAACGAGTGTTACAAAGCATTGCTTCGTTCCTCACTTTCTCCCTCATGTGTATAAAGTTACAACACTTTAAAAAGCCGCGAAGGAGGGGTAGTCATAAATGTGATAAACTCTTTCTCGCTAGCACATATAACCGTAATAGTAAAGGAATCATTACAATTCAAAATTGTAGTGACAAACTATGCCTTGGTCGTGCATTGTTTGTTGCCAAAGTTGTATGTGATTTTAAAAGAGAACCTGGATGCATGGGCCTTAACACATTTAGAGAGATCAAAATGAGTCGCCAATTTAAAAAATCAAAGCAGATGAGCTATGCCGTGATGCCCATGCGAATCTTTTTAAAGGTGGTGGACTATTTGAACTGAAACACATTCAAACTTACCTCTCAAAGTATAAAATCACGGTATTCCGGGAACGTCGGGGGAGGTAGGTCCTCTACGAGAGGCCTAGCCCTCCCGAATCTTCCTTTAAGGGGTACTTGGATTTTTACTTTGACGATGAAAAGGAAAACCATTTTAATGTCATAACATCCTTGACAGCGACAATTAAGTGCGGCATTTTTGCCGTGAGTGTCGTGCCATTTGGTCATAAGAACGTGCACAAATGTGAATCCGAGTGCAAAATGTGCAACGCTAAAGTGGTTTGCAGTGGAGGTCGAACTATAGCCTGTAAATAATGTGGGCGTTGGTTCATAAACCAAACTTTCTTTGAAGACCAAAAGCGTCCTATTGTTTACAGAGGTCACATGTCGACATGTGATGTGAAAAGGGTTTGTGAGGTCTGTGGGTAATATTTCAGTTTTGAAAGAGCATAATTTTTACACAAGTAGTATGAGTCTTTTTGGGAAGTATCTGATATACATCGTCTTTTTTGGTCATTTCTGGTATTTGATGCCGGCCCCATCAAAGCCGTCACTGGAAAAGAGCAATTTCTTCTTCGTGTTCTATGATTTTGAATACTGACAAGAAGCGCTTCTTCAAGGTGCTGCCAGTTAGTTGTTGTATAAATGTTATTTTGTTTTGTTTGGTGTGTCTAATATTGATTCAAAATCCTCATAATTGTATTCGATATTACTTATGAGTTAATGTAAACTTTATATATTATGTCAGCAAAATATAATTTAGAACATCAAGTAATATTTAAAATTAAACTTCTTTTTTGTTGTTTCAAGTTGCTCAGGAATAAAACAATGGTTTCTAAAATAATCAAAAACTTTTACTTTCACCTTGGGCAGTAATATACAGTCACAATCATCCACCTCAGTGGCGTAGTTGACTAACGTGTTTGTTTTATATAGAACCAGACTGCCAAGGACGGGGGAGCTCGAGGTTCGAATCTCATTCGGGTAGACAAGGGGTGGTTTTTCCTTTTCCTATTTCGAAAAGTATTATTTGCATATAAATAAAATCATTTTTACAGTATAAAACATTTGTTTTTAAATATTATTTTTTTCAGTGTTTTCCCAATATTTTAAATATTCTGTTTATGAGACTATTTGTTTTTTTTAAATGATAATATATGCATATTATTATATAAAAATATTTTATATGTATATATACACAGCATAAGAAACCATTAAATAAGTACCAACTAATTAAATTCAATCAGGATTCGAGCCCAGACTCCCTTCTCACAGGAAAAAGGGACTAAATTAACTTGACATCCAAGTTTCCTTTGTTAGTCTAACTTTACTATAAGGTCCTTACTAATTATGTATCGTTCTTGGCTACGATTCAATGGAGAGGTTTAAGAAATTATGTTTGCACTTGAGTAGAGCTTAAAATATTAATTTCTTCAATGCCTTTGCCTTATAACATTCCATGAACTACTGTTGTAAGTGGTGTATCAGGCGTTCTTTCTTAGGAAAATATTTGTTTTTTTACCATCGCGTCTCACCACCCGTTCGGTTCGGACGCCACACCCTCTTCAGTTGCAGCCTTCTGAGTGTGATTTTGTTGAAATAAGCCTACTCTTGTACAAAATAGCTTTACAAAAGTAAAACATTAGATTGCTTTGGACACACTGTTCACTACCTCAATAAAAATATTTGTTGTGTGAAATTATAATAATATATTGCTTTATTATTTTCTCATTTGTTTAACCGTCAGTTTGGCTTAGGTGGTAAGGTAGAGTGATGTAGAGTTCAAGTAATCAAATCTTAAGATTTCCAGTTATTTTTTAAATTTGTCAGACTGAAAAAAAAAATTTAAATTATTGTATTAATCAGCATATAATTTATTTTAAATATATTGTTTAGAAGTATATAAGGTATTTTAGCATACGTAGATTACCACAAAACTTTTATTTAAAAATAATTTAACACGGTATTGAATTAAAATTCAGTAGATTCATTGTGAAATTTTGTGTATATGTGATTATTTAAAAATTAAATTAATAGGTTTATGATATAAAAATATACACATTTAAAAATAAGGTTAAGCAAGCTAATTATTAATTGCATAGTAAAACCAATTAGTGTATATTTATGTTTTAAAAATTGTTGCGAAAATAAAATAATATTTTATTGTATTCAAATCATCAACAAGTGATTTTTAATTCCTACATAAAATTTAAACATCGTACTCTAGATGGAATCGATCACTTTAACTTCTGAACTTCAGATAAGCACGTTTCCAAGTGAACTAAATACATATGAAATATTCTGAAAGTTTAACTCATACTTATATAACCCGATACATTTATTGAGACAATAAACTTATATGCAGTCAAATGGAAGAAGGTTTCCTTATAAAACCAAACAAATCGAATTAAATGATGCACTCAATACAATAATAGTGTTTACTTTCAGTTAAGTATCGTGTAGAATGGTGGATTGTGGCATCCCTTCAATTTATTCCTTTGGTGTGTCAAGGTTTTACAGGGTTGTCAGATTGAAAACTAATTCGCAAGCGAAGCAATGTCACGCCGACTCGCCCCAGATTAGCAACCTTTAAAAGTTAGCTCCGTTTTGGTACAGCCTGAGATTTGCGAGATCATGAGTAGCGATTTTTTTTTCAAGTTCCAAAATTAGGGCTTCAAGGGTATCCAACATTATTTTCTGTCATATCACGATCTACATTCTACGCTGTTCGCATAGTGCGTATAGCTATAGCCCAAAACCTCAAACCTTACCTTACTACTGCCCTCTTTCCCCTTCGTTGACAGTAAAAAATAGTCCTATTTGGAGATTTGAATAGGGGATGAAGAATGTTATTCAAATTCTAGCAACAAGCGAAGTTGACCGAAATAGACCATCTATTTGTTTTCTGATATAATAGATTTTATTTTATTTAATCTACGGTGACCTTAAGGGTGGAACTTAAAATGACTTTGCGTGCCATTAGTGTGGTGTGTTGGTCATCTCTGCCTGGCTAGTCCCCAGTCAGACGTCACATATTTTTACAACGCAAACGTTTCAAGACCTAGAGCCCTGGTCTGCAGGGTGAATCCCGGTCTAGTGTACTAAGGGAGGTTTTTATAAATAATGTCCCACTATAATAAAATATAACCAAATGACGTGCGGGTAGGTTTGCTAGCAACGCTACATTACTCCTGACTACCCCATTATAGATAATGTGAAATGCCCGTACTTAAAATAAGACGCAAAGCCAAGAAATATTTATTTTTTGATAAATTAGTATGCAAAATATACAAAACTTGCTAACCGAAAAATGTATTTATTGTTAATACTTCAATGTGAGAAAGCTTTAGCCTATAGGTCATTTATAGCTAGTGGTATATTTATTTTATTTATTTGAGGTATTTAACATGCACTTTATGAACCGAGTGATTATATCAGCAAACAAGAATTTCTAAGAGCGATAACGAGAGGGCCTTCCAATTATGTCGGGAAAGGTATTTTCACACTCCTTTCAGGGTTCTTTTAAATTCCACAATCGAGTTGGGACCAACGACTTTTCTTCCCCTCCGAATGAAGTTGTGCTACGTATTTTTAATGCTCAAGATAAATCGATCAACCTCGTCTGGGTTTTAAATAATAAGATATAAATCTGTATAAAGAAAATGTTTAGAAATATTTTAGCAAATATTTTAGACACAATCATAATTATTATAACTTATTTGTCATATTATTACTATTTTAACTGATTGTAAGACTACACATGTTAATTTGTATCAAATATATATCTGATTTTTAAAAATGTGACGAAAATTAATAGTTTATGTTATTACTAATTCTTCATAGCAACGTGTAGTCTACATGTTTTAACTCAGTCATTATTAAAAATAAAATAAAAATACTCATAAACGACCAAAATACAACCTTCTATAGAATAGAATATTATTGGTATACAATTGTTTTTTAAATATACTACTATAGCTATACAAATTATGATAGAATTAAAAAAATTAACACATGTAAGTTACACTCAAAGTCACAACTCAATTTTGGGTTCCGTACCAAGAATGGAACTTTTATGAAAAACTCAATCTATATAACTTTTTTCAGCACCACATAGATCTCAACATTTCAACGGTTGGATATATAAGGCCAAAACTTGGGTTGCAGTTAAGTGATAACGTGCCCACATGAAATGAGTTGGTAGTAATTTTGAAAATAGACGAATAACAGAATTTGTGAGTCATTAAAAAAAGGCAAGTATACGCTTTATTATTATTATTTTAGCCAATAATGCAGAGTATTTTTAAAAAGCTTTTACCATGAGGGTTCAAATATATATATATAACATATAACATATTTGTATATAATAGTGTGCATATATTTTTTTTATCAACAAATAATTTCATTAAAGGAATTTTTTAAATTGTGGGAAAACACTGAAAAAAGGGAATATATAAAAACAAATGTTTTATACGTTAAACATTATTCTATTTATATGGAAATAATATTTTTCAAAATATTTATATATTACGTTCACTCGGTACTTTTACTCATGAATGCCGCCTGCCGACAAATTTCGATGGAGCAGAACCACATAAACGAGAAGAGGATGATGAGCCTAGGAACGAAATCCAAATAACCTGCACCAAGTGCACACTTGACCCTTAATAATTCATACATTAAAGATGCGCAAGGAATGAAAACCAGCCAAACAACGGAGATTATTAAGTCATAGAGATATTGCTGAAAGTTTGTATACTAAATATTTTGGTTCCTAGTTAAAGCTAAATTTATATTCAATATAAATGAGTACACCTTAAGTTTTCTTAATTTCTTCAATAACTCATAACTGATCTCACTTAGAGAGAAACGTAACATCCTAAGGTTTCATTTTATAAATTTAATTGAGGTATCTGACGTGCATTTTCTGAACCTAGTGATAAAATCAGCACTCTACTTTGATACTCTCTTAAAACTTGAAAATACACAACATCCCCGTCCATTAGCTCATCATTTAAAAAGAAGAAACAAATGTTATACTAAAAATAAAAGTTCCACGGTATCAGGAATCGAACCTAGTGTCCCTAAATCATTATAAAAACATGCTATCGATTGAACTAAACCGTTAAATAAATCTGTATATCGTGCTCGGATAGGATTCTTGGTTTAAAAAGCGTTTATAATAATAATAATAATAATAATAATAATAATGATAATTAGAATACGGTAACCAATAATTATTTGGTGAGAATGAGATTTTAACATATAAGTAGTAATGCAGCCTACAAAATACATCATTTATTTCTTCTTGAAATTAACTTGAAAGGAGTAATAACTGTTGGCTTACTGATAAACATAAATGTTTAGAAGATGTATGAATGTTAACAGCATTAGAAAATGTCAGTATTTTGCTAGTGCATGACTTGATGAAGTGAATAATGTGTTCCAACCCTCCTTCTAGACACGCGCCATTTAATTATTTTACTCTATACGCGGACATTCGCGGCCAGCCAGCACACACAGAACTATTTATTAATATGTTTGAGTGCCAGTAAAACTTCACTGTTTCTTAGGTAACCTTCATATAGTCATCTTAAATCAATTTGACAAGGGAAGCGTGTTTAAAGCAATTTTTAATAATATATTTTTGTTTTGTTTTTTTAGCACCGCGTCTTAATAACCGTTCTGGTAATACGCCTAAGTACTAATTACTCTAATGGGCTAGGAATGGGAAAGGTTGAAGTTAGAGGAAGTGAACCCGCATTTGCGTGGAGGCAGAGTGTAAAACCATTTTGGAAAACTAACCGAGTTCACCAGAGCGAGTTTAGAAACTTGATCTCCTCATCCTTGTCAGTCGAGCTAAACAGTAAATTAGCGAGTTAGCTAGCTACGCCACCGGGGTGGGTCTGAGAGTTGTTGATAATTTCAGTGTGGTAAAAACACTATTGATTGAACTTAAAAGAGAAAGCCCCGAGTTAATAATAGATTATAGACCAGTGTGATATATTCTTGAAACACTCACAAAATAAAATATTTAATATCTTATATTAAACAAAATTACAAAGTAAAAAAAATATTCTTGAAAATACCGTTAAAATATTATATTATACTGCTTCGGTATTCATGTGGACCAAAAAAAAATTTATATGGTCCATTTTCAGTTATGGATGAATCACGGTTCTAGTCCTGGCCAGGAATATTGAGAAATGTTTTTCTAAATTGTTTCCCAACTTCTTTCCAAGCAAGTATCTTTTTAATCTCTATCCCCCAGTAATTAGTAGTAAATATGGTTGAAATAGTTAATATTATGTTACTTATAAAATATATTCTCTTAAAGTTCACTCTGGACTATATTATTCCCTTCACGGGTATAACGAAATTTTACCTTCCAGCTGATCCCCAAAATCCATTATAGCTAGGCCTGTCAGTATTTCCAGGGACTCACAGCAAAACAGCTGATATTGGTTCAGTACAAAAGTAAAAGTGCACCGCAATCGGTTAAGTGGTTCCAGAGATCCTAAGTTACAGATATAGATAATAATAATAATAATAATAATAATAATAATAATAATAACAATATTATTATTATTATTATTAGTCCCGCGTCTTACTACCCGTTTGGGTTGTACGCACTTAAGCTAATGTTCAATGGTAGGGTGATTGTGAGATTAAATGGAGGACCTACAGCTTAACGTGGAATTCGAACCACAGTAGAGGCCTGGCATTACACATCTTCACAAGTTGTATTTAATACACGTCATGTCAGGTGAAGGAAGGGTTTGGCAATAAGATAAATCTGTGTCGGGCCCTCAGCACAGAAGTTCGACACCTTGCCCCTAAACCCCCAGGTCACCCACATATAAATAAATCCGTCCGTATCTTTAACGGAAAATCAAACTCTAACTATAACCGTATGAATGCAAGATCCTCCCTTAGCAGACATTCTAATGAATATAAATAAATGCACCGCAATCGGTTATGAAGTTCCAGGTATCTTTGGTTATAGACAGACATTCTTAAAAACAGTACAGAACTACAATATATTTTATTTAATAATATTTACATTCCAAACCTTAAAAAAGCATAGATATAATTTAACGTGTTTTTAAGCTCGTAAACCAAAATATACCGTATTTCTCCTTACTTTTCAATTATTTAAACCTCTTAACTCTGATGTTGTATCTATACTTGTCTACGGCATAGCCTGTTTTATTGTTTGTATTTCCAAAATTGATTTAGTAAAACATAAGGTTTAAAAAAGAACGCAGTTAACATAATACATAAAATGTATTAAAAGATTATAGTCAACTTAAATCTTAATAAACCACAACTTCTCTCAATCAAAGTATTGATCAAAACTTTTTACTAATAGTTATATTGTGACCGGTATGGTAACATTAAATAAAGTATGGAATCGAAACTATGCTCAAGTTATACACAGTCATAATAACTTTGAAGAAACAAATAAATTCACTTTTATAACTAAAATATGTCCAATAGATAAGGTTTTATCATTTTTTTTTGTCCACCCGGAAATAATATAAAATATTTTAAATTAGGATAGGGACCCGTAAATTACAGAAGTTTTTTTAAACTCAGCTTCTTACAAATAAAGTAAAAATCTTTTAGAGTTAATCTGTTATTTACGTTACATGTGTGGAATTTAATAAAAATTTAATAATTAATCATTAATAAATTTATAATTGGCTATAAACAGTAATGAAAATTCTGGAAAAGGGGAGACTTGCTTTATGTTACCATGTAAAACCAAGCAATATGGGCAACAGTGCCCAAATAACGTTTGACGTGGTTAAACTTTTAATAGCTAAAAAAATACCAGTCCGTATGTTAATCAGATCAAACATAATTAATTAACTTAGTATGTAAATATTAATTATTGATTTTATCATTATCAGAACAATAAAGTAAAATTAATTTATTAAATCAAACCATTCTGGAATCGCTAAAAGACATAACCCCTCCCCCATCACTCCTTCCCAACAGTCAAGAAATAATTTAACGACTTAAGGCCTTCTCTCACTTAGGCCTTGGGCCTAACTCGGCAAACTATTCTGCAGTCATATGTGGAGGTATATCATACCTCGCGGGCTCAGTGAATCATAAGTTGCTACCTTTCAATCTCAACGGAGTGTACATTGAAGTGGATGTGTCATGGAGCATGCAATCGGATGCAACAACTTTTTGTTGGGACAAGTCAATTTTTAAAATTATATATTTATATCACCACACTTTATGTTGCATATAATTTATAAATGTTCATAATATTATGTCTTGCACAATACACATATTGTACATAGTTTAACCTCCCCAATGTTGGAATTTAAAGGTATCCACATTGGTTTATAGGGTTGTATTGGTATTACTGTAGCTTCTGCCAACATGAATACCAGAATAAGTTAAGCACTACCGTGGCTGTTACAGGTGAGGTCATTGCCCATGAAGCCGCATTGTGGGATATCTGGGGGTGGACCATCCCGGCCACCTGGCCAGTGGATCCTCTTGCCAGCAACCGGAATGTACTTCCGGCCGAGCCCTTTGTAGTGGGCCACTACCTCAAATCGGCCAGTAATGGGATCAAGGTCCAGAACGGAGTAGTCTGCATCTCGATCGCCATTATCATCTATCCGGACATGTCCTGTAATTCCTGTAAATCACAGCCACATATACATTAAATTAACTATTTATATTTACTATGTAAACTTGATGTGAAATACAAAAAAAAAAAAGTTTTTTCGCATATAACTTTAAATCTTTATTATAAAATAAATGACCATGGTGTTTAGCTGGTGATCCAGTGAGATGGGAAATGATTAAGACAATAGGGGAGCGGTAAACGGCACTTGAGGCGTGTAAATAACGGTAAGTGGCGTCGAATAGAACGTTCGGCAAACGGATTGTGACCATGCCGTCTGGGAGGTGGTTTTTGTTTGTTTGTATTTTTATCCAAGGCTAATGACGTTATTATACACTTATTAAATAATGGCTTCATATATTTTAAGACAGTTATTAACGTCCATAAAAATTTCAGGGAGATCGGGGTTCGCATCCCAGTTGGGTATACTAAAGGTGAATTATTAAAAATAGGTTTAGCCTTTTCATCTATGCAAATGCGTAAATAATTTATTTATATTCAGCCTTCCTCATCCCTAGTTCACTAGCGTAATTATCACGAAGCAATAGGTCCACAAAATTAAATAATTATTCATTAAGGTTCGTACCCTAAAATTTCCCTAAATATATATATATATATATATATCAATATTGACCCACACTGTCAAAAGGAATCATTTTATAGCAGATGACTTAGAGTAAAACGTTAAATTAGATTTATAAAATTTGTTTTGTTTCATTCAAAACATAAAAGAAAGATATGTCTTATAAACATATTCATGAGTGATGAAAAAATACACTTTTTTTTTCTTTGCAGTAACATTAATTATATTATTCTTGGTCCAGTGTTTAGCGTTTTATACTCTGAACTTACAGCCCAGGAAACCAGTTTGTAGAAATGTTTGTTCAGACGTGCAATTTTAAGACATAAAGTTGTAAAATTACCAAATATTTTTAATCCGTGAGATTACGAGAGAGAAAAAGAAAGAAAGTTATATTTGAGTTTTCTAAATGAAATTTATTAAAGCTGATTTCTGGACTTTGAAAACCTAAAAATAGTCAAAAAATTTAAAAAATTTACTCAAAAAGTACAAAGATTTTTTTAAAAGGATGTAAGTAAATAGAAACATTTCTCTACTAAACTCTTGTATTTTGCTATAATTGATCAAAACATATTTTTATAAAACCAATAATGTTCAAGCTATAAGCAAATATACAGTCATCTCTGATATTAATGAACTCGGTTGTAGTGAGCATTCGGCTAAAGTGAACCTAATCTATTGGTCCTAACCCACCTAAATTTCGATGTGCGTTAAAAATTCGTTTATACTGAACCCGATAAATCACGAATTTAGTGGACTGAAAAATTGAAACTTCCAATAATAAATGTCATTCTGAGATCATAATTCTTTAAAAAAATTAACATTTTGGTTATTTAAACTTGACACCAATTCTCTACATGTACTCTTGTTTATGTATCACAAATCTTTACTGAAAATAAGGAATGTGTACGGTAAGTGGGGGAAGTTCTGAGCTTAATAAATCACTGTAATAATTGACTTGGCTTAAGTTTTAATAACTTTTACTTTGGCAAGTAAAGGAAGACAGTCTTCTGAGATGTATTAATACAATAGGAGCTACAGTACAGTGAATGACAGTTTGTGGGACTTTAGCAATTGTTTTCACGAATACCTTTCTTTGAAAGGGTTTTAGCATTAGCCACAATCTAACCATAACCAAGTTAATAACAACGGACTTACCCTATTGTACTGACACCGTCTGCTGCTGGCTCAACTACCCACTCGACCGGCCCATTGAAACACACACGTCTGAACAAGACGACTGACCAC
>CABFVX010000629.1:49531-92346 GCA_902151425.1 Timema shepardi
CCCCCCCCCCCCTTTCTCCTTGTTTATATTCTTTGGTTTTCCTCCCATCGTCACCCCATAATTCCGCGTTTTGTAGACTGTGTTTTAACCGTATAAAAGAGTGATATGTGAGTGAAGTGCCACTCTTTGACTGGCTTTGGTTATCGCTTGAGCAAGCGAAGGCTTAGAAAATTAATAATGTAGGCAAAATTCTTTCTCAGCTTAATCTCTTATCTTCAAAATGCTTTTTCGGCATAATGGACTTAAACTTTGGACTTGAACTAAAAAAGGAATATCTAATGATATTATTAATAATAATATTTTTATATACTTACTATTTATTTCAAGTATAATGGACTTAAATTTTGGACTCTAACTAGAAAATATATATCTAATAATATTGCTAATAATAATACGCCTTGTTGGACTTATGGTTTATCTCAATGATAATAAATTTCTGCTATTGGATTCTAACGAAAGAATAAATATCTAATGGTTTTGTTAATAATAATATTTCTTGGGTACTTAATACTTATCTCAAGTATAATTAACTTGTGTTATTGGAATCTAACGAGAAAACAAATATCTAGTAATTTAGTTAATAACAATGCCTTTTTTGGACTTAAGGCTTATCTCTATTATATTGAACTTTAATGATATTGGATACTTTTTATAGAGTAGTGCTATTAATGTTTCACTTCCAATGTTTACATATGAACTTAATGTATCGGGCGCCATCAGCGCTATTAAGAGGTCAGCAATAGCCGCCTTAATAACTTAATTTATGGTTGGTAATTTCTTAACTTTTGGCAATTTAAATGTGGATTTCTCTAGCTAATGCCAACGTATAAAATATAATAATTCTAGCTCTAAGTATATTTTCCCTTTTTACGGGACGGAGAAGGTGAAGGATACTGACAAATAATTTTAATTATTTTTGTAAATAACATGAGCATTTAGCATAGGTTAAACTGATGAGTCTTATATTGTTCTTTTTTGCCTAACAGTTAATTTTGTTAACCTTAATTAGTGATGGTAATCACTTAAACATTTAAGGCGCTCTTCATATGAGGCCATGATATTGAGATTACAAAATATTGTATAACTTTTTCCTTTCTTTGTATTATTTATTTAAGTTAATTGTTGTTCATGTCTTTTGAATATATAATAAACAACTCTTGTCGTTAATTTTTCTACTTATTCTTTTTACACATTCATCCTTAGCTATTATATGCTAGCTAAATTGTTGTCTGGTAATCGAATTAGGGGTGTAGTTATATTCTTGTTTATAGTTATATATATTTGAGGTTGACCGTGGGGATGGCTCCCGCAATTGTTCCTAATTGCGTGTGATGGGTATTGTTTATATTAGCCCAGATTTTTCTGATATTCAACACTCACTCAGCACACTCTTTCTTTTTGTTGACATTTTTTTTGTATTTGAACCCTCTAGGTTAGGCGTTAGGGTTAGAAATAGGGTTCAGGGTAAAAGAAACTGAGAAATAATCTTCTCTTCTTAGTTTAGTTTTATGAATGCATGGATAACGAGTGTGGAATCAAAGCACAGATTCTAGAGAAGGATCCGAAAAAATATCAATTAAAACGATATAGAATAAACAGCAGCATATGACCGAAATTGTTGACAATAATTAATAAATTTCAATAATTTAGGGATTTTATTTGAACTAGTATTTTGTTTGTCACTTACCCAATAGCTTCAGATTTTTTAAAAAAAATCTGCTTTGGTGAACTTTTGACATACTGAATCAAATATGTAATTCCTTAGAGGTTCATTATAACCATAGTCTACTATATATATATATATATTTAAACTTTTAGAATGCTAAATGTAAAGTATTGCAAGCGTAAAAAAAATTCATATGTTGATTGATTTCAACGTTAAATGAATCCATGAACCCTGAGATGTGGTTTTTGCAATGCTGTCTGTCTGTTTGTTTAACCCTAAGATCAAAAATAATTTAATAAAGGATGAAAAGAAAAAAAATCCATTTTATAAAAATCAACTCTAATTATTTTTGTTAAAATTCATCTCTAGCGTTCATTAGAATTATCAATAAAATGGATATTTTAAATTTCCTATAAACATGACTTTTGGTGTACTTTATAGAAGCGGAGATTTCCGTATCCACTCTTCAATTTAAGATTCTAAATAACTTATCATTGCAAAATATTATTACTACTAAAAATATAAATATGCGAAATATATCTTTATAAAAGCAATAATTTCTGAAATACCGTAATATATATTAGTACAATTTTGTTAGATCAAGTTGTACAGAGCTAATACTAAAGTTTTAACGAAATAATTACTAATGCCATAGAGTTAGTAAATAAGTAAGTTTCTCAAAATTGTAATTTTATTTTTCCTGTAACCTCTCAGGGGATATGTTTGTACAGCAATGATCATTCTCCATCGTTTTAGACTCAGTTAATATGTATCTATTTTATTGCTCAAAATTTATTAATGAGCAATTTAATAGTGATTCGATAACCATAAGATATACAACACCTAATCAAATGTAGAAAATCTTAACCGAAATTCAAAATTATAATACTAAGTGTTTACCATTATTGACCCATTAAAAACCTTGTTTATTGGTTACAATATACAAATGCGGACCTTAATTATTTAGAATTAAAATTATAAAGCTTAAACCTAGGTGTAAAAATATTGTACGCAGGTATAGCGCACTTTTTACTCTGGTTTGCCAGTGTTTATTATTTTGCTTCACATATGTTAAGAGTTTTTTAAATAATGGCGCGAGGAAGTACTTGCGAAGTACTGTACCAATAATTTATTAGAAAATGTTTTTAAAAATATTGCTCTCCCTAAAGTAAATGTTGTGCACGAAACGCAAATATTTAATGAATCTATTTAAAATTAATAAATTGTGATAAGAAGTTCTTGGTGTTTTATTTATACATTTTTCTTTACACAATATAACTTAATCTAATTCCTGCTTATACTCTCATTCAGACCTTGAGATCAAACATTTAATAATTAATATAAAATATTAGCCTAATGTATCACACTGTCTTAAAACCCGCTTAGTTTCAAAATCAGTTGTAAACACATATTCGTTCACTGGATACTGTGTTTATTTAATAAAATAAATAAGATTAGTTCATCAATCGGTAGACCTGAATATTATGTTTTTCTAATTCAATCTTTTTGTGTCTAAAATACTGAGCTAATATTTTACCATTTTTATATTATTATTATTATTTATCAAGGTAGAAAAGACATAAGGTAATTTGATTTTTAAAGTATATGTTTTACTGTATAACATATGAAAATACAATATTTTAGTGGAAACGTACCTGCATCATGCTAGAGGAAGGGTAGTAAACAACATCATTCAATTTCGATATTAAAAACTTAATAACAACCTATTGACATTGATTATAACTTAAATTAAATTACGAGTTATTACAAGCCTCGTTGGTCGAATAGTATAAGATGCCACTAGCCCCTTAATTCATCTATATATACTCATTCGAACCTTAGATTAACGAAATTCTACTTTGTCTGTGTCTATGTATCGATATCTATCGTCGAATAATTGGTTTAAAACATTTAGGAATTATAACCTAACTGGGACTCAAACTGAAATTTAATAGGTGCCCAGAAGAACCTCTCCCGGTTCTTAGAATAAATATTATTTTTAATATATGTCTTGGATACATGAGACGTCTCTAGGACTCTCTCAATGAGTTTTTAAAAACATAAATAAGTAAATGTAAAATAAGGTCACTAACCTTAGATATAAATTTCAACCTTACCATTATTACATACGTCACGAACGCAAATCGAACTTTCGAGGCGTTTACTTACTATAAGGACCACAATTACCGTTAATTACAAACATCCAGTACTGTTCCTACTTCCCTAGGTTGAATCATATTTGTAAATATAGGTCATAATTAAGAAATTTAAACAAATGGTGACACCATTCCATGGTCACACATACCATTCATCATAAGTCTAGTATGTAGAGTGATCTTTCAAGGGCATTCAATTGAGTATGTGACTATAACACTTTTTAAAGCAATCTAAACATATTCGTTGTGTCAAACATTCAGTCAGAATATTCACAAAACTATATGAAATTAGCCATAAAAACAGAAAAATAATCGTCACTGTGTAGAAACAATGATTGAAACACATTATGTTTTAATTTCACAATTATTTTTATTATATGTCTTAAATAAATAATGACCCCTAACGGACATTCATCAATGTTTTAAAATTTACAAAACTATTATTTAATATATGTACAATAACATCATTAGCCTTGTTTAAAATGTTAACAAACAAAGGCCACCACTCAGACGGCATGGTCACAATACCGTTTCCCGAACGTCCTATTCGAGGCCACTTACAATTATTTACACGCCTCCAGTACCGTTTACACCCCCCCCTCCCCTCTTCACCTTATCATTTCCCATCTCACAGGATCATCAGCTGAACGCCATGGTCACAAGTGTACCACAAGTCACATAGGCTACCACCAACAAAAAGTATTGGTTACATGTGTACCACCTCCTAACCAACACGATCACAGGTGTACCGTTTGTCATGGACTTAAAGTGTACATTGAATTTAATCTACTGGATCTAGGTACGGCACTTACCCTTATGACGTAACAGAATTTAATAATTCATTAAAAATTGATTTTATTCGATTAGTAGACTCACTTATTTTGTGACGTCACTGTCATACGTCACATATTAGTAACACACAATACCTCTTGCATAGCTACCCTATGACAAATATTATAATTCATTCAAAACTAATTTTTATCATTAGTAAACATCATTATCCTTAATGTCACTGTTATACGACACATAATAGACGAAATACATTATTTAAATACCTCTAGCTTAGTCACCCTCCCCTAAGACGTCATACTCTTTTGAAGTCACATAATATTCATTCAAAACTGATTTTATTCAATTAATAAACGTCATGCTCTTGTTACATCACTGCCATACTTCACATACATTATTTAAATAGATCTAGCTTAGTTACACGCTTTCATATTTAGAGCTCAAGTTACATTTCAAGAAAATTAATATATTTGGGCTATTAATAGACACAAGGTCTCATTTATAAAATGAAATACTCATATTTAGTTGTTTTTTTAATAGAAAACCAAAAATATATATTTCTATCGTAATTTATTACTCTCTCCCAGTGGTGAGTTCAGGAACTGTTTTATAGAAATTGATGGCAAACATTGCACATCCAATTTTAATAAATTGATACATTGCTAAACATAAACATTTAGAGTAGATTAATGTTTATTTTTACATTTGATGTATTACAGAATATTTGTTAATGCTATTACTAGACCTATTTCTTTACAAATCTATCTAAGCATATATTAAGTGTAGAAACAAGATTATATACTTAACGTAAATTTATAATAAAAAAAAATATAAACTAAAATGGATAAGATTTTCAGATGCAAACATAGGAAAATACGGATTCAAAAATGAAATTCTTAGCAAGCAAACCACCCGAACAGACTTAGAGTATGACCAGACTGAACGAGCGAGCTTGAGAGCGACCAAAAATAAAATAGAACACATTGGTTGTAATGAGGGGTGGCCAGACTGGAGCGAGCGCGCGTTTGAAAGATAGAACTGTTGTTTTTGTTCAAGCGTTAGCGTTCGAGCCAGCACAGTCTAGCTTACAGGTGCTAGGCAATATTATTGTATGTTGGTTCATTGAGTGCTTGGAAAACCTCTCATTTTGACATTCTTATTATTATCATCGATAGGTTTAGCACACTGGCTACTAACGACCATTTCCTCCTCGTCAACAACTATAGAAACCTATCTGCTAATCACACGCTCGCCCTCTCTCTCGGTCTGACTGAACCCTTAGCCCATTCAATTAAAATGTACATTCTGTCGAGGTTGTACTGTAGTTACTTGCTGTTTCATCCTTTGTGGCATACTATACTTCATACATGACTGCAAAACAGATTGAATATCTTACAGCAATGCCGGAGTTAGACAAGGCCTTAATACCAGAACTTATTTATTGACATTTTAGAAGGGGGATGGTGTATGTTTTATATTTTTTAATGTATCTTGCGATATCCAAATTATTAGAGATATATATATTTTTAACTATATATTATTTATATTTAATATATAATATAGATATTATATATTTTTATTTTATAAATAATATATATTTATACATATTTTTATATAATATATATATAGTTTATATTAAATGTATAAATATTTATTATATATATTAATATGTGGGTGTTGTAAATGAGCCAAGTGTTAGTGACTTAAAAGAAGCTAATAAGGAGTTAAAGAAGCGTAAAGCTCCACGTATAGATTCGATACCATCAGAAGTAATAAAGGGAGGGGTTGAAGTTTTAGTAATAGAAATAAATAAACTTTTATATTTCCTATGGAAATATTATATTATGCAAAAAGGGAGATAAAACAGACCTCTTTAGAGGTATCGAACTGCTACCAACATGTTACAAAATTGTATCTAACATAATTTTAATGAGATTGACGCCATATGCAGAGGAACTAATTGGGGATCTTTGGTGTGGATTTCGACGAAATATATCAACAACGGATAAGATTTTTACCATGCGCTAAATAATCGAAAAAAGTGAGAATTCATCATGATGGTACATCAATCATGCATATATTAATTTTAAAAAGGCCTATTATTTAGTTAAAATAAAAGAAATTTCTGACATTTTAGTTAAGCTTGGAATACCCAAAAATTGGTCACGCTAATTGAGGTATGTTTGAGAGATACACGTGGCAGGGTACGGGCTGGATCTCACCTATCGGATGCTTTCGAAATACATAATGTATTGAATAAATTATTTGCATTTTCCCCATTGATCTTTAATCTAGCCCTAGAATATTATATTAAGGTAATGAAAGAGAGTAGGCAAAGATTGACATTAAATGGTACAATGCATCTCTTAGGGTACGCAGATGATTTAGCTTTGTTAGGTAATAGTAAGGAAGCTATTGTAAGAAATTTAGAAATTTTACCATAGGCTTGTAAGGAAATAAGTTTATAAATGAACGCTGAAAAAACTAGGTGTATGATAACACAGAAAACATAGATTAAGTACAATAATTTAGATATTACAGCAAACAAAAAATAATTTGATAGTGTTAATGAATTCAAATATTTAGGAACAATTTTAACTAGCGATAACAATATTGATTGGAAATTAGGAATGAATGTAGTCGGGAAATAATAGTTACTACTAGGTCAGTAATTGATTAGTGTTTCGTCTGCTTTCAATAAATATAAAACTCAGAATATACGAAGCCGTAATTTTACCGGTTGTTCTCTATGGCTGCGAAACGCAGCCTCTTAGCTTAAATTACTAAAATATATTTATAGTGCTTGAAGACCGGGCTATTAGGAAGATATTGGGTCCAAAATTGGTGAAGATAGTGTATAGTGGAGGAGGATAAATAATGATGATCTGAATATCTTGTATTAATCACCAGACATTGTTAGGGTAGTAAAATCTTGCAAGCTACGGTGAGTAGATCATGCAGCGTTAATGAGAGTATTTATAACCAAGTTCAAGGTGTTGAATGGCAAACCCAATAGAAAAATACCACTGGGAAGACGTAGATGCAGATGGAAGAATAACATTTGGATAGACCTGAGAAATATAGGGTGTAATGAGATAGATTGGATAGAACTAACTCAACATAGGGTTAGGTGGCGTGCTTTTGTGGGTGAGGGAATGAACTTTCTAGATCCTAATGCCATAGAGGTAACTAGTAAATAAGTAAATATACATAGTAATATACATTTATATATAATATGTATTAAAGTATACATGTATAAATAATATATTATGTGTAGCTTATATAATATTGTTTTCTATATTTTAAAATATTTTATTTACACTATATATAATTAAACTATATATTATGTAATACATTAGTACATAATGATTCATACGAGTAGTTTAAATTATGATATAGTTAATATATATGTAAGATATATTATCAAATTTAAGGTAACTGGCCCGATATTCGTCCCCGTGCGCAAATTCGTCCCTGCGGGTATACAGTCTGTCGGCTGCTGCCTCGTAGCAGACAATGGAACATGTGACAGAGGACTTAATTGTGAGCTTGCCTAGCTTTGATCCGGTTCTAGTGATTGTGTTTTGAGTAATTTCATTTTGAAAATTTTCTGTCATTAAACTTCTAATCTACGGTAAAATTTTTGGAGCTGTGTCACCATCCAATTTATGTTATTTCATATCAATTTCCATTTTCATATAGCATTTAGTATCTATAAATAACATATATGAATTGCATGGGTCTTTGTGAAATGTAGTTTTAGAAATAAGCAGCAAAGTTTATTAGCGTCATTGTTTCTATATTTATCCGCCTACAATGGTCTAATCTTCGTCCCAGGGACGAAATATGGAACGCTGTTTTCCAATCTCATTTCTCTGGTGTCAACGTTACTCTCACTTACTATCTCGTGGTGTTCAGATGGCAAAAAGGAAAAATTGGAGAAAAGAAGACATTGTAGAGGCGGTGAATGATGTGAGGTAGAAGAAGATGGGTTACAAGGCTGCTGCCCGACTTTTTCACGTTCCAAGAGCAAATATTAAAGATTAACTTAAGTCAGAATTATCATCTGAAGAGAGAGTTTCACAGACTTTTAGTTGAAAGCATACTTTGTCACCAGAAATTGAAAAATTACTTCTTCAATACTGTTTAGAGATGAAAAAGAGTTATTTCAATTTTGACTCTGTCTGACTTGCGTAGAATGGCGTACAAGCTGGCTATAAAAAACCATTCACACAAACTTTTTAATCTAGAATCAGGAAAAAATAGGCCTAGATAGAAACGTTTGTTCTTCAAAAGACACCCAGATCTTAGTTTGAGGAAACCCCAAGATCCATCATAAGTGAGGTTTCAAGGGTTCCCCAAAGAAAATGCAGCTAGGTTTTACTCAATTTTGAAACCTGAGCTGGAGAAATAAACTTAGATTAAACAAGAGTCTACAACGTAGACGAGACTGGCTTGCCTATGGCTCAGCACAGAACAACCAAAATCGTGACAGATAAAGGGAAGAAGAGTGGACATAAGCTGTCCTCAGCAGAATGAGGGGCAAAATTAACTGTAGCTACCTGCATGTCCACAGCTGGACATTACCTTTGATGATTTTCCCTCAAAAAAGTTTGGAACCGGAACTTATTGATAGTGTACCTCCTGGTTTCATTGGTGGCATTAGTGATTCTGGGTGGATTTCAACCCCCTGTTTTCTAGTTGGCTCGAGAACTATTGTAAGACCATCAAAGGAGAGATATGTAGTGTTAGCTCTCGTTGGAGATTCTTCCCATAGTTAAGAACTTCACGTGAATGATAGGGTTCGTGAGATTGGGATAGCCGTTGTGTCTACCTCCACCCTTCACAGACAAGCTGCAGCCTTTGAATGTAGTCTTCATGTTCCAATTGAAGAGTTACTATACAAAGCCATTGAACACTGGTTGGTTAATCATTCCAGCTGTGTTGTCAGAAGACTTTACTGATTTCAGAGGCTTATTTGAAAGCAGCAAATGTTGAGATCACCATCAATGGCTTCAAGAATACCAGCATCATTCCTTGCAAACCTGACATTTTTTCAGATGAAGATTTTATTTCCCACAGGCAGCAGAATAATAATCAAGAGAACGAAGCTATGCCTCCCCTTGTTTTAATAAGTCCTAGGGACATAAGGTAAGTTCCAGTTATTGAACCAGCTTCCTCAAACCACCGTGGTTCAGCTTTATTAGTCACAGGCCCTCTCCACAAGGTCAAGGTTCTCAAAGCAGCAGAAAATCTACTAAAACTAGTTGAGTAAAGTTAACGAAAAGGGCTTCAATTTGACAACTCACTGTCCAATCTTAAATCTAAATAACCAGCCTCTTTAAGTTTTTCCTCATCTGATCCTAATACAGGGACATTATCTACTTTTAGGTTTTCCTCCTCTAATCAATGTGGTGGAAATAAAAGTACACCAAATAGAAAAAGGAATAAGCAAAATAAGACTTTCCATTCAGACTCTTCCACTGACAGTGAAAGTCTTGATGGTTCAGATGAGATACACTACATCTCAACGGACAGTGAAGATGGTGAAGATGACGTGGAATGTTTAATATGTGGGAAACCAAACTTAGCAGATAAAATGTGTGATAAGAGGATTCGATGCACTAAAGGATTCCAATGGTGCCATGAATTGTGTTATTCTAAAAATGACAGTAATATGTGGACCAATGACATTTGTTTGGAAGGCTAAATTTATTGTATGCTTTTTTTCTTCTAAAAGGTAAATAATTATAATTTTAACATTGAAAATTACTCATCAGTGTATTTTATATTGTATAATTATTTGCCTTATTCTAATAATAAATAAGTTTTTAGTTTGTATTTGAATTATAAGGATGTTTTTATTATCATTTCCCCACGTTTTCAAGGGAAAACGGAGAAAGAGCTTAGGAAACGCTTTTTAAAACAATCAAAAAATATATAATTTTTTAGATTTTTGACCGTATCTTATTTTTTGTTGAAAATTCCTAAATTTCAACTCAACCACATTTAGAGAAATGCTTGGGCCTTCTAATAGAATTATATCCGATCTTAATCACCTACCATATTTAAACAAAGAGCCAAAAAACTAAGGGGGAGGGATAAATATTGGGACAGTAACCTTATATTATGTATTATGTATAATATATATTATACATTGATAATTTATATTATATATGTATATATAGATAATATATTAAATTAATATTTTATTACGGGTAGTAATACGCTGTGATTATAATTATTAATATTATTATAGTTTAACATACCAGCAAAGTTTTAACTTATGTTACAAAGGCAAGACGCATATTCCTTATGAAAAACTAGAAAGACAATCTGTATAAAGTTTTGTTCTGAGGTAATTATTAAGGGAGCATTGAACCCTTGAAAATCAAGTGATTTCGCCCTGTCACGCAGTCATCAGGCTTGTTCCATTGCCAGTATCCTCGCCAGACCTGAATCATCTGGATTTTTGTCTGTTGAATCACATTAAGAGTGCCGTGTACAGTAGGCCCGTGGAAAGCGGACCCGACCTTCAACCCCGAATTGTCACAACGTGGAACAGTGTCCCAAACACACTGGGCGTGTTTCAAAGAGTGCGAAAGTCCAGGTTCCAGGAAAGTCAGCGCTGTCTGTATGTTTGTGGTCGGCAATTTGAACATCTGCTATAAGACACGAATGATAGCACAAGAGTAGTTGTAGGGCTACCTATTATAATTGAGTAATTAAATAACATGCTTCTTTTCAGTAACTGTTCCAATATCAATTTGTTCCATTGTTATAAAATTGTTGTTTAGTCTCACGTACATGATTTAGCAATGACTTCAAAGCGAATAATTTTTCACGTTCTCTTCCTAGCTTTTCACAAGGAATATTTTCCTAACTTTTGTAACAAAAGTTAAAACTCACCTGTATAGAGCCTAGCATATATATGAAATATAATATATATTTTTAATAATGGTAAGAAGTAAGAAATGATACAATTATATATTATTAGGAAAACCAGTATAATTGTAAATTATTATATAGAAATATGTTTAAAAAAATTATGAATGTAAAAATTTAGACATTAGAAATGGAAATTGTCAAGAGAAATTAAAATATAATATATGAAATATTAAATAAATAATCACTTAAATTAACAAGATTATAAATACCTTATTTATAATAAAGATGATGTATTTTAATCAGTAATATCAGGAAGTTTGTGAGTTTTGAGGTGTTTTATGGAAGAATTCGCGTACGAAAGCATAGCATACCACATTTAATAGTAAACAACACACCAGTCCCTCTAGGAATGGGAATACGTACTGAGGGCTATTATTAACGGTTCCACAGCATGGAAAGTGCTTGCCACTATTACAACTGCAATGCCGCGTGCTAAACACCCATGTAGGCTAACATGCTGTACACACATGCTTACAAAGCTTTGCTTTCCCAGCGCTGGATGCCGAAACTTTGAACACAGTTTAATGGTATTAGCATAGGCTGCTGGATTTAAGTGTACAGGGATTGCATTACATTTGGTTTAGATAAACTATATTCTCAGTTAGGCCGTTGAGCTTCCGAACACCTTGTCTGTATATATATATATATATAGGACCCCCTTTAGGCGTGTGCAAATGATGTGCATACACAGGATTCCTGACTTGCTTGGGTGACAGTGGGAAAGAACAAGTTGGGGAGGGTGGAGATTCTGCTTGTGCGATTGTATATTAAGTAGCCTCCTTGTTCAGGCAGGTAAGTAATTATTTACAGAGTGAAAAAGCAAAAAAAACACAATCATGTGTACATGGGCAGGACATGCAGCGTGAATGGGAGATTTTTGAGTTTTGTTCAGGTTACTGACTGTCAAACCCAATGGTAAGAGACCAGTGGGAAGACCTAGACTTAAATGGGTGGATAACATTAGAATTGGCTTGAGGGAGATAAGGTGTAATGAGGAGAACTGGATAGAACTAGCTCAAGATTGGGATAAGGTGTAATGTGGAGGACTGGATAGAACTTAGCTCAAGATTGGGATAAGGTGTAATGTGGAGGACTGGATAGAACTTAGCTCAAGATTGGGATAAGGTGTAATGAGGAGAACTGGATAGAACTAGCTCAAGATTGGGATAAGGTGTAATGAGGAGGACTGGATAGAACTAGCTCAATATAATATGGATAAGGTTAACATTTGGAAGCAATGAAATAACTATGTAACTTATACATTCGGTTTTGTCTCCCTGTTTACAAAGAGGAATATTAATTGATTCTTTCCATTGCTGGGGCATAACTTATTTTTCAAGATTGAGCAGAGACGTTTGTGGAATCCATCGAGTACTATCCTCCAAACAGATTTATTAAATCTGTAAAGAAAATGAATAATTTTTGTGATCTTTTAATTTATGTTTTGTTACTTCTCTTTTACCGATATAAGATTTTGTAGCCCCGATTAGAGTTATATATGTTTATATTTCTTCCAAATGATCCCTTTCGTTGAGATTCAACAGATTGAACAAATTGTTATTTAATGTATCTAAAATACTGCTATTGTCTTCAAGTAATCTAACATTTCCTTTGATAGTCATGTCCGATTAGTTTAATTTATGTGCTAGATAAATTCTATAGGACAATTATTAGTTAAAGCTAGTTAATTGCTTCTCAGTAAGGATTTGTTTTTAAAGTGATACATAATTATTGTACATTAATATAAGCTCCTACCTAAGAAATCTCTGTTCCACATCTTCTTGGTAATCGCACCACCATTCCTGATATCCCCTCCTTGGGTTAAAGTCTCATTTAGAGCCATACCCAGCAAGTAGACACCATCATAAAATGCCCCGACGAAAAAATTCACCTTAAATTAACAGCAAACCATTAATAAAATATATTATTATTTTTAGACTTACTAAACAAAAGAAAATATTATCTTACAACAATCATATCTATTTTATATGTATTACTATTCGGGAGCTTCACTGTAAGCACATCGATACTATGTTCGTAGCTCTGACAGTACTCTATCAATATTTGTGTTAATTAGTTCATTATAAAAATAGATCAGTCGTACTGCAAACACATTCCAACCACCATGGCTCAATTGAACACTAACATTTGTTCAATAGCTAAGCAACCAAATTTTTAATTGAATCATGTCAGCAAGTTAAGACTAAGTTTGTGTATAATATTATTTAAGAGGTTTTTCTGAAAACTTCCTGACCTATTCGGGACTAATTGGGGACTCTTGTCTAAAATCTATTATCATTTGAGTTATTAAACGTAGACTTTCTGAAATAAATAATTGTAAAAGCACACGAGTTACAAACTAACCAAAATATAGAACCTACTCAACATCCAAACCCTAGTGATTAATTCATTACTGTGAAAGGTTAAGCTCACATTTCATGAATAACACATATTTCTTCCATCCCGGTTGTTTTCCTTTTGACAATCTAATATTAATTATGTGTTCAATACATCAATCAAGGAAACCCAATTTTGAGAAAGAAAATCCAAATTAATGAGATTAAAGGATGGATGCGTTTAACCATAATTCGGAATAATATTAACAATTACACTGGGTAGGTAATATACATCGGCCTCTTATGTCCGTGGTTTTAGCAACTAAATTACACAACATTATGCTAATATCAAAACTCAACAACTCGGGTGAAAGTCAAGTGTTATATCCACTAAACTAACCCTGTGAATTTAGTAAAGGTTGCTCTGACTGCCTCACAATGACGGCAATGTTGTGTTGACAGGAATTAATACAGTAGATAAAACATGCATTGATGTCACTCACCTCCTCGCCTTCACCAAAAGTGTAATTGTAATCCTGCTGCGCCAGATTCCGCACTTTCTCGGCGAAAGTATTAAAGGCGGGGCTGGTAGGTTGAAGTAAGGATACCCTCAATAAAGCCTCGTAGGCTTTTCTGGCCTTGGCATCGTGTTTGTCCTCCATCTGCCAATCATGATCTCCCCAGTAGGAGCCCTTACACAGCAAGATAGAGTAATCCTATTTACAAAAGTCGTGAGGACTTCGTTCACACAAATCCTCAACATTGTCATATGGCTAAGCTGAAGAACAAGCCTGGGAGATGTTCAAGATTTTGAAAGAGGAGTTCAATCACAAGCAAAGATTATCTAACGACACTTTTTTATTTATCATAAAAAACTAACAATATTGTTTTTACTACCACGTCTTACTACATTTTCGGGTTATACTATTAAAAATAATTCAAAGCGTGTTGACCTCAATGCAATTGGGGTAAAACGTTTGCCAAAGTACTAGATATTAGATAAACTCTAGCTAAACGTCCTTCAGAGAGGAGGTAAGACCGTTGAGTTCCTGTTGATTGTTGAATGTTAGTGGTACGAGTGACCTAAATGTGGTCTTTATCTCGGTCTTTTGGTGTTTCTAACGTTTTGGTGTGGTCCCCTTCAAGGATCGTTGACCTAGTTTGTGGGGGTTAATTCTTACCCAAACTTGTTCAATCCCGACTATTTTGTTTCATCTAAGTGCATTCGTATATTAAATGACTGCCCCATTGAATTGAGTGCCTGAGGAAGGATTGGGGTTAACATGGTCGGCTTTAGAGGGTATGTGGAATAGTGTTTTTTAATGGTGGGAGCTTGCAGTCACTGACGTCATGCACTCCATCGTTGAAAGTGGCCATGCAGAGTGGGATCATTCGGTTGGTCTCCCACCTCCCATACAAGTTCAATGTTGCAATCCTATCCAGTTCAATCTTGTCCATTGCTATGGAACGATAGTGTGAACTGATATCCTCCCTCAACGACTGTCTAACATAAAGTGTGAGCAACTGGCCCAATACCCCTGTCGCAAGCCTCCAAATTTAATTTAGTAATCGGCACGTTGAGGAATATCGCAATGATGGCTCACATCTGATGACTCAAAAAGTCGAGACAGGAATAATCACGGGTGATGACTCACACCTGGTGCTATATTGGTGGTTCAACAAATCGAGATTCATATTTGGCGTCAGATTGGTGGCCCAACGTGTTGGGATAGGAATAAGCCAAGGGAAAAACGGGATTTGAGAGAACAAAATACGATATTACTGATTTACACATTTATTATAGATATAAAGTTTTTCGTTTTTAAAATACGATATTTCAGACTATACATTGTTACATGAATGACGAATATATTCGTTCATTTGTATTTATAGTGTCTCTTTGATGGGTTATCAAAATGGTTTGTAGTTCACAACCCAACATGTAATAGTCAAAACCATTGACTTGATATGAATAGTAGGTAGCACCTATTAGATCCAAGTATTTGATTTTTGTTTCCATCGGTGCAAGGTTGATTACATCCACAGTCTCTGTTAGCGTGGCGCATACATACACGAGTGTGTTGTTTGAGTCTGGCGTCTTGCTTATAATTGATGACGACCATACGGTCACTACACATGCCACATGCGTCTCAGAGAGGTTTCACGATTATTCAGAATAATATTCTGAGGAGGTTGCGTGTTGCTGAAAAACTTTGATATGACCGACTTGTAGTTGCCCAGTATTTTCCAATCTGTACGGTTAAGCATGGCATAATTCCATCCAAATTTTTCTAGCTGGGCATAGGGCGTAAAGATGTTCTTGACGCTCATGCCAACGATGACTTATTGGGCATCGACTTCGTCCAGTGGAAAGAGCGTGTTGAAACTACTCTTTATCGCGATCATCTTCACCGGCCTTGCTTTGTGGGTACAAACGCCCTGGACTTTCATGATGTTTGATCGTTTCGACGACTGCCGTTATTATGATTGGTACGCCATCCCTATGCCCTTTTATAGCGTCTGAAAGGAAGACAGGACGCAGCCTCTTGAGGGGCAGAAGGTCACTGACGTCTTGAAAGATGCATAGTAATAACTCAACATCTTGGCATCGTTGCTACCACATGATTGGTGGGTGAGAACAGGGCCTTGGAAGTCTTAAGAGGAATGTTCTGGAAGCAACATAGACAATAATGGCCTCATATGTCTGAGGCTAAGCCTGTTATGGGACTAGCAAGAAACGTTTTGTGTATAAATGTCAAATGTAACTTTATACGGTGGAGAAAACCATAATTTTCAACGTATTCTACCACTCCGTTCCTTTCGATAAAATGGCGACCCAATAGTGGAGGCGTTTTGTGAAATATTATAAATTAGCCGAAAACAAATAGAAAATCCAACAACAATTTATTACACATAAACGTGTCACATACACATACATACAGACGTGCATACATACATTCATACATAAATACATATGCACCCTACTTTATAGGAATAAAGGGGAGGGGTTCAAGTTAACACAGCAGAAATAACTTGAGCAGAAACGATTTTGTAACAAGGGCAGTAAACATATCATAAGCAAACAATAGTGGATTATAAGATTTTGGTTGTCTAGTAGTTAGGTGCACAGCGGCCTAGATAGTTACTTAACACACAGACTATACCAACACAAGGCCGGTGAACGCCTCAGCATAGCAGTCTGAGCTGTGAACGGCCGGCCCACCATCCCGGGGAGTCATTCTCATTGCAGTATATAATAAAATAAATATCCCAGAAGGTAACCCATAAGGCTAGAAGTGACAAAAACACAAGGAACAATATTAACATTTAGCAGGAGGGTGTACATTTACTAGGGTACAAGGCCAGCGACAAGGCCGCTTAACAGTCCTTTCAAAGGGGTAAGAATGCCTGTGACCCGCGCAAGCTAAAATTACATACAGACTAGCTGCATATATTATGCCAAAATCCAATAGGAGAGCTATCTGAGGATTAACTCATGTCCTGTTCAAACTACCACAAACTACACTACCTATTCCAACTCACTATTCTCTCCCTCTCTAATCAGTTGCGACTGCCTCTCTACCTTTATATCATTTTCATAGATCCGCTCCTCTCTTACCACTCAAACAAAGTGAGCCTCAATCAAACCCATTCTTCCTTGGGACAAATTCTAACCCCATAAAACCCAGAACTAAATATACATATCCAAGTTCTATGGAACTAAAAACTCGCAACTTTGCAGCCACCAAGTCACTTTACCAGCACTTCATTCCTTGGGAATCCCATCCTACTGCAGGAACGCTTCTCGTAGGAAATTACTAGGCACATCATCAAATGTCTTAACCCATATCCAAACTATTATCCACCCATCCCCAAAATGTTACCGAGGCCAATTTGTAAGATTTGAGAGTAATATAAATTGTAGATATACCTTTTTTATTTATGTTTACCTTTTATTACAACACGGAGAGTTTTGTTTACGTATTTAGTAAGATCCACTAGTTGACAACCACTTTGATACAGGCAGTTATATTGATTAGTAATATCTAAACATCATAATACTGTGGTATATCATAAACAATGATCTAATTTTATATGTGACATACCAAAGCGACTCGTGAAATTTTATTGTGTTTTACTGTCAAATGTTTGCTACCATGGGAAGTTTAAAATGTTTTAATTCAGTGTCCTCAACACGTTTATACACGTAATAAAGTCTAGAAATATAACTGTTTAATATTCCACACACTTAGTCTAGACTCCATTACATAACTTCAAAGGTTTTTTTAAATTAAATTAAATTATTGTATCTACTCTCTAAAATGTCTGAAAATATGGGAAATTCTTTTAAAATACACAAGGATATTTCTGTTAAGAAAATATTGGCAACCTTGACTATAGGGTGAATATCCAAACATCCCTGAATTTAATTATTGCGAGGAATATAGACATATTTGTTGTAGCAAATTATTAGCAAATTCTCACAACAGGTGAGTCTTTAAATATTATCTTTGGACCCTAGCTGTATTTTAGCACACAAAGGTAGACCTAAAATACAATACTTGGGCCATTCAAACTTTTATAAATAAGATGAGTCCCATCAGGATAGTAAAAATGAAAAAAGAATATAGTGGCTATTCATAGCGGAAATATTTCAACTCTGACGGCATTATCAGCCATCATACAGATGATTTCCGTTATTGAAATTAGAGTCTGTTCAGCATAGAAATTGTTTTCTGAAAGGCCTTTTACCCTACCAGAAATCTATTATTTAGTAGGGTATTGGTAGGAAAAAAGACCTTTAAGAGAGTAACTCCTACCGTGAATGGGGTATATGAATTATTTTTGTTTATAAAATGATATGAAAAGTAAAAATTAAATGATAATGTAAGTGAAATAATAATTCATCTTACTTTCAGAAATAATAACACATACCAGGTAATGTCCCAAAACAAGTCCATGTCTCGTGATTAGGGCATTCATCATGGTTGGTAACAACAGTGAACCTTGCAGATATGGTTTGCATTTAAGAATTGCACTGATTCTTGTTCCACTACCATCTTAATCTCCTGGTTTTTGAAGTATGACCTTTTCGATGCTTAAATACGTTAATGATATGTAGTATTACCTTTCTCACCAGTCATTCCCATTACATAAATTATTAATAAATGATAATAACCGTCATTAATATTTGATCTCTCGTGATGGAATTGAGCCATGGCATAACATGGTAAGAAAATAAGGGGAATGAAATTGACTATGGTTTCTGGCAATTAATTCTCGGTCAAACTCTTTGTGATGGAGCTCGCATACACACAACATGATATTAAGAAAAATTGTGTTTTAGTAGATGCTAATAGTTAAATGATGTTGTACTTTTGAGTGAAAGCAAACCACTTGGCAGAAATTTTATAAGACCAATAAGAGCAATTAATGGTGGGAATTTCAAATAATTTCCACTTTTGTTCAAGATGGTGGCTTTTTTCAAACAAGCAGTAGTGATTTACCTTGTGTTAATCCTCTCAAAAACCATTAACATAAAAACAACTTTTAAACAAAAGATGTTCAATATTACAAGATCAATAACTGTACATTAAAAAGTTAATTTTAACTTATGGTTTTTTAGTTATGTTTGCAGAAAGATAAATAATATCTTTTGATTAGTAGATATTTAAATTTTCCGAGTAATAACTTAAAAATAAAGACTTAAAGCAATTTCCATTCAAATACAAATATGTAAACCATATAAAGGTTAATTAACGACCTCTGATTTTATTGTAAGTATTAAAGTCAACAGTTCTGGTTAAGAACAGTGAATATGATTAATATGCCAATAGTGGCTGAAGGTGGTGCACCATCGATATCCTATATATTATAAAGTGCATCGTTTAATTGATTATTTTGCAAGTAACAATTGTTTGTAGTTTGTAGAATAACAAATGGATTCAGTAATAGGACTAAATAATAATTATATTTCTTTAAGTTGTCCTTAAAATGCCTGAAAACTCTTTATTATTATAACTACAGTTAATATATTTCGTAAGATAAAAATCCGATTTACACGCAACACATTTAAAAAATATATAATCAAGCTTACACTATTTCACAGTATGTTACAATACCAATATCAATATCTAAATCTATAACATATATATTTATGTTAATATCATTTAGTGAATGACGTGCCTCTGTAGTGGGTGCAGACAAGAGGAATATATAAGCTAAATGAGTGACTTGTGCAACCTTTATTACATGAACACTTCACCAGAGACCTAAATGCTTGGCATATAACCGGTTTAAATGTCCAGTTCAGAATAACGTTCCAACAAACTTCCATTCATCCTTCATCAATAGGGGAGACTATATCAGTGTTGGACTGTATATATTCCCATCCATAAATGTCCTGTCTGGTGGGTTTATTGTGAAATATGTTGATATAGAGCAACTGCGCTTGGTAAAATACTACACAAAGATCTGTTTTTAGATGAGAGAAGAACTTTGCGTGTTTCATTATTATATAGTCCAGTGCATTTAATATCGGAATTACCACAATATAATCGTGCAGTTTTTATAAAGGGAACTCGTTTTGATAATACCCGTCAGATGTTTTGGATGAACGTGTGTGTAAGAGCAGCCCCATCGTATACCATGGTGTTACACTCGACTGAGATGGAGCATTGGTCAATTTGTTTTTTCAAGGATGGTAACCAGATTAGACTCGGTACGCGTTATATTCTCTCCATACAAGGGAAGTGTAGGATTATAAAGTTGATTTCAATTCATTAAAAAGCCATTTATACTAATAACGCGGGTTTTATTATCGATGAATATGCGTGAAAACAGTTGAAAGTTTTTTTTTCAGAGACTTTATTGATCCATTCTGCCCTGATGGGGTTATCTCCAGCTCTGAAAATATTAGTGTCTTGTTTCTATTCAACCTATTGCAACATAAATATCGATTCTTCAGCAACCATTTCATAAACAAATAATTTGTGCAGCTTTACACCACGTGACTCTGAAGATCTTAGAGCCACAAAGTGGTCATCTCCAGCAACAATTTGCCTGTCAATCAATCTATGGTCACAAGACTGATCGTTGGAGGGACTCTCTGATTCCTCTAAGAGTGCCAAAAATTGTGTAAATTTTCTATAAACATATTTTTTTAAAGATTCCTGTTGTTCATGTTTCATTGCTGCGTAGAGGAATACCATTGAACTC
This sequence comes from Timema shepardi, assembly GCA_902151425.1. Taxonomy (NCBI): domain Eukaryota; kingdom Metazoa; phylum Arthropoda; class Insecta; order Phasmatodea; family Timematidae; genus Timema; species Timema shepardi. The sequence continues at coordinate 70,645 of CABFVX010000629.1, forward strand.
ATTCAGAATTACGAAGATCTCTGAGTCAGTGACTGCCCATCTTCACGGGGCAGCAGGGTCCAAGAGAAGTCAAACAGTACCAACATAAACCTATGTCACGGAACTTTGCTGCTTGTGTTATAGATCAATGGCAAGATCTGAGGAGGAAAGCTTTGTCTTTCTGCCAACGAGATCTACAGTCGAGAACTGCTTTTCATTTGCTGGAGCGTTTTCTGACAACTTTTCCCAATATTGAATATGTATATAAAACCAATGGGCTTTATGATTGTGGTCAAATAGGAAAATTGACAGAATCACTTTTTTCAGACAATTCTTGTCCAACGTTGTGTTTTATAATTACTATTTTTCTAGAGACAATGATTTGTAAATACAGTTAAATTATCTTTACTACTCACCTGTGATACAGAAACGTATGGGTATCTTCAAGTTAATTACAGGATAAACATTTTTAACGCCATATACATAAAATACAGATGTGTAAACATGTGGCTTGGTTTGCAAATACATATGTAAAGACGATAGATATCAATGCGCTTGTTAAAACTCAGTTAAATGACTTTTCTACCTTATTATACCTGGCTTTGTAAACCACTTTTACTAACGCATCAATGTATAATAAATTAATATGTGGTGGATAGTTATTTACTCCTATGTAGACTATGACCATGTTTATTAGTTTGTATGACAAAGCTTACGATTGCTGATAGATGATATTAATAAATATGCTCAACTACATCTGAATTGCACTCCACTACATTTTGTGTAATTTTTCTCTCGACGCTACTCAGAGGTATTACTGAAACAAATAAAAAAAGTTACAATATTATTTCAAGATTTGAAAAGAAAGTAAGAGTGATCCAACCAACATTTATAAGCTGTTTATTCCTGTTTAAAAATAATACTTTCCTTAAAAAAAATCAAAAATGGTTAGTCTCTGATTTACAGCGAGTTCAATGGTGTATCACCAAGTGAAACCACTTGGGACGCGAGCCTGATTATCAGCTATAAATGATGCCTTATGCTAAAAATTCCTACATAATATTTACATAGCTCGGAAGATAATAAGACAAAGAACAACTTTCATAGTTACATAACATTTGTCAAATGTTTATTTTTATAATATTGTAGGATTTATAACATTTTTGGTGGATCGAATACTACTTTTACATTTTCCCTGTCTTATAGATCAATAACCATAAAAATATAATTCGACACTATTCCTTACATCATTGTGAACAATATGCATTGGAATTTTTTATATTTAATTTTGTTTCCAAGATAGCGGAGTATATTCAATGAGTTGTTAGACATAGCCACCATTCTTATAACATGTGGGCATATTGTATTCTAAAGGAATTTCTTTTGGGCCTCCATAAAAAAAAGCTTACATTTGTCTTATACACGCATGTACCAAGTGTTTTGCTATCACTCAGAAGTGTAGTACTTTCACCATTTCATTGCTAATTGCACCGAATATTTTATATTATATGTTATTATCAAGAATCATTAGACAAATAAATACTTGCGTATTTGTTTTACTAATAAGGATTTCATTTAATCAAAATATTTCATTCTCTCCTAAGGTAATATATGCTCCAGTTCAAGATTACATTTATATGAGATTTTTATTTATATGTATCATACGTGGAAGAGCTCAACATCTAAGAAGGTCCAATCTCCACGGGTCATCCCCAAATTGTAGGCGGCCAGCATGAACTTACGAACCAGTGTTCCTCTTACGCTCAGGATCACTACTGTAAACAAACAAAACCTCCAGTCACGAGATCACTGCTGTAAACATACAAAACCTCCAGTCACAAAATCACTACTGTAAACACTTAAAACCTCCGGTCACGATATCACTATTATAAACACACAAAACCTCCGGTCACGAGATCACTACTGTAAACACACAAAAATTTCAGTCACAATATCACTTTGTAGCGTGTCAATCATTTAAAGTTTACACGTTCACAATTAGGCTACGTAAAAATACCAAATTATAATAGTTGTATTGGCAAAATCTAAAGAAGAATATTATATTTGAGATATTTAATAATGATATCTTTCAAAACCAACTGTTAGCGACTGGATGGATTCGGATATAGTCCACGTGCTCCCAATATAAAATACTACAAAGTATTCTAATAATACAAATCTACATACAAATACTATACTTACAATAGTGGAATCCGAAGAAGATAATTAAAGAGAATGCGTTCAGGAATAATATGCTTCCAGACTTACCGTGGCTGGATGGGATCGGATACCGCCAACATATTTTCTAGCAAAATATTCAACAAGCATGGCGACAGGATGCTTCCTAGCACTTCCACTAAATATATCTCCAGTCATAGAAAATAGCTAAAACAAAGTTGGGCTCGCTCCCACGACCCTCGAGTGCCACTGTCGTGGCGGCGTGTCTTCGAACCTCTCCTTTACCTCACCCCTCAAGCTCCAGTCCTTCCTATCACCCCCTGTGTTATTACGTTTTTTTCTATTTCTTTTTTTGTTCCGTTCTAGTCAGAGAAAGGGTATACAATAAGTACTCTCAGATTTACTTTATATTATTAAAACCACATCCCGTCGTTGAAGAAGGAACCTTTCTCCACGAAAGAACTGGTGGCCATGGAGTATTGGGCGTGTTTCTGGTATTCAATCACATCACGTCGTTGAAGAAGGAACTTCTCTCTACGAAGGAACCGGTGGCCATGGAGTATTGGGCGTGGTTCTGGTATTCAATCACATCACGTCTTTGAAGAAGTAACCTCTCTCCACGAAGGAACCAGTGGCCATGGAGTGTTGGACGGGGTTCCCACCGCAGTGCCACCAAGGAAAATCCACAGTGACACCGAGGAAAATCCTCTCCGATTTCCTGAGTATTTAGGTGGCGTTAATAAGTCCATCACTAGACAAATAAACTAGAGGATCTGACCCCAAAGGTGGTGTCAGCATTCCTTAGCTATAAACCAAGCTGGCGGTCCAGTTAAAAGGGGAGGTTTTTGAGCCCCTCGCCTCTGACTACAGATGACCGTAATCTAGTAGGTCACGCTGCCTGTCACGGGGCCACGTGGATAATTTCTCGGGTTCATCAAGTACCAGTCGGGGCTGCCGCTTGAGCCCAAGGCACCAGGCTATATGACCGTGCAGGGACCATTTAGCACTCAGACAGGTCATGGGGTAAATATCATAACACCTCGTTTTGTCACTCACTTCTTTATATTCGCTCAGTTATATATTCTAACTTCAGTTTTAACATCACATTTTTAACATCATAGAAGTAGTAGCGTCAATCACGAACCCACACAACTAGTCATATCACCTCCTCCTTATCCGTCACGCAACGACCAATACGGGTCAGAGGAACGAGTTTGTACCAGGACTCAGTGGAGAGGAGTTCCAAACCATCTGCGGTGCATCGCCAGTTGCAGAGAGCAGCTGTGGGTAATGAAGGTAGGATTTATTAAACACAAATACCATGGTTTTAGTTGAAGTTATAGGGGGGAAGGTTGACCTGCAAACTTTTATTAACCAACTAGAAGGGGAGCTGGTAAGAGTAAAAACAGATAATATTAGGCTAGAAGCGGCTCAAAAGAATAAGTGTCCAAATTAACCAATACCAGTGGTTAAGAATTTCACATTATTGCAGACTATTCCAGTGGTCCATGGGAAAGTAAAAGACAACATCTTAGTGTTTTTCGAGAAAAGAGGTCAAGAATAAATAATATCTGGATGGACAGATGTAGAGCTAAGGGCAGTAACTCTCATATCCAAGCTGTATATAAATAATACATTTTGAGAGATTGAAGATGGTCTTGGTGAATAGGTTCAGGAAGAAGCAAACAAGCCGATTTATTATTATTATTATTATCTTTATTTACATGGTGAAAATAAGTCAAGATCATTCTCTTACATTTAACCATGTACAAAGTTAACATTACAGTGAATTTATCAAATATTATCATTAAATAAAACACAGGAGGCAACTATTTGAGGAAAACATGCACATGGACATAAAACACATAAAATATTGCATTGAAATAAACACGTAATAAACCATCAACCAAAACAGTAATCAACTTGAACACAATACCTCTTGATCAGTAGTGGAAACAGAGAGATAAAACAATATTAGTAGACATTCTTACACCAAACACACACGCACACAAACTCACACACCCATGGACTAAGCAACAGCTCACAGGCTAGAGATATAGTTTTGGGTGAATTTGTTTCTAAAATCAGATATCCCATTCACATCTGTGAAATCTACAGGTGACCTGTTACAAGCTAAGGCAGATGAGACAGTGAAATATTGTAAATAAAAATCACTTTTGCACCTAGGAACACAGAGCAAGTTATCTGACTGATAGCGAGTACAGGGACCGCCCTGTATTTGTTGAAATTTAAATTGAGAGGCCAGGTAGCTGGGTAAGCCAGACGTAATTACTTTGCACAGCAGTAAACAAGAATGTAGCTCATGCCTTTGTTCAAGTCTCATTCAGATAAGCTTTCGAAAGTATGGAGTAACATGATCACAATATTTCAGATTAAAGATATATCGAACATCCACATTATGCAGCCTCTGAAGTCGAGTGGCCAGAGTTTCTGTGAATTCACTAAACACAACATAACAATAATCAAAATGAGGAATAACGAATGTCTGAGCCACTTAGGTATTGATATTTACTGGTAGGAATCGCTTGAGTCTCTTTAAAGTGTTCATCGTAGCAAAAGTTTTTTTACATATTGCAGTCACATAGTCATTACAAGTAAGCTTTTTATTAATAGTAAGGCTTAAATTACGTAGGGTAGCTGAGATGGATATGGGTTCCAAGTTGAGCTCAATGTAAGGCGAGTTGACCGATCAAGTTTAGATAATATCATTTTGGAAACAATAAAAATATCATTTGATTTCTTTGGATTCAAAGAAAGGTTATTTTGCTCAGACCAGTGATGTAGGCCTTAAGATCTGTATTTAATTTATGTATAACCGTTTATATTTCCAAGGGATAGGAAGAAATATAAATTTCTAAATAATCTGCGTAAAATTGATACTTACAATGAGAGATTCTATCAGGTAAATCATTAATAAATAATGAGAACAAAAGTGCACCTAATATAGAGCCTTGGGGGACACCGGTCCTAATCACACTCTGCTGCCTACCAATCAGCTAAGACATCATCCATTGCATTGTATTCAAAGAAAACCTATAGGACTCAAACAATTTACGTATTAGCATATTGTGAATAATACAGTTAAATGCCTGCAACACTAAATCATCGGTTATTTCACCTAGGCTCCCAGAGATTCCAATAACACGAACACTGTTTCTCTTTTAGTATTGTTCAAGATCGTCTTTAGCAGTAACTAGCTCCCGTTTCAAATTGTTGACTTCCTTGTCCTGCATCTTTAACTCACTGCTAAAATTCTTGTTTGATTTAATAACAAACAGAAGAGTAGATTTTGTCTCTTTCACAACAGCTCGTTTCACTGCCACCGTGGTACTTGTGACGAGAAGAGATATCGTGTCTTTATTCTAAAGTGCCTCCTTAACTCCCTATTTAGGGAAGATCTGACTAAAATTATTCACTTTAGAGGGGGAAATGTGGAATGTTTTTCGGACAGGATTAAGAAAATCAACGTCAATACGTATGAATTAGGGGATGAGCCAATCTGGAATGAAGTAATTCGGTTCGAGGTTGACCAGAAAGCCATAGATTTATTTTCAAATGGACTTGTTGGAGAAATAGGTAAATATACTAGGTCAGCGAAACCTAAGACGTTTAGAGAAGCATTATAAATGGAAATATACGTTTTGGAAGCGGATCATAAAGATCAGGAGAGATAGGAAAGTAGTCATAGAATAACTTTCTTTATAGGTAAAGGGAAGGATGGTTATATGTTTTACCAGAGGATACTGAGGTCACATTGGTTTATAAAGAAAGTCTAAGTTCCACTCCTTCAATAACCAAAATTTAACAATACAGGGAGGATTATAAATACCTCAGACTGCAACTTGATAGGAAGGCCTTTTAAGTTCTCGGTCGTTCATCAGAGTAGGTTGAAGTTTAAGGGCTAGTGGAACGCTATGAGATTCCCAGTGATAGAAAATGTAGTTTGGAGTGAAGGTAATGACTTTTCTTTTTGGAATACTCTACTCACATATAGATGGAATTGGACAGTTACGTAATTTCTTGTAGTTCCATAGCGAGCTTCGATAAATTAATCATCTAAGCTAAAACAAAAATTGCATAAAGACACACTTACAACTTACTTGTTGCTAGCTATGTCATGCCAGGTGTGGTAGTGTGTTTTGTTACTATAGCCTCATTTTATATGTTCAATAAAGTAAATAAGAGATGCCAGGGCCAGAAAGATGACCCAGATAGTTTGTCTAGCGTCAGCGTGACGTTGCCAATCAGTTTAGCTGACATTATGACAAATGTAATGACAAGTAATCATATAACCTCACCCTTATCCATGACCAAAGATATCCTTACAGATCATTAATCCCACACGTTTGAACATAGGGACCGAGAAGGTGGGGGGTGGGGGGGAGGGCTGACATGCGAATTTTAACCAAAAAAGTTAGAGCATATTTTGATTAAATCAATATTTTCTGTTTTCGCTCATAAAGAAATTACCCCTAATTTTAGGATTAGGTAACCAATTCCAATAATCATTTGGTGCAACCTTATGAAAACTCTAGATACCAAGTTTTAGAACGATGAGTAAAAATGATTAGGCTATACTCTGATGTGAAACAGACAAATTGAAATGCAAAAACCACTTGTTCGGATCCGGGGTGTTATGAAACGTCGACACTCTTCAAAATCTCGAGTTCTATTTTTTTGACGATCACAATCATTTCTTTACCTGTAAGGTAGTGATAAAGTTAAAACAGAGCCATTAAAATTGCTCAACAATGACTAACCATTTTACGTGAGCCAACTTGGTGATTAGGTTGAGGAGAAGAAGGAAAGGGGAGGAATTATTTAAATCTATTTAAATGTTAGGTATTCTGTCTTGTCCATTTCTTTTGTCAGTGAAATCAAACCCCAATGTGCCCTATCCTCAGCCTCCTCCTTCAGCTCCTAGCATTTTCTTCTTTACTTCAAGTCATTTAATATCTTAGTCTTCCTCAATGCTACAAGCAATTATGTAACATAGCTGACCAAAATAGGCCGGAGTTTAGCTATTTCTAACTCATAAAATATAATTTTAGAAACATTTTAGTTATGGTCCTGAACCACTGTTAAATTTTAAATTAAAATATTATTAATTATAAGTTGAAATTAAAAAATCAGAGCTAGCAACCTTAATTGAGATCTTAAAGCCCCAGTTTGGGTGGTGCAATCCAACAAAGATTTACATATATTTATGATCTTAGTTAATTAATGAAAAGTAATAATAAGCGAAAAATAAAGGTTTTATTAAATTAATTAAAAAAACGCTATATATCAATATAAAATGTGTTTCGTGGTGAATCGCACAGTGCCGTGTCTTCCAGTTAATGTCCAGCTTGGTTTCAAATTACATTTCTTGGATTCATCCAGAACCAATTCGAGTGGGCCTAGTTACGTCATCACTGTACGCGATAATATCTTCTTTATATGAGCCAACATCTCTTTTTATATGGGTTTCAATTGAAGGACTTTCTTGACACACTCGCAATTATGTAGTTAATAGCTCATTGCTTTGCTAAATTGCTGACTTGCAGTTTCAATTAATATATTCAAAATATTGTCAGCTAATTTTTCAACAGATACAAATATGTACTAGGGGATAGAAAATCATCAAAAATCATAATGTTCGATGCTGTAATCTAGTTATGGGATATAAATCTGTAATAAACCTCTGATTTAAATAACTAGATGATATAAAGTCCGTGGTTATGGTTCATTGATAAAAATATTTAATCTACATATTTAATGTATAATCCCATTTTTTATGTTTGTTAGTCTACATATAATTTATGGTGTGTGATATGTAAAATACATTACAATTTATATTGATATTTAAATTATATTTGGGAAAATGTATTTGAATTTTACTCAGGAATGCTATTTTTTTAGACAGATTAGTCTTATAATACACGTACTTCTTTCTGAAAAACATTAATATGGTTTTAAATTGTTGGGGAAAATTGATGTTTGAATTACAAAATAAAAAAATATTTCCAAATGTTTTATAACTAGCTATATTTGTAAAATAATAAGCCGTATACACGAGCCTAATTGTTAATATTTGCCAAAATAGCTGTTACAATTATATTAGTTGAAACAATAGGAGAGTCTCACCCCTGGCGTACATGCTGGCGTCCTTAAGGTAGTTGTCATATTCCTCCTCGTCATTACCATCCAGTTCCCGGACAAAATAGAGCAGGCCTTCTTTCTTTAGGCCCACCTCCAGGTTCTTACCTAAAACAACATACTATTAATGAGCTGGACTTCAACCTAGTACTAAGACTAAACATTGCAACCCTTAGCTCTGTTCAGGACGTTCTGGCTCCGTCATGTCAAGTGATGCAAAGTGTACTATCACTTGAGCCTCTTGTTGGTTCTGCTTGTTAAATAGTTGCTCAACTGTCGTATTCACTCACTTATATTTTGTTTTCTATGAAATACATACACGATGTTGGTAAAACTTATGTTAGAGAGATTGAATTAAATATGACCGTAGCTCGACGGAAAAAATAAATATAATATACTTAAATCACAAGAAAAAGGTATTCAAAGGTAGCCTAGGTTTCAAACCTCATAACTGTAAATTTATGTGATGTTAATATCCTGCTGATATAAGGTAAGGAAATATTTCACCTTAAGTTTTTTAAGAGCTAATAAAATGTAAAGAACCCGTTATTTTCCCACCTTGTAAGTCCAACGTACCAGTATAGGTTTACACCAATACAAATATTGCAACTGCTAGCAATGCACGTGTTATCATTGGGGGAGATGTATCGTGGTATTCTTATTGTGCTATTTAGGATACATCTAACCACAATTGAAACAAAAGTAATTGATGTGTCCAAATGTACTTTCTCTTTACACTTTGGAGAGAGTAGTAGTGTAACCGTGACAAAATCTAACTCAACATTTTGATATATGTTGACATTTCACGACCCCATTGAAACTAAAAATTGTTTTTGCAATGCCTTCTAGTTGTGTTAACAAGAAGATCTCCCGATTATTATTTGGAACTAGCCACATAACTATAAAATTAAGGGTAGTTCACTCAAGGTCTAAAATAAAATAGAATCCCTTTTCTAACCCCAACACATTTGTTTATTAAGCTCGTGGATATTATGTCAATACTTAGATTTAAAATGGTTAGGTCAATGCTGACTAAGCTTATTAAACAGATGATGTTAATATGAATACTGACCATTTTCACAAAATTAGTTGGAGAAAACCAGTTCTCATATTCTTCAAATAATAATAATTAGTATTCAAAATCACTTTAAGTTTCCAAATTGATTTTCTTCTACACTTAAATAATATATAAGGAAACTTTTTTTTTAAATTAAGAAATTGAAATATTTTCCTTTTTTGCATTTTTGTAAACCATTTAAAAGAATGTTGGATTACGCCGTTTGTATGATTTCAATTGAAATTAGTCTCAAAAGGAAGCACAAATATTTTTGGAGAATTGTTACAAATCATCGAATGAATATAGCCTCTCCGTCAAACGTAGAAATTAATAGTAATATTATAACAGATCCCCTATTAATTGTAAATGATGTTACCACTTTAAAGGAAATACCTTAAGTAAAAGAACAAACAAATAAACCAAATCAAAGAAATGTCAGAACTAAAAATAAAAATAAACTTATTTTCTAACATCATAGATTATAAACATACTTTTCTGTGTTTGAACAATAGATTACCTATTTACTCTATGCATTAGGAGATTGAAAGTTCATTGCCGCACTTAAAAAATAAAGCCACCTCTCTCTATCTTGAATTAGTTCTATCCTGTCACTATTATGAGCTCATTATATTAAGGTTAACCTCATTAAACCCTATCTCTTCCAGATTCATTCTAAAGCTATCCACCCATCTACGTATCTAGGTCTTCCCATTTGGTTTGCCAGTCAATACTCTGAACACGGTTCTAGATTCTAGCATTGGCGCTGTATGTCCTGCCCACCATAATCTATGATAATTTGTTATCTTAACAATTTTTTGTGGGGGGTGCAGAGTATGTAACTCATCATTCTGTAGCCTCCTCGACTCCTCAGTAGACTAAAACATTATTAGATAAAAATCATCTTAAATCCGTTGTTTTTGAACAATCTAAATTTGTTTTGATAATTTAAAATAAAATACCACATTTCTCAACTATAGTGTAACATTTGTTGATACTCCATCATGCCACCCCTATACTATCTTCAAGTCATACCATCCCCCCATACTAATCTTCAAGTCATACAACCCACTCCGTATGAAACCATATTATTAATAAACGTCCTGCAATAGTAAGCTTCTCTATTGTAGTCCAATGTAGAATTCGTCTACAATACTAAGCCATATCAAACAATAATAAACTCCCTGCAATCAATAAATGAGGGGTGTCATGAAACGTCGACATTTATTAAAATATCGAGTCCGATTTTTCTGGTGATCACAATACCTTTCTCTCCTACGGCTTGAGAGAAATTAATAAACAAATTATAATTTATATATCCAGAGAAATAACAATGTATACAATATCTTGTGGTCTGAAAATCGGCGAATAAAACATTTTTTGAAATCACACTACCATACCCTGATTTTGGTCAAAAGAACCGACAAATCGCAAAGCATAGCAAACCAGGAAACAGACTACTGGAGAAACATCCCACCTGCTGTAGAACAATGGTGCGCCGACGCTCCCACGGCAAGCATCAACGCCAGAACCACCGAGTGCCTCGAGGACCTGATAAGAGATCTCGGTATCGACATCGAAGAGGAAGAAGAATTACAAACCCCCCCTCAACCAACCGGAAGACCACCAGGCCGCAGAGACTCGGCTGAAGATGACATCATAGAAGAAGACTAAATATCAGTAGGAGACGAGTCGTCACTCGTTCCCAACCTGGGTAGAACATTAGAAGAATTGATAAGGAGCGAAGAAGTAGACGGGACAACAACACACATCAGACTAGCCGATTGCATCTATACATCAGTAGCAGTCCCCCCGCTTAAACCAATAGATTGGAACAACAACCAACTATTCGAGCGGATCCGAGATGGAATCGGCTTACCCGAACCACACAAAGCTCCATACACTTTCCATCGGACAAGATCATCACCTGGAATGGATAGGATTATTCAAGAATGGAAGGACACCGAGATGCTAAGAACAGATCCCAAGACACGGAACTCCTTTCCCTTGTACCGTATACCAAAAAGCAGCGGCGGTGTACGCGTAATGCAAGACTTACCACAATGGACAGAATTCACGAACACCCCAAATTTACGCTTCTAACCACGGGCAGAGTACTCAGAAATATCCCTAGAAACACCTACATGTGGAAGATAGACTTAAAATCAGGATTTTATCATATCGAAATTAACCAGGAGACAGGACGAGACCTTGGCGTATACTACAAAGGAGTAAAGTACGCCACCACCAGACTACCCATGGGACACCCATACTTCAAACCATCACCGAAGAAGCGGTAAAAGCAGTGAACACATTCCTTAGAAATGTGAGCGGCGTAGCATATTTGGACGAACTTCTGTTCATCAGCAACTAGCCCAACGCCCTAAGAGAAGTCTCACAACTACTTAGAACTATGGTATTCACGCTCAACAATGACAAATCTTTCACAGAACCATCCCAGCAAATAGTATACCTAGGACTACTACTAGACTCAACCACCTCCATTATCAAAATCACATAAGCCACACATCAGAAAGCATCCACTCTAATGAAACATCTCCAGACACGCAACGATAAGGAGGTACAACGCATAGCCGGCTTCATCTCATGGTTAGGTTACAACTTGAGATGGCCGGGCTACGCAACCGGAAGAGTTTATAGAAGAGCACCAGCAGTAGCAACAAAACTCCTATCCCTGCCAAGATGGACAAGAGACAAGTGGAGATTCCCCGAGACTGAACCATCCATCATATTTTCAGATGCAACACCATGGACGCTCGCCGCCTACAATCCTCTAGAGCACGTCCATGGTACATGCTATCACGACAAACGGAAATAAACGAGGCCGAATTTGTGGCTGGTCTCCTCTCCCTAATGTGGGAGTACAACGGACGAGAGGCGACCCCCCGGTATCCTTCTAGGAGTCAACAATACTACAGCATATTTTACGATCACCTCGGGCAAAGGTTTGTTATTTAACAACGCACCCACGAGAAACCTACATCTACGAGTCATCAACGCACTATGGGAAACGCCATGGGATGTGTTTTGGATCAGGAGCCAATGGAATCCTGCTGGCTTCCCTTCGCGAGAAATCCTAAGACAACTAGTTGAGGAAGAAGCCTGACCGCGGGAGTGTTACACCCGGAGCACATAACTACGGAACTTCTAGAACTATTGTATATATAAACAGTGTATATTCCTTAAAAACCTATTGTATTTGTTATTCTCTATGCTTTGTAGTATATCGTATATGTACAAGCCAACGCTTCCTTCTTCCCCGTTTTCGGCTGTCCCCTGGGGACCATCCACCCTGTTGCGCGCGAAAAGCGACTATATAAGGAAAGGGTGGACTGGCCTCAGGACTCAGTCGGATCGAGGAGGAGGGAAGCAAACAACATTTTACTACATTATTAAAGTTATATTTAATATATATATATATATATATATATATATATATCAAAAGAGACAGCTGCAAAATGACTTGATCTATAAATATACTAACATGTTTTAGTAATTTTATTAAGTTCCATATAATGTTTTCCCCACCAAAATCAACCCTTAACCATCATTTTCTAGTTGATTCAACCACGTTGAATATATAACAACTAGAGAAGAATTAATCACAGTGATAAGACTGAAATCTGCAAGTTATTTGATTAGAGGTCATCAAGGGATTACATTATTTCTGTGATTGTTTTTGGGCAAGCGTATGAATACATAGCCTAGTAATAGAAAGAAGTCAGAGTAGTCCATTAGGAACAACACATGTTTATATTCAAATGAATAAACTTGGTGCTAAAGCTCACCCACTGTGAGGGAGAAGAGATCAGACCGGTCCAACAGGAGCGCCACATGTCTCCAACCAAACTGATTGAAGATACTGGAGAAAACCAGTTTCAAACGGCACTGGCAATACGACATGCGCGTCAATGTTGCGTACTCCGTCTTGTCTTTGAAGATTCCCTGGAAAAATAAGACACAGCTCTTCAACTACTCTATTCATAATGCATAGTGCATGTAACTTCAGCCATTTATAAAACACTTAGGAGAATGAATACTATTTTTACATTTGAATTATATATAATATAATAACCAATCGCATATTTTCTAAAATGTTGGCTGTTGTCTAACTTAACCACATATGTAAAAATAATAAGCTCGAACCCTTACTTAATCCTTAGTTTAAATTATTAATAGTGAGCCATATTCGTAGTGTCAGTTGTACATCTCTTGGACTTATTGATGATTTCCTTTCAACCATATGCTAGATTATATATAATATAAACAATAACTGGAATCCTGACGAATCCTCAATTTTCTTACGTTGAGCACTAAACTAAATGTGGAAAGTGACAAAAGTGCATATGTGCAAGTGCGATGTTCGTGCCGTGGCCTCATGCCAAAACGTCACGGACTGTATGCTCCCCCAATAAACTCCAGCACCTCAATCCTAGCCAATATTTAATTAGCAATAATTAATTAACAATCATTAATAATTAATTAACAAGAACCAACATATCCGGGGAGGTAGGGTAAGGGGGTTTCAGGGTAGGGGTTGTAGGGGGGGGGCATTTCGTACTAGGGAAATTAGGTCAGGAGGAGGGGAGGGGGAAACAAACAGCCATTCAGAGAGCGAGGAGGCGTGGTCACGTGACAATTTCGGCCAATCACAGCCTGTGACAGGTAGGCCACCACACTACTACTAGAAAGTGATCCTCCTTACACAGGATGTGATCCTCCACACCCTGTGTAAGGAGGTTAAATGTTAACCTTATGGGAGCAAGTGCACTGGAACTCTTAATTCAACCACTACTCTAAACTTAAAATTAAGTAGAAATAATTGATAAGACAGTAAAATCTGATAGTCAAAATCAAGCTCAAAAAGCATTTTCCTTAGCAATTTTGTACAGGTCCAAAGTCAACCAAACTTGTTGTTGATGATACATACTCAGAATCTGAGGCTAAAGAGCCAACAATAGAAACGGAGTTGGATGTAAACTACTTCGTGGTTGAGTGAGTTAAAGGGAAACAAGCTATATGCCATTACATTGCAGTTATACAGGCTGTGTACTCACATGGAGAGCTAGTAGTCGTAGTACGTGTCCTCCGTTACACAGTATGTCTCCTCCGTTCACGTGTTCTTATATACTTTTGAGTTTTATATAAATTTTATAAAAGGTTGACAAGATTGTGGCCATTATTTTTTCCAGTAGAAGTATAATATTATGACACATAATTATTATTTTTAAGTTTTAGTAGTGTTTTAGCTAAATGTATCAAACATTTTAATTCCAAAAGGTCCCTTTTTTTCTAGAATGACCCTAATAAACTTTGGGCCTGACCACAAATAAATATAAATAATATTGGCCTAATTCACATTCATACATTACCATAATATGTTTTCGTCACAGTTAACCAAAGTGATATATGTCAGCTGTTGACGTAGGGATACATTAAGGACTATTTCTAGTAACTTTTGAGCTGCCATCCAAGTAAACTAGGTTCGTAAATGAATTGTAGCTCAAGACAGAGATAGGGTGTAGTGATGTGGATAGGATGGATTTGGCAAACTATGTACGGCAATGAGCTTTCGATTTCTTACTGTCACTTAGTATTTCTTTTTAGTTGATTCTTTCCCTCTTAAACGACCGTTTACTGACCTAAAACACTATAGTTAAATTGTAAGTATCTTAAAGACTACTTTTAAATAAATAGATGAAGGTCGCTTAGCGTAAGTGTACTGAAATTAGTGGAGAAAACCATAATGATGAATCATTTTTAGAAATATCCCTAATCCACCTATCAAAATATAGAAGTACCCCTTCCCGTCACCGTAAACACAGCAATTAGCGTGTCTGGTGTCTTCATCACGTTCCCACTAGGGAACGTGGGTGTAAAATATTTCAAATTATAAACTATGTCATGTAAATTGTGTGCATATACCAAGGGCTCATTCCAATTCTCCGCACATGTTGGGACCAGAACATTAAATCTGTTTTGGGTGGGAGTCAATATAGGGTAAATGGCTTTCAATAACTATCTTA
The DNA here is from genome assembly GCA_902151425.1 of Timema shepardi. Taxonomy (NCBI): domain Eukaryota; kingdom Metazoa; phylum Arthropoda; class Insecta; order Phasmatodea; family Timematidae; genus Timema; species Timema shepardi. The sequence goes on from CABFVX010000629.1 coordinate 86,062, forward strand.
TTAATAGAAAAAAATAGGTTAAGGTTTTAAATTTATCCATTATTATTATTATTATTGTTAATATCAACGCGTGCTACTACCGGTTTGGGTTGTACGTATAAATTTATCTCATTTATAATAAACTATTAGTATATTTTAAAATGTAAAATGACGTTAAAAACAGTTTCAACTTTTTAATCAAATTGTTTAAGATGGTATGACGTGCTCGTGATGTTTTCAGTTCCAGGTAAAACTCAATAATCAATTTGGTGAAACCCCTACCAGTACTCCAACAGGCGAGCGAGTAATTTGCTTAATTCCACTCCTCGGCCCACTCAGCAAAGTGTTGTGTAATAGCTGTAATCTTCCCGGACCAATGAGAAAAGAGTGTTCATGTCACGTGAAGTACCGCGCCCTTACTCTTGATATTTTGTAATTAGGTTTATATGAGAGATGCAAGCATACTAACTACTCCCTTCTCGATATCCAGTTTCCAATCAACTGATAGGATTTGGAGCCATTATTGCGAGGTGTTTCAACAGCTGGACTGCTTGTAATCTAGATTCCTAGGAGGGACGGGGATAGCCATGGGCTTACGGAGTATTTAGTTTGAGAGGGTTTTTAAAACCGCAAGCTTCTGACAAGATGTTAACAAAGTTCCAATGGTTGAAAAAATTGACTTAATAAAAATTCAAATTTTAGTGATCAATTATGGTCGAGTGGGGTGAACTAACCTCCCCTCCAACCCCGAATGACCCCGCTGACAGGTAATATTATTGTCACTGAGAGAGAGTTTCCTTTAGAGCTTAGAGGGTGGGTGTTTTTGTTCCGCCTTTAGATTCTTATCGCTTACTAAGAAATGTGTACTTAGCTCTTTGTTCCTGACTAATCTGCAATAAGTGACAGTGCTGTCGGCTAGCATACAGCCTTCTCTCTCTGGGCCTAGTTTCTCCCTCTAATGCTACATTCCAGCTTTTTACTGTTTGAAAGGGGGGGGGCGGGTAGTTAACTCAGTTACACATTGACTACGATAAGCCTGTCTATGTTAAGTGAATCGTTGTAGTTTGGGAATTTCCTCTTTAAAAAATAGAAAACAATTGAAGGCGTTTATTATTATTTCTTACATTTTCAACTTGCACTTTATTAACCGACTAGCTATATCAGAGCACGAATTACAAACTAGATTACTCCGAACAGTCACAACGAGAACCCCATCTGTCAAATCACCACTGCGAGAGGAAAATCACAATTTTATCAATGATAATTTTATCGGACGTGCAGGGAATTGACACAAATATTCTTGGTTCAGAATAGGACCAGATAAAAAATTATTATCACATTATTTAAAGAAAGTTATCTACTTTAGTTCATATAATCTGTTTTTTAATGAAGACATAGGAAACTAGTATACATTTTATGATTTTTACTAACAGTGAGGTTGAAGTTCAAATCTTATTCGAATTAATTGGGAGAGGTTCAAACAGCCTTGTTTCAAATTATGATTAAATAAAATCAATCAACCAAATATGTGTATTCCTATAGTTAATTTTGTATTGGTTCCCCTCGGAGCCGGCTTTAAGAATTTATAAGCTATGAATCCTCACTTTTTAAGGCACTTCTATTTTGTAGAGTAGGCCTACGAATTTTAAATTTTTTTTTATGGACTGCAACAATTTAAAATGGTTGAATTAGCTATTTAGAGGTGGCTAATTGAGGTTATAAGGAACTAGTTGATAAAATAAAATAGTATAATCCCGCGATTTTATAAAAATGTGAGAATACATAAAAACAATATTTAGACTTTATTTTGTTTTGTTTTCTCTCGTTGTAAGTACACGTTAAGTCTAAATTTTTGTTCTTACCAGTTACAGGATCTTTAAGGGTGTCGAAGAGCTTAAACAATTCGACTTCTTAAAAGTTATTTAAAAGTGATCGATTATGGGGTGAAATTACCCCCTTCATTCACTCCCAGGTCGAATGACCCCGGTAGAAGGTAATATTTGGGCAATCTGGAGTTTGTCAAAGCAATGGTGTATTATCTTCGTTATAAATGAATGTCAAATTATCCATACGAAGTAGTTCCCGTAAATAAGTTTTTAATATGGCTAGAACGTATTTTAAGTATCTGCAAATAATATCACTGAAAACTAAAACTGACATTTTTCAGTGACAGTGAATTTGAAATTAAATTTTTAAATAGACCTTGTGTGGAAACTTATAGATTAATTTTTTTATCAACAATCAGTATATTTGAGCCTGATTGTCTATTGTCCTCCAATGGCCAATTGAATCTTTAGAAACTGGTGTCTCGTTTCATGTTTTATATTTTAAATGTAACTTTTATTTTTATTGTAAATAAATAATTATTGAATCTAAAGTTCGAATATACGTTCGATAATATATCATGTGATTTAAACAATGTTTAGAAGCCAAAACATAAAATGTTAGAGTTAAAAAAACAGTAACGGTAGTTAACTTAGACTAATGATAAATAGGTACCCGCCTCGGTGGCGTTGTTGGCTAACGCGCTTGTCGTGTTGAGCTCGACTGCTGAGGACGGGGAGATCGAGGTTCGAATCTTGGTCGGGTGAACTGGGGTGGTTTTTCCTAAATGGTTTTCCACTCTACCTCCACGCAAATGCGGGTTAACTTCCTTTAATTCAACCTTCCCAATTCCTAAGCCATTAGCGTAGTTAGTACTTAAAGCGTATAACCCGAACGGGTAGTAAGACGTGGTGCTAAATAAATAAATATATATATGGGTACATATTTGTGGTAGTATAAAAAGCTAGGGTCCATTTTGTTTGACTAATAGTAAGTTAGTTTTTCCTCTCTGGTATCAACTAGAGCAACTCATTCAGGCAGTATATAATGTCTGATGATGACGCCGTAGAGTGTCGAAACATGTAACAAACAATACCAAATAAGGCCGTTCTCTACGAAGCCTGCAAAAGGAGCATGGGACTCTGATAAGAGAATAGAATTCAATAAGTTTTTAATTCTAATTATTCAACATTGTCAATTTTACAATTCAACCAATTACTAATTACTTCTTCAATTGTATGATTACAAATTTAATGTCATCCTAGTCATGGATAATCTGTAGATATGGTTATATATTTTTATTGTGTTACAAGCTCACTTGTTTAATGTAGCGTGATCTGACTCACATTTTAATGTGTTTTTTACTGTTTATGTTATATCCAATCTTATATGTTAATTGACAATATCCACTTTAACTTATCATTACTTAATATCTTTATCATAAATAATATTTCACATTGAATTCTATAATCATAATAAAGATCGTGAGGGGAAAGACCAGGGGCAGGTGATACAACTCTGTCTAGTTTTGATGTAAATATTAGGTCAACATCCTTTGGGGTGTGCGGACGGTGAGATCACTCTGGGCCCCACAATTTGGGGGGCCCCACGCTTGCTGAGGGGACTGAGGGAAAAAACTTGTTGAGCTGGGAAATTTTTGCTTTGACACTTTTATATTTGCCTCCCTGTTTAGGTGAAAAACCAGAAATTCATGTTTGTATTTTGTTTGTTTTGCTTCATCTAGTCAGTTTAGTGTTCTGTAGAGATTAAGTTTAGATGCAAATAATAAAGGCAGTGCAGAAGCGTTGTCCTTGAGAATAGTAACAAGACCTTGCCCCACCCAACACTCAGGGCCACCCAGAGAGCTTAGGGGGCCCAAGGTAACGTAATTTTGCGGGGCCCCCTTTCACAAAAATAATAAACATAAACTTGCTTATCTTTCTCTTATCAATGTCTAATGTCGATTTCGGGGTTTTAATCTCACTCGGGTGTACTGAGGGTGGTTTTTTATTAATGGTTTTCCACTCTTTATCCATATAAATGTTGGTGCACTTCCTCTTAAATTGACCTTTCTATCCCTAACATATTAGCATAGTTAGTAGTTGTTACATAGACTATACATATAACTCAAACGGGTACTAGTGAAACACAGCTACAAATTTTTAAAATCTAATCGATTTATTTGTATAATACAATCTTAAGCTGTGTACATTATATAAAAGTTTTCTTTAAAAATAGTTAATCTGAATTAGTAATTTCATTTATATACTTTAGAACGTTCACTATCATATCATTTAAGAACAATCTTTTGAGCTTTCATTGCAGCGAATTCATCACTAATATCCTCAAAACTTATTTCCTTAACAATATCATGTCCAATGCTCAAACTTGGCAAATGGTTTAGTCTATCCTAACCGGTGGCTGAACGCAAACGTTTTTTTAATTAAAGACAACTTACTGAAAGGGCTCTCCCTTGATGCTACTGACACAGGTAATACTGTTAGAAGTCTTAAATATATGCAAATTTGTCGAAAAACTATTTCTAGACCCTTTTGAACAAACAATTGAGCATTTCAAGGGCAGAGCTCACACTTCCACTGATACACAAGTTCGATTATCTCTGTATATTAAAAAGAGCATAATGTATTTCATGTGAGCTTCTTTTTGAAGGTTCTGAGGATATGCTGCCTTCAAAGTTTTGTCATGAGTGGCTATGGCTGAGGTGTCCACATAATCTGACTGAATTAGTAATTTCATTTATATACTTTAGAACGTTCACTATCATATCATTTAAGAACAATCTTTTGAGCTTTCATTGCAGCGAATTCATCACTAATATCCTCAAAACTTATTTCCTTAACAATATCATGTCCAATGCTCAAACTTGGCAAATGGTTTAGTCTATCCTAACCGGTGGCTGAACGCAAACGTTTTTTTAATTAAAGACAACTTACTGAAAGGGCTCTCCCTTGATGCTACTGACACAGGTAATACTGTTAGAAGTCTTAAATATATGCAAATTTGTCGAAAAACTATTTCTAGACCCTTTTGAACAAACAATTGAGCATTTCAAGGGCAGAGCTCACACTTCCACTGATACACAAGTTCGATTATCTCTGTATATTAAAAAGAGCATAATGTATTTCATGTGAGCTTCTTTTTGAAGGTTCTGAGGATATGCTGCCTTCAAAGTTTTGTCATGAGTGGCTATGGCTGAGGTGTCCACATAATCTGTTGGGTTCTAAAGAGGGGAGAATTTTAATGACAACTCTGCCATTCTATCAGCCAGGTTACGTAATTTAGACAAGAACGGATATAATGTATAAATGAACACCTGCGCTTTGAATCTAGTTTCTGGAGAGTCAAACTTGTAATCAGCATCCCCTTTCTCATCATGGAATTTTCGTTTCTTACGAATTCTTGACACATCCAATTTGGGTTTGATTACGAAGTTCGAAGTGACTTCTTTTGATTCAGTAAGCAAACTTGGCCAGGATTCTTTCAAAAATTGAATATCCTCCCCCAGGATCTTCACATTTCGTGTTATCTCTTCCATTGTTAGTTTATAGTTTTAAGTTATCTGTCCCTATCATCAATGCATGGCAAAACTTTGTACAATAATGTAGTGAGAAGGATGAATTCAAACGATTGCAATCACTCAATTGGACCTGACCCATCTGTTTGGCTGTTCGGTGGCATGTCAGGCTCCTCATCAATCCAAATCATATAATATAGAATACATCTGTGATTTTTTGTCATAGTACCAACAACGTATACTCTTGCACTCACATCTAGTTTTCGATATAGATTGAAGAGAGATACTTGCAGTATTGTGTAGAATTCTCCATCCCCCAAGAATGACAGAAAATACATTTGAAAGTTTCTGTAAATTGCCAAAATAGGTTTTAACCTCTAAGCTGGCTTTCACAAATATTTAACATGTGCGCACTGCGTGGTTAAAAAGAGGCTTGAGGACTCTTTTCAAACATTCTTAATTTTACACCTTGAATTTTACATGATATGTTAGAGGCGTTATCGTAGCCTTGACCCCTGCGCTGTACTAGTCCTAAGTTACACTCATCTAAGACTGTCTAGATCTGTTCAGCAATATATGCTCCTTTCTTCTGGTCAAAGTTCATCAGCTTGTTGAATCTTTTATAATCCACCCATTTTCCTCTCAGTTGCATTACATATTATCTGAGAACAAAAGCTAACTGCTTGATATGTGATATATCAGGCGTGCCATCAACGATAATTGTATAATATTTCCTATAAATACAATTGGAGGATTGAAAAAAAAACAAGACTTTTTAATACTTAATATTTTAACAACCTTTTATTTTACCTAAACTACCTTAAATACCAGGGATTAAGAAAATAGTAAACAAAACATACTATTAACTTTTATAAAATAAAAGTTTTTTGGATGAATGGAGAACCCCGCTAAGTGGTGGCTCGAGGAAAACTGCATTATTTCCCCCC
>CABFVX010000629.1:92513-113085 GCA_902151425.1 Timema shepardi
CCCCCAAAAGAAGTAAATCAATAGTGTAATATTGAACCTCCTAGTGTATTTGTACGAACATAGAATAAAGGAATATTAAAATTCCGGGTTTATGGTTGTCCGTTGTAAATTGCAATATTCTTAAAGATATCTTTAAATGTGTAACTATGCATTTTTGTTAGTGCTAAAAGTTCCACTTATGAATTATTTATTTATTGTGTTTTGCTCTAATTGTTTTTGTAGTTGGTCTTTGGTGGTAATTTAATTTCATCATGTGTAGGATTTTGTTGGTGTTTGTAGTAATGTCTGATGACCACAACAGGTTTCATAAGTACGAATTGGGTGCGCAGAAAAATAAGAAAAAAACACTATGTGAACAGTTTATTTCTAGTGAGAAAGGAGCTTTTGAAAAATGTATAAACTCACTAGCTTCTCGGTCTACTGACTCCTAATAATTAACTCATTAGTAAATTAAAAAGATCATAATTGTCAGTAGCGTACACAGGATTGCAGAGAAGGGGGGTGGAGGTTCCCCTAGTCACCAGAGGCATTTTTTTATCATTATATAAACCTAAAAGCTTTTTTGGAAGCTTTTGGAAGGTTTTTAAGTTAGTATTTGTTAACTTGATCATTTATATTTTTAATATTATAAACGTGATAGTAATCTAACAAAATAATAAATAAATAGGCCTACATTAATGTTGTTTTAACCATTACTGTCATAAAAATCACCGATTATTTATAATAGGTAAATGTCTAGCCACTGTGCAACTCCTCGATGGAACCACGTGTGAAACTGGAAGATTTGATACCTAGCGCAATCTTCAGGTCTTAGACCACTTCTTAGACCGCAAGAACATCTGTAGCATTAGCTGCAAGTCCAAGATGCCTAAGTGAATAAACCATAGACTTACCCCATTACTCGGACACCGACTGTTGTTGACCCAGCTACGGACTCTATACTCCCCGCCACAACAACACGCCCGGCCACGACAACATGCTACGAGACACTGAGGCGGCGCTGACGCATGTACACAACACAAGAAATCCCAAACCCAAAGAACTTCGGAAGAAAGAAGAGACTCTTCGACCAGTGTCGAGTAAATTCTCAATTATTCTAGAAAAGTGTGGAAGCCTATGTTGCGTGTGGATCCCTCCCCTGTTTACTTTCTTTGGTTTGCCCCCCTTCCCCTTGTGATCCCGTCATTCTATGTTCAGTGAGCTGTGCCAAACCATATATAAGACTGGTTGTGTAATTGGAAGAGCACTCTTGGACTGGCTTCGGCAATAGCAGGGAAAAGCTAAGGCTTCGAAGATTAGGAATTAAAATGTAAGCAAAATTATCTTTCAAAAAATATTTTTTTCTTTCTTCTAAATTCCTTTTGGCTAAATATTATTTAATTGTTTATTTTATAAAACCAAAATTATAAGACTCTGGTCGGATATGACTAAGCTGAGACTTCAGATAGTTTTCATAATATAGGAATATCTAAATCCTTTTTAGCACATTAAATATTTATCTAACTTTTGTAGAAGAATATCAACAACATTTGCATGGTCAAATGTTACGTCTTGGAACTTTTATTTGGACTTATATTTTTATTGTTAAAACTTGGATTCAAGGTCATAAGATAATAGTTATGGAGTTGAACGTTGATAGCACTATCGAAAGAATAATTGAAAACTCTATATGAACTTAATTTATTGGACGCTAGTTAGACAATATCGCAGGTAATTATATTGTTAATAGAAAGTATTTTTGGACTTAGTTTATTAGAGGCTAATAGCGCTATTGAGGAGATTATTGGAAATTGCCATATTTACTTTGATTATATAAAAGTAGTATTTAGACTATGATAACTAAATGTGTACTAATCAACGTTAACATTAATAATAAACCATTTTGATATTATTTATGTCATAATTTGTGTACCACCAAAGGTTACGTCATTATTATAAACAAATGTGGTAAATGAACACTGTTGAAGGCAAGTCTGATAGTGGCCAACCCTCTATGCGTCATCCGTGATCCTACTTTGATCCTTTGTAGCGGGCTAAACTGGCTTAGCCCCATTAAACCTCAGAATATGAATAATAATTACTCCAAGCAAGTCATTAGGAACTTAATTATAGCATACTGTTTCTACATACAATACTCGTAACACATGTTTGTTCTTTTCACATAACAACTGCACGGACTCTTCCTCTAAAACACCTGCCCCATCAGAAGAGGCGCCGCTTGAATGGGGACGGACCGCGCCTCGAAATAATGTTGCACCGCACTCACCAAAGTTCCGAGTTAACTGAAGGCGGCTCGCGGATTGTACGCTCGGCGACTCTACCTTCCAGAGCTCAACCGAAGCATCCCCCACTCTTTACTTCTGGCCAACCCACAAGGCCTTGCAAATCTTACTATATATGCTGCAGCAGGCTTCCAATGAACATGACAACGAACACATTGATGATGACAACACTATAAGGACTACGGCTACAACTATCACCAATAATCCGAACTACGGACGTCCTGCACCGAGAGAATAAAGTACTCGACGATGATCACGTTGGTTGCTATGTCGGATCCACTGGATAGGAGAAAGTAACTAGGGCCTCTACATAATCGTGAGACAACAAAGAGTAGTCTATATCTTGGCAAGGCGTAGTTATTAGAACTATGCTTAGTTATTTAAGGGATGTTAGTTAAGTTAGCTATGCTTAGGGTTTAGAGTCATATTTTAATTATATCTACTGGTTCTCTTGCTTCACGCGTTTCTTCTGCTGAGTCCTTGGACCAGCAGCCTGAAGGGAATGTTTCCCGCGTCTCACCCAGTGTGAACATTTTTATCCCAGAGGTAGCTGGCTGGGATAGGGATGGTTCGAGTTATTCAAGGTCCTGGGAACGATACCTAGTTAGGTACATAAGTCTATATGCAACTCCGGTTTAGGAGTTCAAACCGTGGACCACCTCTGCCCGTCTGGCTTGGCTCACGGGCTTGAGTTACTAGTCTTGTGTTTTGAACTCCCCTTTGGGGGTGTTGTGCTTGTGGGCCACGTCTGCCTCCCAGGCACGACTCGTGTTACTATTTATTCACTTGTATGGTATTATCTCGTCGAACCCCTGTTGGGGGCTCAACTTGTGGGGCTTAACTGCCATTTAGGCACGGACCGTGGTATTTGTCATTTCAACATTAATCACACCTTGCCCACTATGAGAGGGCTTCCCTTAGTTCCTTTATCACAGGTGCTCTATATAACCGAACTAGAATTCGTCCAATATTTTAGCATACTAAATGTATTATGTCAACATGTAATGTTGTTGGATGGTGTCTGACTTTCACCCATGTTTTTGTACATCCATTGGGCTCTTCACGGCCCTAGTTGACATATATAAATATATATTGCTAGTTACCTAATATCTATCAAATACCTATAGACTATGCTCATTGAGATAGTGTCCTAATAATGCTTTTTGTATGTTGTTTAATTAAATTATATTGTTATCCCTTATCCTTTGTTCTCATTACTAATTAACATGTTTGTTGGTGCACCGTCCTCTCTATTAGGCTTAATATTTAAACACCCACCCCCTTTATATATCAATGAAGGAATAGAGTAAGTGGGCGATGCACCTTATAGTATTTCGCACCTCCAAATGAGTTACAAAAGTCTCATAATTGAATCTTACATCATTAACTATGGCCTATTCTTGTCTTGACCTGTCGAGCCCCCAAACCAGAAATAGGGTTGCCTAATATTTCCCAAAATAGACTCAAGGTGAACCCAATTAATGTATGAACAATCAGGGGTTCGCTAGCAACTTTATATAAAGTGCACACTTAAGATCCGTCTAGCATCTGCTACACAAATATTTGTAAGTGGGATATCTACCATTAGCAGGTGCGAACAAGGTTCATAGGCCATTGTGTTAAAGTCTTCCCACTTGTGGCCTATTCATTTATCAACGTGTAGTGTTGCCAAATTGGCAACTTTGTATGTCATAGATACTGACGTCATCATCCGTAACCTATTCCTTGACTCGACATGATAGCTAGCGAAACCAATTCTAGGTTTGCGTAATAGATTCTGAAATAGTCGGTGCTTTGACATTTTACGTAGTAAAGGGGAATCTGGAAAAGCACTCAGTCATGGACAAGATTTCAACGTGAGAGCCACCCATGCACGCTTACTAGGGTCTGAGACTAGAACCCCTTTCTACACTATGCACTCTTGTACACGCACACCTTTTACTCAATTGATTTCACCTTTGTTCGGTTTTGTTCATATTTTCACCTGAACATACGCCCTTTTTGGCTGAATTGTCTTTCTTCTTTTATTTGATACGCACCACTTTGGCTCAACTATGTTTTTCTTTTCGTATTTACTTACCCTCTGTGCTCAACTGTGTATATGTTTTTTAACTAAACTTTTGCTCAATTTTGTTCCCCTTTTGTTCGATACAAACTTCTAACCAAATTAAAATGCTACTAGGTCCTCTAAGGGACTCAAACAAAAATCAAACAGACAAAAAATAGGGAAATATTGGCAGGATTAAAACAGGGTCTATAAACTCTGGATTATGTCACTGTGGAAAAGCTCACAAAATGTATTCTTGTCTCAACATGTCGTGCCACCAAGCTGTTGCCAAGTTTGCGTCCCAAAATGTTATTTTACACCACCAGGTTTGCAACAGTTTGGATTGCAAACCAGGTTCAATAACCTGACTATGACGTCACTGAGGAATGCCCCGAGCAATAGGCCTTGGGGTCAAGTTCAGTGGGAGTGAGAGGAAAGCCATCTCGTGAGATACAGATGACCTAGTGATAGGTGTGTTCCGATGTCTACTCGTAATCTTGCAGCCAAAAATAGCAGCTGCCCTTACATCGAATTTAAATCTAAACATTTGTAACTATTTAATTGAATAGTGTCTATTAATGTTATTCATTTGATATTTGAACTAAACAATGTACTAAACTTTTAAAACATAGTCATTTTTAAAATACGTGATTATTTTTGTTATTATATAGCTTTTAAATTTTTATACTCAAGTAAATTATAATATTGATTTTTTTTTATTTCTCAGTCAGTATATCTTTTACTGAATAGTAACTATATAACAAATTGCACCTCTGATATAAAATATAAACATACCGAAGAACTGTCATTCTTCCACTTGTGGAGTCTGCCTAGGATGCCCGAGGTTACTGACAGCTCCCCCTCGGAGGGTGGCTGTAAAACACAAAGGCTAATATTCATATTTATGTACAAGGATATTGCTATAGTAAATATTCATTTTAGAAGGATGAATATTTAGCCACCTTCTTGGTGAATAAACTAAAATAAAACATATTATTATAATTAGATAAAGACATTTAACGTGGTTAAAATTATAAATATATTTTTATTATTTTATATAATATATTTTAACCAGCAATATATATAAAATAAAGTAGTACTATAAAATTAATTATAGATGAAAAGTGAATCTTGGAGATGAATAAATATTATTGCGGAAATAAGCTGTATCAGTACTACAATAAATATATTATAAATTACACCTGGACATGGAGATCAAACACAGAACCTTTGGCTTACTACACCAATTCTCAACAAGTGAATTTTCCAGGGATTCCTGTACTCAGGATCATTCTTCACTCATGTGTAGAGGAAGATTCTGTGATGGACGTCTATCTCATCAGCTACTCAGAGCCACTATTGATATCACAGCCACTGGCAACTCGTTTGTCACTTTATGCTACCAACAGCACAAATATTTTAGACATTCCAAGAGAGTCAAGATGGAATAAAGCAACGCCTTGTCCCCTGTAAAGGTGTAATTTTTCAATGTATTTTATTATAATATAGATAATGATAATTTCCATAACTATAATGATTCATCCCCCAAGCTTTGCCTTTCATTTATAGTTAATTAAGTAATTCATTACGTCACTGGTCTAACACCTTCTATAAGTCAGAAACGTTCAAAGTGGAAGCTCAACTGCCATATCAGGATTAGGCATCCATTTCTCTGAGGGAACAAATACCTCTCTCAAGTCTCCGCTAACTGTTCATAGATGTGTTCTTCAAGCGGAGCGCCACATATTGCGTGTGCAGTTGGCAGTTTAGGGACTAGCGACCCAATTTCTGGCATTGATCCCTTTCAACACTAGACAACTGAGATAGCCACCTTCTCCTCCTTGTCTAGACTTCCATAAGAAGGAGGCTTTGGCTCCTCCTTCCACACGTGCAAAGGAGGCCATTCACCTAGCCTTAGGACTAGCTCCGAGGAGTTTCAGCCTGAAATTGCCCATTGAGGACCATGTGAAGACGGCCTGACCAGTTTCTCAAAAGTTACCTACAGCTTAGTGTGTGGCAAATATGGGAGTCCTCCACCCCCTATTCACCTCTACATAGATGTTTCTACTGAAATTTAGCCATCCTTTGGGTAGAACTGTAAAACTGTTACACTAAAGAAGAAACAAGTTACTCCAAAGAAGAAACACTGTATGATGATCCGTAACATGGGGCTTTACTCACCGCCTGCCTTGCTGAATGGGGCACTCGGGAGCTCACACTTAACGACACTCTTCTCCGAGGGAAGTACAACGTGGACTGAAGAGAGGCCGAACTCAACACCCCCGCTCGTGATGGTTGCCACGCCCCCAATAAAAAAAGACTGATTTTGACCAGAGTAGTTTCCGGTTGTGGAAGTTCCCTGGTATTTTCTATAGTTCTTAGTGTCGCTGTTTCTCCCACCTGAGCGCTGCTCACATCCCTTCTTTTGTTTGTTTTTCTCCACCCTGCTCCCCCCTCTATGTGAATTTGCTCGAGGTTTGTGTACTATAAAATGGCTTGTATGTTTAAACGATTTACTCACTCTACCACTGGCATTTATTAGGTGATGGCACCGACTCATATCTTCTATAGGTCACGCACTTCATAATTCGGTTTTATGGGGGTACGATGTGTTTTACTTGTGGAAGCATAAACACACAACCTTGTCGTCAGTGGCTGTGATATAAATTATAGATCTTAGTAACTGATAATATTCACTCGATCATTACAGATTCTGCCTTAAAAATGAGTGAGAAATGACCCTGAACAGGGGATGATCCCTGGATAACTTATTGGTATAGAATTGGTGCGCTAAGCCAAAGTTTCCATGTTCGATCTTGTTGTTCAGGTAACACGTTTCATTTTTGATAAACATTAGAAATGCTTAGTAAGGAAAGTCTAAGACTATTAAGAAAAATTAAATTAAATTATAGGTTAATTTAAGTTGGACAAGCTGTACAAGAATGACGTGAAAGAAACATAAATATGTAATATAAATATTATATATATGCACAAGATTTAAATGATCTTTGTAAAAGATTTGGTAATAATAAATTACAAGTTATGATATATTGATATGATTGAAATTGTAACAAACATATAAACATTACGTACATTATAAAATAGACACTCGAGTCAATTACACTTAATATTAAGTTAAAAGAATCAAAAGATGATGTGACTACGCATATATATTGAAATTTAATGTATAACTCTTGAGAAATGACAGAAAAATTATTATATTTGAAAGGTAAAAAGGGAATTTATTTCTTATCCGTAGTTCCTGTTCCTATAATCCTGGCTGCAAGAGCTGCACAGTTATTTTCCAATGTTTTAATGCACCAGCGGCATTATCTTCAGGTGGGATGAGAAAGAAAGAACACACAGAAAAAAATTATGGTTAAGACACAATGCGCCCGTAAATGTGTGGTATAACATACAATTAATGAAGGTTAATAAATTATAATGTTGAAAAAATAAATAATTCCTTAGTTTACCGAATCCTTCAAAATCAAAGAAGCACAAATTGCCAACAAATTTACTCTCATAAATTCTAACTCAAATTCAGATATCAAAACCAAATGGATCGAGTTCAACTATACAGGGAAAGAAAGAAATTAAAAGAATTAAAAATATATTCAAAAAACACAAATTAAAGGTAGCCTTCAGCACTAAGAGGGGTCGCTGCTATTAACAACATGGCCTACGGTTAAAACCAGATGTTTAAATGTAACTTGAAGTTAATGATTATTACAGGGGCTGGGGGTGGGATGAGGTGTGGTAGGTCATCACCACTAGGGGGAATTCCCTCCCCAGCTATTTCCGTGTCCAGGAAGTGAGAGGAGCTGTAGCAGCGCAGGTCAGTGGCGGGGGGGAGGGGGAGGGGAGTTCGCACCACCGATGCGCAGTTGTCACTACTCTGTAAGAGGGTGGGTAGGGCAGATACATTCATTCTAGCTCACACGATCAACTGGAGAAGTTTGTTCCGGGGGGGAAGTGTGCCATTGCCTACTGCCATCACTCGATGCTCTGCTGCAGGAGAAAAAAGGTTCACACCCTAGTCCAGCGTGGGCCGCATGTTCCCCTAATAAATAAACTACAACACCCCTAATCCTAGCCACTACTTAATTAGCAATAAATAATTAAGAACCATTAATAATTAATCATCAAGAACCAACATGTCCGGAGGGGGTATGTGATGGGGTTTTAGAGGAGGGGGTTGTAGGGGAGGTGGTTGTAGGGGAAGACATTTCTCACTTGGGAAAAGAGGGCAGGAGGAAGGGAGGGGGAAAATCAACAGCCAATCAGAGAGCGAGGAGGTGGGGTCACGCGAACAATTTCAACCAGTAGGGGAGCTGTTTTAAGGCATCACCCTAGCTACTACTACCCTGTGTAAGGAGGATCAATGTTAAACTTATGGGAGAAAATGAGCTGGAACTGTCATTTCAACCACTACTTACACTTATGTACTTATTACGCTTATAGTTTTAGGGGCAATAAAAGTTATATTTTAGAGAAAGTGTAACCGAATTTACGTGGAGGGATAATGTTAAACCATTTTGGAAAACCTCTCAGTACATCCTACCGAGATTAGAACCTCGATCTCCCCGTAATTGTCAGGCAGGCTTCATTTCTAGAGTGAAGTCTTAGAGTCTTAGACAATTCTGCCTCCGAAATGGTTAACACCTTTTAAAGAAGCTGTCCACCTGTGACGTGACGGAAGGTCAAGATAGAATTTCTGATGTTAGCGAATTTACGTTTATTTCAGTGAGTTTCAAAGATATAACGTTGAAACGAAAACGATAAAATCTTAAATAATTCTAAAAATAATCATACAATTTCCCAAAATGTTGATTATTTTTATATTGAAGTAGTTTTTTTGTGAACTAATTTTTTACAAAACAATTCTATACAACTCAGGCTACATGGTTTATTAATCAAAATGTACTGTAGGAGTCTTCTTGCCAGGATGTAGATTAAAAAGTCCTTGATAGCTAATGTATTTCAAGAAAGGAAACAAGAAAAAGGTAAATTTAAAAAGCAAGTCAATGTTTTCAAGACTCAAATAAAATAATGACTCCGTAAACTCCTAAGACGAAGAGGGAAAGTGTTATCAGCAGGTAAACAAGGTGGCTCTCAGGGTGAGCTGCTTATTTTCTTCCCTTTCTTTCTATTCCTTACATAGGTATCTAAGTATGATAGTGCTTAGGTTGCTTAGTTGCGTCAAGATAAGATACAATCTGCTTCACAAAATAGCTTAGAAATCTCTAGGCAGGCAATGCCGTTAAGGATGATCAATTTATCAGTTTTTAAAGCAAAACTTTTTGTTTCAAAAAATATCAAATATTGCTCCATTACAAACCTAGAGTTTAATTTTCTTCACACGGTGATATCAAATGTTGTAAGAGTTGGCTTTTGACTTTTGTCATCTTGGCAATGAACGAAAATGCCACCCTTTCCTCTCAAAACATAAAAACACCTAATTTTTAATGTGTTTGATTAAGAAAAAATGTTATTGTTATTAGGTAAATAACTACACAAAAATAAAAATTACATCCAAAAGTAAGAACAATAAATTGTTTGTATCTACTGTTCGTCCACGTTGTTATTGACCGTACAGATCATACTCTAATTGTGCAGGTTTGATTAGTTCCGGGAACAAATGGAAGAGAAGAATTCAAGGGATTTTAAGTTATTTTTTGATTAATTTTTCAACAACAAACTTTTAGCAAATAAAAACTTACAATAAGTAATTGAACAGATCTAAACTGTATACAATACAAAATATAATATTAATTTATAATTCCCAATGGGTAGTATATAAATTAAAAACAAATATTATATCATCTCATTTTAGCCGCCTTTCGTAATTCGCCACCCTAGGCAACTACCTACCCTGCCTCCCCCGGCCCCTAGAACCAGCCATGACATTTGTTGAATATATGTCATGAGCATAGCGGCATTAAATGAGAAACTTTTTTAAATGTAGATAAAAAGTCGTCATTAAATTCCAGGACACCCTCGTCAGATATTCAACAAAAGTTGATACCACCGTGTGAAGAAAATTAAACTTGTATAATTCTCCTGGAGCAATATTTGATTCATTAAACCAAAAAACTGTTTTACTATAAAAAGTACTTTTTCTCGCGTCCCCTACATCCCGACCTTTAAGAGTGAATAATACTGGTGATGCAAGCTTAGATAAAACAAATGATTGAAACAAGATATCCTGGTTCAAAATACAAATAAAAGTTTCGATGGATATACCTTAAGACCACGCTAGCAACATGTAAAAAAGTAAAATTAATTCTCTAGCTCACCACTAGATAGCATTGTTACGATAGTGTGACTAAAGGTTGAAATAATCACAATCATCCACTCATCCTTTTCCAAGGTCACGTGTTGGTTGGTAGAGAAGAGGAGGAGAGAGGAGAATACTGGTCAAAAGAGGTAAAATTGGAGAAGAGAAGAGGAGAAAGGAGAAGAAGAGAAAAGAAGAGAAGAAAGGATATAGGAGAAGAGAAGCTTTGTGACAGATAAACACTTAATATATTATAAAAAGTAAAGTAATTCCTTTAGAATTTTAACAATAATTCCCACAGTTATACCAAATCGGTTTTCATAATTTTGTATTTAGGTAGATACAATCTTATACAACAATGTTGTAACAGAATATTTTGAATTTCAAAAGGAAAAACTATATTTATATTAAGAAGAAGCCGAGATTAATTAACTATTTTAATCTGGAAATTAATTTTTACCGCAAGATTTAAGATGGCTGCGGTTCTTCAATGCTATTCTTCGTTGCTTTTAACTTGTTAATGCTTTATTTTGCGTTTGAAAATCAATAAACTATATATATTTTTATATATACTAGAATCGCAACTATACGGCCTTCTGTAATATTCGGCCCAGTTCACGTTGTTTAACAAGTGAGTTTTAAAATAAACCAGCCATTCCATATCTGCTAGTAATTAATAAACTAATCGATGTTACAGTGGTGACAGCAAGGCATAACTGCTAGGCATGCAGTTAGCCTATAATACAGTACAATTGGTCATTGTAGATATCAGAACTGTTTAGATTTAGCTGTAAACAGAAGCTGTGTCAAGGGAGGTGTAGATAGCAGCACAGTTTTGATGTAGCTGTAAACAGAAGCTGTGTAAAGGGAGGTGTAGATAGCAGCACAGGTTTGATGTAGCTGTAAACAGAAGTTGTGTCAAGGGAGGTGTAGATATCAGAACTGTTTAGATTTAGCTGTAAACAGAAGCTGTGTCAAGGAGGTGTAGATAGCAGCACAGTTTTGATGTAGCTGTAAACAGAAGCTGTGTAGAGGGAGGTGTAGATAGCAGCACAGGTTTGATGTAGCTGTAAACAGAAGTTGTGTCAAGGGAGGTGTAGATGGCAGCACAGTTTTGATGTATCTGTAAACAGAAGCGTTGTCAAGTGAGGCAAACCCATGCTGAAAATTATTTACACTCATATTCCGTATTATCCGGTCCAGAATGCCCCAACTTTAGGCCGGATAGTTGCGACTCTAGTGTATTTAACCTAAGCACAGCAGCTGTATGCCACTTTAAAAATATTACAATTATTAAAGAGTTAGTAAATTATAGGCCCGTAGAAAAAAAACTCCAATATAAATGAAATAATATACTCTGTTTAACGTGAGTTATATTGGTATAGCGCGCAACTTTCAATTCTATTCTATTTTTTCGTTTAGAAGAGAGAATCTATGTTTGACTCTTGGTATGGTAAACTATGTGTTAATACACCTTAGGAATACCTTATATAAATATAAACATATTTCTTATATACTGATAATATTAGTTTTATCCTATATGTATTGATAATATTTATCAAACGCATCCATCACTACGGTAAATAAAGTATTGTGATAAAAATGCTCTTCAGATATTGATTCACAGGGATTCGTCCTCTTATTTTAAAATGTCAATTATTTATGTCAGAATGTGGATACACAACGGGGGATTTGCACCACACTTCAAGGGACAACCCTGAGAGTATTCTGCTCTTCAGCCCCCCGCCGTTGGCACAGGACTCGTCCCCAATTAGCAACGGGCCAGCTCACCAACAGTGAGATTGTGTCATATCCGCAGAGGGTCGTGACCCTCCATCACCGTAATCCTATGTACGCCCCCTCTTGCGACGCCGCACCACACCAACAGCACCTGACACCCCCTTCAGCATCAGATTGCGCACATTTGCCAGAAACAATTCCCCAAGACGCCCTCCGCAACAGGTAGACAACCAGGACTCTATCCTCCAACCACAACCAAACTATTGGACCATTCACAAAACACCCTGCCCCATTCCTACTATAAGGAGCTGCCCCAATAGACCTGTGTGTGTCGTCAGACCCATGTCAAGGGGGGTGATTCTATAGTGGGTATGTGATATTCTAAGTTGGTAGCATTTATTTTTTATTTTTGACAAAACCTATTATGATTTAAAGGTTTTATATTTTTTATTTTTTTATATCCATCAATATTAACTACAAATACTCCAACTGATTATAGTGATTAGGATATCGATATAGACGCTGTAATGAGAAAGTGGGTGTCACGTTATTCCGTCATTGATATATAATAGGTAAACAGTACACTATGAAATTATTTTAATCAGCCCTTTTATATTTATTACAAATATAATAATTGTAAATATATCTTAGCTGTACGACAAACAATTTTTTAAGGGGGGGACTGTTTGATTTTACAGTAAATACTATATTTGTTCTTGGGGGGAAACAACTCGTATAGCTAGCTAGCTGGTGACTAATTTTTAAATTCTATATTTTAAAAAATGGGCCTAACTATTTAATCCCAAATGACTTCCTTGGTATCGCTGGAACTCTTTTACATTATAAATAATGCAGTTACTTATTTATCTAAAATAAACTAATTTAAGTTTAGTTTATTTACTACAATATATAGAAAGTTTAATTTTTTAACTCAACAGTAGCTTGTTATATATTCTATAGTCCTCGCCAGGGATTTTACTCTAATAAGAGGCGAATGCTCTAGATTTTAAAAATATAACTTTTCCTTATCCTATCCCTATTAGTGTAATTAAATTATTGTATGAGTAATGAAAGATACAATTTTTTTTAATACTTATATGTACGGGCTAACACAAAACATTGAGAAATTATAAGTGCCTATTTTCCTCACTAGATGACACAGAATGAAAGTTATTAAGAATTGAATATAAGTTTGAAATATCATAATAATTTACTCGTAAATAGCGATATATTGAAGAATTGAGACAGTAACGCATATGTTACCTGTACACTATTTACCATATTTATTGATCTTATTTCTAGGTGTACCATTTAGGTGAAATAATTGTGCACACACATGTCTTGTTACTCACAGACAAATATTGTTTATAATTCGATATAGAGGCTTTATCGTTTCATGCGCTATATGAAGGATTTCGTCAAATCCTAGCATTTTCTTGTGTGAAATGTGCCTTCCGCGTCTAGAGAACCGATAGTGAATAATTGTAAAGTCAACTATCATTAAGATTTTATCTATTTATTCTCATAGAACACGCTTGAATAAAATGATCTTCCTATGTAAGAACTGTTCCAAATCTTTTACCAAGCTTACCAGCCTGGCACGTCATATGCGTTTACAACACAGGAGTGGACTTAAAATGTGTGATGAGTGTGGAAAGGTTTTACTCGGCGTGGCAACTTACAGCGACATGTTTCCTCACATAGTCGGGAGATGAAGTCATTCGAGTGTGATAAATGCAGTAAAATATTTTCAAGGCAGGATAATCTATTACAACACAAGCTAAAGAGCTGCACTGCAACAGGAGCAACTTCACCGGGGGATGTTGCCGACGTTTCAAAGTCAAGAGAGCAGGAATCTATTGAGAATATCGATAATTATGAAGATTACGAACCCTGGAGTTTTTCAGAAGCTTTGAATGGTACAATAAAAAACATCAAGCTCTCTCCCTCAAAGACTCGCTATTTTTAGTATTTATTAACGAAATTAAATGGAAGTTGGAAGCAACTGTTACCCAACAACTTAATGTAATGGGTAATCTTAAATGGTATACATCTGCCTGTGTAGAATACTATCGTGTTGGAGGGGAGGGAGATGAAACAATCACCCCTTACTTTAGCAGTAAGTGTATGGTAACTCTAAGTCTTGATGAATTAAGATCACAGATTGAGGATGCATGCACTTACATGATTGAAGCAGCTTCTTCTTTCCTCCACAAAGGAAGTGGTTGGTCTGAGGACTTGTGAAATACTTAGAGCTTAAACTAGCTTAAAAGGAACATTTGCACCCCAAAGGGCATAACAACCAATATCATTTTCTAATAATTGAATAGAAATAATGTATATTATAATGGCTTATAGCTGAGATACTTTTGATTCTATAAATATATATTAAAAATATATTTATATTTTATAGTACCACATCTTTACAACTATCAGTTATTTGGTATCTCCAATAGTTGCGGAGATTTGATAAAAATTGGACATCTATGCCTATGAATAGGAATCTTAAATTAATTTTAGTGGAAAAATCTAAATAGTAATTTTATTTTTAATGCTAAACCGTGTCTATTTATAAAATTTAATCAAAATCGTTTAAGTGTATTTTGAGAAAATCGATTTTTTATATTTTAATTCTTCAGTAATCTACCTTTAATTTTATGGTTAGATACCAAATACCAAAAAAAAATATTGGAGTAACATTATGAGTTTCAGAGGTCATGAAACATCAAAACTTAACCGAATCTCAGGTTTTATTTTTCTGACAATCACAATAATTCTCTCTTTAAGGTGTCGAAACAAATTCAAAAGTCAAGAAAACACCTCACGTTTGTTTGCTTGGAAATTATAGCAGGGAACAGAGCCACTCAATCAGCTTTATCCAACAAGTGTTTTATTTGATTGTACCAACAGTTTGTATAATCCGACTCTACTTTTAGAATATTGTGTTCTGACAGTCTGTGTTGTAGGCTATAGTATGAATATAATTGAAACAAGAAATATAATTAAATATAAATTTCATTTCTATACTTGCAATGACCATTTGTGTGCTAGGCTATAGTTCTAAATAACTACATTGTGCAATACAAAATGAGGTAAAGTCAAATTATAGGGGTATAAAAATAACAGTACTTATAGATTATTAAAATTATTAAATGTTACCAGTTTTAAACTGCTTACACATTAAAAATGTTATTTAACGTGTTTTAAATATTTTATTTTGTACACCTCAGATTAATGTATATTCATACCAAATTTCAGCCCCATACAATAAAAACTGTAAAATAACAATGGCATGAAAAAATCATAAAACAGCACCTTTAAACCCTAATAATTAATAATTCATAAGTTGTAAGATTTCAAATCGTGTAGACACTATTTAAGTTATAACTAAACATTTGTTAAAATTTTGAAACAAAACCTATATTATCAAATGGCCTTATAAATCTACTTAAAATCCAATCAGATTTCCCATGCCATGTACCATTGGTTGAGCTTGAGTTATCTGGAATCAAATGGGACTTAACATACACTCAGTTGATCTTTTAACTAGAGTTATCTAGAATACCATGAGA
This sequence comes from Timema shepardi, assembly GCA_902151425.1. Lineage (NCBI taxonomy): Eukaryota > Metazoa > Arthropoda > Insecta > Phasmatodea > Timematidae > Timema > Timema shepardi. Next base: position 108,435 of record CABFVX010000629.1, read on the forward strand.
CTTTTCATTATATGTACCAATGACTGAACTATATAAAAGCTACGTATTTAAAATACAATTGGATATAATATGCAATATATGAATAAACAAATGGTGGACTCCTGTTATCCAATCAGCCAGTGTATAACTAACTAAAGGAGAGTAACCTATTCTCAAATTATATCAATAGGCAATGCATCAGTAACTAATGTACAGTATAGTTACCTGGTCCCCCATACCAGTGATGATAGGCCTGTTCCAATAAGCAGCCAGTCTGGCCACGGGCTCCAGTGCAAAAGCACAAGCAGGGCCAATGAATGCTATCACCTTGTCGTTAAAATGCATATCTGCCGCTAGACCTGGAGCTCGCCTTCCAGAGCATGACGGGTAACTGAAAGTATATATTGTTACCATGAATGACTAGCAATATCTGTTCATTTATTGTTAGTTCCATAAAGTACCTTGAATCATTTAACACTAATTTTATTTTATGAACAAACCTTAATCTAGTAAAAGAAAATGTATGAAATAGTATGTTGTAAAATACACCTTTAATTATTATTATTATTATTAGCAACGCGTCTTACTACCCGTGTGGGTTATACGCACTTACGCTAATGTGTAATAGTAGGGTGATTGTGAGATGAAATGGAGGACCTACAGTTTAACGTGGAATCCGAAAACCACGGTGGTGGCCTGGCATTCCTCACATTCACAAGATGTATTGTCAGAGGTGAAGGAAGGGTTTGGTAATCAGATAAATCTGTGGCGGGACCGAGGATTGAGCCCCGAACCCCAGCACAGAAGTCCGACACCTTACCCCTAGACAACCAGGTCACCTGCACCTTTAATCCATTAAAGAGATTATAAATGACCATAATCTCAACAACAACAAAATAATAGTAGTGATCTATAGCTGTCATTGCTATGAATCTGCTAGTACATCAAAACTTCAGCTAATATGTTATATGTTGTATAGTTAGGCCGAAGAATGAAATAGAAAGCAATAAGATAACTAGATACAGTTGGTATTAAGAGCAAAGGTCAGTGACTACTTCCTCATAAATGAAGAAATAATAAGTTAGACCATAAACATCAAGGTAATACCAAGTGTGACCATAGGTAATGATCACAGGTTTTTGGTGGCGGACATAGAGGGCTGGGAATATAGGATTAATGTAGTAAAAAGATAAATAAGAATAATGGCTTGGAGGATGAAAATTGAAGAGGAAATAAAGCTGTAGCTATGAAAGGAAATAAGAGTAATACCCAAGGATAAGCTGCAATGTGTAAAGGTGGAATGGAAAAGGTTTAAGAACAGTTTGGTTGGAGCTACTAAGGAGGATTGTGGGAGAACAAGGGATAAGAGGAAGTGTAATAGACACCCTGGTGGAATGACAGGGTGAAGGAAACAGTGCAGGAGAAGAATAAAGCATTCATAACGAATTTAAGAATAGGAATTAGGATACAGTGGACGAATATAGGGAGAAGAAAAAAATAGTAAAGTGAATGATATGAGATGCCAGGAGGGATTGGAAGCAAAAAATAAATATATATAGTTGAATGGGACGTAGAAGGAAATATGAAGGTGTTATATAGCCAAGGAAGAAACCAGAGTAGAAGGAAAAGTCAAGAAGTTATAATTTTGGATGAAGAAGGATGTATAATGGAGACAGGAGAGGAATAACAGGAACTATGAATAGCGATAGTATTAGTGAATATTCAACCAGGATCGAGAAAGGGAGGAGAGTGAAACTAAGGGGCAGGAAGAAATAGTAGAAGAGGAGGAATGAGGGCTCACATGGAAAGAGTTCCAAAAGACATTAAATAGGCTGAAATAAGGAAAAGCACCGGATGTTGATGAACTAATTGTGGAAATAAGAGCTACAGGTGAAGCATATTTACAATCGTTATAGAGGGTTCTGAGAATGATTTTAAATCAAAACAAGGTATTGGAAAACAAGAAACGGGTATTTATAGTAATTATTATCAAAAAAGGAGAGGGAAGAGGGTTAAAAAATATAGGGGATATGGATTATGTGCCACTGTACAAACATATATTAGAAAATACTGGAAAAGAGAATAAGAAATGAAAGGAAGGTGGATAGAGGAACAGCACGTACTTAGGGAATAGAGGTCTATAATAGATGTTATATTTGCCATACGACGGGCGATGGAAGTCAGGTATGAATTTGAGAAGGACTTGGTTGAGGTATTTATGGATGTGAAGAAGGACTATGATTGCACGGATAGAAATAAAGTTTGGAAAGCGATGGAAGAGGTCGAGCTGGAAGGGAAGTTTTAATGATAGTGGATATAAAAGGATAACAGTTGTATTAAGACGGATAATAGTAGGTTGGAGTGGTCTCAAATAAATAATTGACTAGAGCAAGGTAGTAGACTCTCACCATTATTATTTGTATTGTAAAGGAAATAGTGGTGAATTAAAAAGTCCATGAAAATTATAGGAGGAAGAAAAGAAGCCATGATCATTGCTGACGACTTTATGATAGTGGATAAATGGAAGAGAAAGTACAAGATTAGAAATAGGAAGTGATGAGGAAGTTAAAGAGTGTGGAATGAAATTAAGGATGACAAATTGTAAAGGGATGGTATTAAGAAGAAAGTGGATAAGATCTATTAAAACGAAAAAGTTGAATGAAGTAGAGCTGATAAAAGTACAGAACTTAAAATATCCACCTTGGTAGTTAACGCTTTAGATACTAGTGTGTTTCAAAACTTTGGGTACCCTTATATTATAGTGTCTGACAATGCAGGCCAGTTTACATCCAAAATATTTAAGGATAAGTGTTTTAATAATGGTGTAAAGCGTGTTACCACCACCCCTTGATATCCACTGTCTTCACAAGTGGAGAGGGAACCTCAAGAAAACATTAATTGCCTTTCACCATAACCACCATAAGGACCGAGATAAGAACCTAACACCGTTGCAAATCGTGTTCAATAGCGCTGAACATGACAGCCACAAGAAAACTCCTTCTTCCTTGATGTTAGGCCATATCTTGCTCTCTCCAATCAATCTGAGGTGGGAAATGTTACCGGCAGCTTAGATGATCAGTCCAATAAATGCATTGAGGCCGAGTGAAGGGAGGCTAAAGAAGGCATGAGATAAGGTAGCACGTGTATACAATGTAGGAATACATCCGGTACCATACAAAGTCAGAGATAAAGTCATGTATGACTTGAATAATTATAGTAGAGCCATTGATAGCAGAACAGGGAAGTTAGACTACCGGTGGTCAGTTCCGATGATTATATCAAGGTTTCTCACCCCTGTCATGGTCCGGTTAAAAGATCCTGTCACTGGTCTAGCCACGCGCCGTGCCCACGTCACACAACTAAAACCTTGTCACTAACTCAATGAGGGTAAAAGGAGCATATGTTTGCTTCTATATTTGAATATTTGTTTTGTTTGATAAAGCTAAGTGTATCCAGCCTTGGATTGACATATTTTTTTTACCATTTTAGAATGTACTTGGATATCAAAACGATAGAAATAATATATAAATCATTAGTTTAGTCAATAATATCATATGGCATATCCATCTGGGGAGGAATTACAGAATGTTTCACAATCAAAATTTCACAATAGCAAGAAAAAATCTTGAAAATTATATTTGGTACAAAAAATGTTAACAGACATACATTCAACATAAAATTCTACTTCTTAACCAATTATATGAATACAGAATATTTATAGGATACTACCATTCCAATAAATACAAGCAAATAAAAACCCATTCTATTAACACCCGCTCAATTTCTAATAAATAAATGTATACAATTGGCAAATTCTCTAGTATTATGGTATACAGGAACTGAGATGTACCTTCCCCAAATTGTTTAATCTACTACCACCAACACTCCAAGATATCCATGAAATAGGTAGAGCGAAAGTTAAAATTAAAGACTGGATATTTCAAGACATGCTTCAAACAACTAAGTAAATATTTTTGAGAGAAAATGCTATGATATGTGTAAAGCTTTTAGTTTTTTAATAATCTTTATTTTTAAATACTTAACTGTGTAACAACTTACATTGTAACAACACTCACCAACTGGGACAGCCAACTGGGACAGCCAACTGGGTCAACACGCGGCACTAGCTTGACCAGCGACCTCCGCTCTCGCCAAATACAACAAGCCGACTGAAGGTGTGTCTACGCCAGGCCGCAATGAAGCTCGACCACGTGTTCGGCCAGCAAAGAAAATGGAAAGAAGAGATCCGTTTCCGCCTTCGCCGAAGCTTCGCCCAGGTGCTACGTGCTTCGATATGCGCCTTGAACTTCACCTCCCCCCTTGTTTGTAATGTTCTCCAACCTTCCCTTCCTTCGATCCGCCCCCCTTTCTGAGAATTATATTTCGTATAAATACTAGCGGCACCGGGATCTCAGGTCACTTACTACCCCACCGGCTTGAGGATAAGAGGTGAGGGCAGCGACTGGGTTTCGGGGAATATTATCATCCTACAAAATTACTATTTCGGCGTCATGGGGGGAATTCTTTCTAAATTACTATTTGGACTTTGTTATTAAATTATCTTTATTTAAAGTTTGACTATGCTACGCGCTTATCGCGGCTGGAAGTTAGACCGTCGCTTTCGCCACCACTTATATTCAGGGTCTGAGCCCCATTTATTTGTAATTCATAT
>CABFVX010000629.1:113816-169572 GCA_902151425.1 Timema shepardi
ATTAAGGGGGGGGGGGGGTTGCAACTGCAAGACCTGAAGATGTACCTTTAGGAACTTCGAGATTATATCAAGAAATCAATTATATAATTTTCTTTTAAATCCTAAATAGACAATGATTGATTAATTGATTATTATTAGTATTATTTGTCCTGTTTTACGACAGAACCATTTCTTTTGTCACTGAACTTAGACCACCAATGCAACCTGTCCTCTACCACGTCCTTCAACTCTCCAAATTTTCTTCTTTTCTTCAAGTCATCCAATATATGAAACCTCCTTCTTCCAAAGCTTCTCTTTCCCTCAACCTTTCCTTCTATGACTACGAATATGTCTAGTAAGTTACCCTTAATTTGTTTTGATCTAAAACACAATTATTATTATATAATTTATTTATCAAGTAAAGTACTCCTCAGATATCCATCTTTAACCAAATCGCGAAAATTTTTGGATCTTCAACAATCACTCATCAGTTAACAAATCCTGATACAAAGACTAAAATAAAAATAAGAAAAATGCTTAAATTTCTAACAGTCAGTGGTCCACACCAAGCATACACAAACTTGTATCCGGACACAAGTATCCACCAGTGTTCCACACCAAGCATACACAAACTTGTATCCGGACACAAGTATCCACCAGTGGTCCACACCAAGCATACACAAACTTGTATCTGGACACAAGTATTCACCAGTGGTCCACACCGAGCATACATCAACTTGTATCCGGACACAAGTATCCACCAGTGGTCCACACCGAGCATACATCAACTTGATATCCAGACACAAGTATCCACCAGTGGTCCACACCGAGCATACATCAACTTGTATCTGTTGGTGTAAAAGGGAGTATCTAAGATGGGGCCAAAATTAAGATTACTGTTTGTGGTCAGAGGTATCGTTGAATGATGGGTGCTCATTTAAAAATATATTTATTAACCCCAACCACAATATAATCGCCACCATAACACTACTACTACTACTACTACTACTACTACTACTACTACTAGGACGAGGAAGAGAAATCAACTGATTAAAATTCCAAAGCTATCCACCGTTGTTTACGCGTTTGTCCACACCGAGCGGTGTTTTCCATTGGAGGTGGGAGACCGAGCCGCTGGCAACATTCTTTGATGTTTTACGGTCGGACCCTTGGGCGATGTCTCCGTGTATAGACACATGGGAAACATGGTCAGGATCTAACGATTATAGTCCATTATATCCTAGGCTTAGTACGTCATATTATTAATATATACAGCATTATTTTAATCTTTGTATTAATACACCAGTTTAAATATATCTGTATGTGTGTATCTATGCTATCTACCGCTTTGTAACGGAGTAACAATAGGATTAGCTAAGTGGCAGGGCGTCCTAAAAAGGACCCTTGTCAAAGAAGTTGGTTGCGTTCCCTAAACTAGGCACTATTTGTGGAAGATGCTGACGACAACTTACACTGTTGTAGTTTAGTGGTGAAGCCCTCCCGTCCACCACCCCACAAAATAGGTTTTATACTTGCACTCAACAGGGCCAAGGGCCTTAAGAGCCCCCTCCATTATAATATTCAAAACATGGGTATTATTACTCAATATTTTGTAATTTTTTTTACTTTTAAGAAAGGAATAATTGAGTGTTGGCGTCCTATATGTATGTCTACTAAAATTTGAAATCTTTTTGCAATGTATATGTTAGTGAGTTGGTAAATCATTGTATACTTATCAGACATAACAGCAAACAGGAGTCGTATTGTGCTGCTAATGAAGTATTTACAGTCTCCCCCACTTGTTGTGTTTCAATGACTTCATTACATACCTTCTGCGAGAATACACTCTCATGTTACATCAAGTGTGAATATGTGTATGTGGGGGATATAGTGTGCTTACAACCAGGATGTCAGCCCTGGGAAATATTTGTTTGTGTGGCTCCCAGTTCATTTTGACTCAAACTAATCCTTCCCCTCTCCCTCAATAATTTAAAACTTATTTTTTGTTTAATCTTGCTATAGTAGTAGTTTATACCTACATACCAACTTTCAACCATATAAGGGTTCAGGAAATGACCCAGAAAGGTCAATACATGTAATAATTAATGCTAGAATCCATGTTTTTATATATAAAGGAAAATTTCTCCCCAACTTTGTTCGATTTTCTTCCCCGACAAACTTTATCTGCAATAAGGCACAAAGAACAAGAGTTCGATACCAAGTTGAAATAAAATTCAATATTGCTTTCGATAGTTATTGTTTGACATATCCACCACAAAATTGACAAATAAATACCAAACGGGGGAGTTAAAAGGGAGAACTCGCTTCATTCGTTTAATAAATCAAATCACTTACTATGTTAATATTTACTTTTACACTCTACCAATATTTACTTCAGCGCCTATATAGGAGCCCTTCTCTACCAGCGCGTAGTTAAAATAAACTTCCTTCCACCATCACGCCAGAGCCGGCACTGCGAGAGCAACAGTGCTCTCTCTATCTGGCAGTCCCGACTTCCTCCCCACCCCCTCCTATGTGCGCATTCGCACAACAGTCAAACATCACGTCACTGGCACTGTTAAGCGCACAGTTCCATACAAAGATTTTTGTATCTTTTTCATAAACTGGGGAATGGCTACTGAAGTACTAACATTAAGCTTAAGGAATATATATTGTACTACAAAAATAAAGAAAGAATTAAAGTAAAAAAGGACTTATTATATTAAATGTAATCGATAATATCAAGTGGAAATAGGGGGTGCTGCAGTTCCACAGTGCCTATACATGAGCCGCCACTAGGTACCGAGTTGCTTTTAGTTCGGGCTGTCGTGACGTCACCTCCAGACGGAAAAATAATCAAAAGAATCATTAGAATGATTTTGAGAAGTAGTAAAAATTCTGTAATAATCGGATGCTTACTACTTCTAACTAAAAGTATTTAGTAGTTGCTCGTTTTGCTTTGTGCTACTATTCTCTTCACCCTGCTGTAACATCTCCCAGCACGCGTTCCTTTGCGTTTTCAGCTTATCAACACTTTTCTATGACTGTATTTAGTTCCTTGTGCTAGTGTCAAAGACCAAAGTACAGCCACAACAAAATAGGTCTACTATACCGTGAACATTAGTCACATGAGTACCTCGCAATTAATGTAAATACGTTTGCGTATGATTAATAGTAAAATAAAGAACATACGTTTCCCTTTGTGATTAAAAGAGTCGAAATAATTTATCCTTTAGTATTTCCTAAGAATTTCAAATATAGGTAAGCTTACCATTCTATTTATTTATCGGGTAAGTGATACAATTCTTTCGATTTGAATATCTGAGTCAATTATATGCCTCCTGAAAGCTTAACTTAGAATCGAACACACAATTACTACGCAACCAACGGCGACGTAAATTTGCTGAATGGTGATATTTTGTGTCATGAGAATGTAATATTATTTCAATGAATAAAATTATAATACGATCTGAATATTACGACCAAGCAATGTTTTATTAAATACATAAAAAGTACATATTTATCTATTTTATAAATTCAAGTCAACGTTAGAAATATTATTTCTCAAACTGTTCGTGCTATTTGCGTCTAGTTAATTAGGAAGGTAAAATTTAAAGGAAATGAAAAATAAAAATCTACGTAGTAATAAAGCAAGATAATTGAATCATTTTGTAAATTTCTTTCGAATTATTTTTGGCTGATATTCGATTGTAAACTGAACGACCACTTAAACGTATTAAACTGGCCTTAGAATCATTCGAATGCGTAAGGTCGATAGTAATTTAGATAGATAGAGAGATAGTTTAAATATGAGGGGAAAAGCGCTTCACGCCTTATTGTTATATTTTGCTCTAATTATGTATTTACCTTCTATTTTGTCCTAAATAAAACAAACTATGTTTATGATTGTTAAACTTCTTCTCTGGCTTTCCCGTCACACTTCCAATAATGTTGTTAATTGTTACAAGAGGTTTACACTGTGTAAGAAATCATTATAGAATATTTATAATCGTAACCTAAAAATGATTAGCAAGGCCGCCTACGTCACCTGCATTTAGTTGTATTCTTGACTTAAACATGCGGTAGAGTAAGAAAACAGGTGGCCTTCGAGTCTCTATTGAAAATTTGTTTATGGTTTTAGTTATTGCTGAAAATGTCTATATTGTTTATTTTAATACTTAAATAAAAGCAATCATTCTTGGGTTTGATGGCTATTGTGATTTCATTTTATAAATTTATTTGGGGTATCTGACGTGTATTTTCTGAACCGAGTGATAAAATCAGCAAACTACTTTGTTACTACTTTAAAACTTGAAACGATTCAACATACCCGTCCATTAGCTTATCAGGCTATAAGAAAAAACAAATGTTTCACTAAAAATTAAAGTTCCACGGTGTCATGAATTGAACCTAGTGTCTCTTAATCAGTATAGAAACATGCTATCGATTGAGCTAAGCTGTCGCAATATCTTTACGTTAAATAAATCTGTAAATCATGCTATTGTAGTATTCTTGGTTTAGAAAGCAATAATAATAATAATATAACCAATAATTATTTGAGGAGTATGAGATTTTAACATATAAGTAGTAATGCAGCCTACAAAATACATCATTTATTTGTTCTTGAAATTAACTTGGAAGGAGTAATAACTGTTGGCTTACTGCAAAACATAAATGTTTAGAAGATGTATGAATGTTAACTGCATTATAAACTGTCAGTATTTTGCTAGTGCATGACTTGATGAAGTGAATAATGTGTTCCAACTCTCCGTTTAGAAAAGCGCCATTTAACTATTATAAACTATACACGGACATTCGCGGCCAGCCAGCACACACAGAACTAACTATTTATTAATATGTTTGAGTGCCAGGAAAACTTCACTGTTTATTGGGTAACCTTCAGATAGTCAATCTTAAATCAATAGGACAAGGAAAGAGTGTTTAAAGCCATTTTTGAGGGTAGGTTTTTTTTAGCACCGCGTCTTACTAGCCGTTTTGGCAATACGCCTAGGTACTAATTATTCTAATGGGTTAGGAATTGGAAAGGTTGAAGTTAGAGTAAAGGAACCCGCATTTGCGTGGAGGGAGAGTGTAAAACCACTTAAGAAAAACCACCCGAGTTCACCCGAGCAATATTAGAAACTCGATCACCACATCCTTGTCAGTCGAGCTAAGCAGTAAACTAGCGCGTTAGCTAACTACGCCAACGGGGTGGGTCTGAGAGTTGTTGATAATCTCAATGTGGTAAAAACATTATTGATTGAACTTAAAAAAGAAAGCCCCGAATTAATAAGAGATTATAGACCAGTGTGAGATCTGCTCGAAACACTCACAAAATAAAATATTTAATATCTTATATTAAACAAAACTACAAAGTAAAATTAATATTCTAGGAAATACGGTAAATAATGTATAGTATATTGCTTCGATGTTCATACCGACAAAAAAAAATCTTATATGGTCCATTTTCAGTGATGGATGAAACAGGGTTCTAGTCCTGGCCGGGAATATTGAGACACGTTTTCACTAAACTGTTTCCCAACCTCCCTCCAAGCAAATGTGGTTACATCACCTTTAATTTATATTTTTTTATTCATTATCAAACAGTAATTAGTAGTAAATATGGTTGAAATAGTTAATATTATGTTACTTATTAATATTCTCCTATAGTTCACTCTGGATTATATTATCCCCTTCACGGAAGAACGGAATTTCACCTTCCGGCTGATCCACAAAATCCATTATAGCTAGGCCTGTCAGTATTTCCAGGAGACTCACAGTAAAACACTTGATTAAACTAATGTTTAAACCTGCCTGTATATAAAAACTACGTAAGACTAGTTTAAAAAAATTACACTGCAATAACTTATGTGGTTATAAATATCCTAGATAAAATATACACAACATCCATCCGACAATTTAACAGGTATTTGAACCCCAAAACCTAGGTCTAATATTCTACAATTTTCCCGGTTGATATCCTATAGAATAGAATTAACTACGGAATCAGTTGTTGACAAATATCCGGCTGGTCCTTCACCGAGAACTCACAACTCAAAACATGATTAAATAATGCTAAAACTTGCTTGAATAAATATTCTACAAAAAAAACTATATTTAAATCGGTTAAGTGGTTCAATAGATATATACAAATATATGGCTGGCACTTCACCGGGACTTACACCAATATACCCAGTTATAATTAATATACTAAAAAATGCCTGTATAAATACACTAACGAATAATAAAAAACTACCCTACAGTAATTGTGTTTTTCCATAAATGTATACAAACATTCGGCTGGTCCTTCACCGGGACTCCCACCGGAACACCTGATTATTCACCAATAATGCTAAAGCCTGCCTGGATATTGATCCAGTACAAAAGTAACAACCACACCGCAATTGGTTAAATGGTTCAGGAGATGAATAATATCCGGCCGTATCTTTAAAAGAAAATCAAACCCTGACTGTATGTATGCGAAATCCTCTCCTAGGAGACATAATGATGAATAGAAATAAATGCATCGCAATAGGTTGTGAAATTCCAGATATCCTTGGCTATAAACAGATATTCTTAAATATAGTACAGAGCTACAATATATTTTTACTTGAATATATTTATATTCCAAACCTTAAAAAATCAGAAATATTATGTAAAGTGGTTTTAAGATCGTAAAACAAAGAAATATTTATCCTTGCTTTTCAATTATCATTTAAACCTCATCACTCTGATATTGTATTATTACTTGCCTACGACATGGCCAGTTTTAATTATTTGGATTTTCAGAATTGATTTAGCAAAAAACAGATTTGACAAAAATAATTACAGTTAACATTATATTTTAAATCTATTATAAAATGATAATAATCAACGCAAATCTTAATAAACCACACCTTTTCTTAATCAATGTACTAATTACTAAACCGTTTTACTAATAGATATAATATAGCCGCTATGGTAACATTAAATACATTATGGAATTGAACTATGGTCCCACAAAGTTATAGACAGTCATAATAACTTTGAAGAAACAAATAAATTCACTTTTATAACTAAAATATGTCCAATGGATGAGATTTTATCAATATTCATTTTTTGTCCTCCAGGAAATAGCTAAAATAATTACCAGCCGTATGTTAATGAGAGCAAACATAATTAATTAACTTAGTATGTAAATATTAGTTATTGATTTTATCATTATCAGAACAATAAGGAAATTTATTTATTAAATCAAACCATTTGGGCATCGCTAAAAGACATAACCTCTCCCCCATCACTCCTTCCCAACAGTCAAGAAATAATTTAACGACTTAAGGCCTTCTCTCACTTAGGCCTTGGGCCTAACTCGGCAAACTATTCTGCAGTCATGTGTGGAGGAATAGCATACCTCGCGGGCTCAGTGAATCATAAGTTGCTATCTTTCAATTTCGATGGAGTGTACAATCTGCTTTCACGATGGTCAGTATTTGAATCGAATCTGATGAACCAAGACCTTATTGACCTTACTACCTACACATTCACGGAACTATTGATCACAGAGTCAGTTACCTTCATATCTATCCTAGGTTCTTTCTAAGTGAAGCTTTACATCTGTGACGACGAGGAAGCATCCTAAATTCAGATGGTAATTCCCGTTTGCTCGGACTCTCTTTATGAGTTGTCGAATGATCTTTGCCAGCATCATCACAATGCCAATACATACGCTCATGCATTCATTTCATTGCACACGCTAATGGAGATCATCCAAAACAATAGCAGGAATATTCATCCTAAAAGTCTGAGCTACTGATCCTCATAAGTACAGTATTCCTACACCAATGGATGCTGCTTGCATCTTCCTCTAGCATACATACGCATCTTTGTGCATCTCTTTTCAAGGCATTTTTAACAAGTTGAATAGGCTGAATCCTCTTTCATATCATCTCCCTTTATCTCATGGAGATCCATGATCGCATCAATGGATACAGCAAAATACTCCTCGCACAACTAACTGAACCGAAATCATCCATGACAAACAAGAAACGTATCGTTTTTCTGTTCACGATATATTCTGCCCTCTTCATCGCTCTTAGAGACTCTTCCACCAATGGATCATCGATATTTGTGTACGAGTCAGAAGATGACACAATAGAATGTATTCAAACATAACAAACTGACTTGTGGTGAGATCTTTACCCGAACGTCATGAACTACGTAAAGAAATAACTTTAAAGTAGGAATTCTTTATTTTTTTCTATTTTCTCCTAAGTAGTGAGTAATTTGTGGATGGTTTTACGAGTTGTGTATAAAAGTAAACAATAACATTTTAATTTTTGTTTTTATAAATGATTCTATTAATTTTTATGAGGACTCTTAGTATATATCCGAGGATATTAGTCTTGGTGAGGACTTTAGTTGCTAATATAAGATGGCGGAGAGCAGCAGGCGGGGGGAAGAGAGTGGGTGATGGGGAGAGCGTGTTGAATAATGCAAGTAACTGTTGCTCCAACGACATTTATATAGCACAGGGACAGCGTTTCGCACATAAAGTGTCTGACAATGAGTTTGATCTGACACGTGTCATTACTGGGGGTGTTGAAGGGGGCTCTGTTGCTATGAGAGCCTCTCTCGTGCCACTCCAAACAATCCTCGTGGGAAACTATCCTCAGTTCAGCTCTTACACATGAGGTCGGCTCGCTAGATATGTTTTGGGTTTTCCGTTTTTACTTTTCTAGAAATGTGTTTCATTTTCCCTTGGTTCTTAGCTAAGTAAACAATCTTAGTAAGAACGTGCAAAATCCAACAAATGTATTTTTAATAATCTACCATAATTTTTACTATGTTCTTAAGATGAATTGGGTAAACAAATATTATATATAGTTTTAAAATTATATTGGTGACCTGGTGGTCTAGGGGTAAGGTGTAAGACTTCTATGCTGGCGGCCGGGGTTCGATCCTCGGTCCCGGCAAAGATTTATTAGATTACCAAACCCTTCTTTCACCTCTGACAAGACATCTTGTGAATGTGAGGAATGCCAGGCCTCCAACGTGGTTCGGATTCCACGTTAAACTGTAGGTCCTTAATTTCATCTCACAATCACCCTACCATTACACATTAGCGTAAGTGCGTATAACCCGAACGGGTAGTAAGACGTGGTGCTAATAATAATAATAATAATTTAAAATTATTGATTTATATTAATATATTTAATTAGACTAAGACCTTTAAATTACTTTATGTAAATAAGATTGAAACTACCGCTAATTTACCTGGAGGATCAGACCAATATTTCAATGCAAAGGAAAGTTAGACAGGAGAATAATATTAAATTAAACAAAAACAACATAATTCCAGCTTACAAATTTATGAGGGGTTATAAGTAAATCAATATAACTCATACACTTTACCTCCATTATGTTAAATAATGTATATTTATCAGACTAACGTTATAAGGGAAGCAGGTGGAAATTAAACCCACATATAAAACTGTGTTTTAAGGCTTAAAAATTGATCATTTTAATTTTAATGTACACATAGGCCTATTGAGTGCAATATTCAGTTAAAATGAGATATATTTTCATCGATGTCAAAGATAGAGCTCGTAGTGAATAAGATTAATATAAAATTAATATTATTAACACGGTGTTTTAACGCCGATTCGAGCTATACGCATTGTACTAATTACAATAGTATGTTAGGGATTTACGAAATATGCCCGAATTTGGGGGGTGGGGGTGGGAGTGGAAAACTATTGAAGAAAAACCACTCTTAAGACCCCAACAGGTATTCAAATTTTGATCATGACAGTCTTCTACAGTCTGACTCTAGTCTATATTAGAGCGATGCCTCAGAGTCAGTGGGGTACACAATCTTTCGACAGTCTGACTCTAGTCTATATTAGAGTGATGCCTCAGAGTCAGTGGGGTACACAATCTTTCGACAGTCTGACTCTAATCTATATGAGAGTGATGCCTCAGAGTCAGTGGGGTACACAATCTTTCGACAGTCTGACTCTAGTCTATGTGAGAGTGATGCCTCAGAATCAGTGAGGGTACACAATATTTCGACAGTCTGACTCTAGTCTATATTAGAGTGATGCCTCAGAGTTAGTGGGGTACACAATCTTTCGACAGTCTGACTCTAGTCTATATGAGAGCGATGCCTCAGAGTCAGTGGGGTACACAATCTTTCGATTACGAGCTACCGGTAGCTTGCGGTGGCATTTTCAGTAGTTCATGTTGGAAGTTTATTTTGTGCAGCAGTAATTATATCACATTTCCCAATCGTGGGGCTGGTTGGCAACACTCCATGACAACTTTACCAGCTGATGCGCATACGTGTGACACACTTTCATCTTGTCTTGCGTTCTGAAACTATGATTGAATTATGGTGTTTGAATGTGCTTTGTTTATAATTGTTTTAGATGTAAGAGTGTTGTGGAGCTGTAATGTGTGCAATCAAGATATAAATACGTATCTCTTCCATTCATAGTGGAAGGAGGTATACTTACTTACTCATGGAAAATAAGGGGAAATGTTCTTGCTTACTGTGCAACGCAAGTGTAAAAGTCCGGGGGGTTAGTTGTTATCACCTTACATCACATTCTAGAAGCAAGCCGCTTGGCACAGATGTTCCTCAGAGGTGGTAGATTGGTTTGAGAAGCTGAACCATGATCTATTTCCATGTGGGTGGGACACACAGCGGTCAAAACTTGACTATCAGGATTTTTTTACATAAAAATTACTTTTTTTCATATATCCCAAACCAGGCTACGCAGGACAACGGTTTTGGTATCACTCAAAGTGTATCATCAATGGGAATTAAATACACCCTCTTAAAGTCTGATCTGACACTTTTGACAGGTACAACTAATTACCGACCTTCATACTTAAGTCATAACATCAGCTGCAGGATAACATTTTGTAATGCAGGTGTAAGAGTAAAAACCATCAAATAGATACAACATTGTATTATTTTTGTTTTATATTAGGATATGAAAATAATAAGATAAAGCTTTTATTATGAGGAAATGCAATTATAGGCCCCCTAGAAATTATCAAAGTCTCTACTTTTCAGTCCATTCAGTCCATTTATAGTATTGGTTGAAACTATACTTACAATTTTTAAACTATTTATTGTACTCAATATCATTGTTTGCATTACCCCTGTTCAATACATTTCCAATCACACATGCCTAGTCTAGTACAGGGACTACTTTCATTAGCAGCGAACAGTATTATTTAGCATCGCGTCTTACTACCCGTTCTGGTTATACGCTTTAAGTACTAATTAATCTAATGGATTAGGAATTGGCAAGGCTGAATTAGAGGAAGTGAACCTGCATTTGCGTGGAGGGAGAGTGGAAAACCATTTAGAAAAAAAAAAGTTCACCCGACCGAGATTCGAACCTCTATCTTCCCGTCTTCAGCAGTTGAGCTCAACACGACTAGCGCGTTAGCCAACTACGCCACTGAAGCGGGTAGCGAACACTAGAACAATCCTGTTTGCACCCACAAGTCAACAGATCTGCGAGATAATTGGTTGCACGTGGCAATGAAAACTACAGTGGCTCCCAACTTTCTCCAGAAGAATAGAATAACAGATTGTGCCATACCTCTAATGGATATCATAAATATGAGCCGATTTACTATTTTTAGTAATCTGAGGAAACATTTAGGTACTAAAGTAGGAGATAAATACAAGCTTTGAGAAATGACCACTCCTTCTTCAGTAAACTTTATATAGCATGTCAAACCCATGCAGGTGACATACAGGAGTTTCTTTTGGAATGCCAATCAGCCTTTTCCACCATCTCTATCGAACATGGCTGGACTGCATACTTGCCAAAATTCCAATATCATTGCGAGTCTCACATCTTTCGAAGACACATCCATACAAGCAGTTCTCTTTGATGGTGTGACTGTAGTCAAAACGTTGAGTCCCTGATCCAGCAGAACATTTAAGGCTTACATTAAATATGTCTATCAGCCTTGCCTATATACGACAGGATCACGCGTGAAACGTATAGATATTAAATTGGATATATATCTGTATGGAAGCCCTAAGATTGCCGCACGTGAAAAGTGGATTTCGGGAGTAAGAACACGCGTTGCTCTAAATATAAATATTGCAAATAATTTATCAAATTTCTTTAAGGGCCCGCGAAACAAGACGTCATGAAACAGAGAGTCCACGTATAATCTTAATCTTGGTCCATGTGATCATGAATAAGCCAATACAAGGCTTATCCTCCACGCAGCTGATTCAGTAGCTTGTGGTTGTAAAACAATCTGGTTACGAACAGTTGATACCCTGTGATATTGTCCTTGCCATTTCAGCAGTACAGCATTTGCCTGGAGGCTGGAGTTATGGGTATCTGTTGAGACTTGAAAAAGGCATAAGATCATCGCTGAACACATCATTTACAGATCGCTTGCCCCACAAATGTCCAGTGCATTTCTAGTTCTCCACGCCTTCTTTGGGTGTGATGTGGTGTCTACATTCTTTGGAAAAGGGAGTAAAACAGCATGGGAAACGTGGCGTGCATTTCCAGAAGCTAAATATGCCTTTCTGGCTCTGTCATGTGGTGAAATTACGGGGCAAGGGATATCAAATAGAGGTTTGTGTATGACAAGACCAGCAGTGCTATCACAGTGAACGCAGCACGAACATTTAAGATATTCCACCCAGCGAGGATGTACTTTCTCTTCACGTCCGATGTGAGGAGGACTTATTTGGAGTCATTCTACCACTACTATGGTTCAGGTGACAAGTCCCACTGATTACCAATGGAATAAATCTGGAAGAAGTTGTGGAAGTCATTGCCACGTGCAATCGATTATCTCGCAGATCTTTTGAAATGTGGGTGCACAAGGATTGATCTACCGTTCGCTGCTAATGAAAGTAATCCCTGTACTACACTATGCCCATGTAATGGGAAGTGTAATGAACAGGAGTAATGTAAGGAATGACATTAAGTACAATATTTAGCACCGCGTCTTACTACCCGTTCGGGTTATACGTTGTTTAAGTACAATCATTAGTTTAAAAATTGTAAGTATAATTTCAACCAATACTATAAATGGACTGAATGGACTGAAAAGTAGAGACTTTGATAATTGCTAGGGGGCCTATAATTGCATTTCCTCATAATAAAAGCTCGATCTCATTATTTTCATATCCTAATATAAAACAAAAATAATACAATGTTGTATCTATTTGATGGTTTTTACTCTTACACCTGCATTACAAAATGTTATCCTGCAGCTGATGTTATGACTTAAGTATGAAGGTCGGTAATTATGTGTACCTGTCAAAAGTGTCAGATCAGCCTCGATGAGGGTTTATTTAATTCCTATTGATGAGACACTTTGAGTGATATCAAAACCATTGTTCTGCGTTGCCTGGTTTGGGATATATGAAACAAAAACCGAAATTTGTATGTAAAAAATGGAAAGTCAAGTTTTGACCACTGTGTGTTCTACCCACATGGAAATTGGTCATGGCTCCGCTTCTAAAATCAATCTCCCACCTCTGAGGAACATCTGTGCCAAGCGGCTTGCTTCTAGAATTAAATTAAAGATACCCTCTATTTTGTGTACCTAGCCCCTGGATC
Organism: Timema shepardi; assembly: GCA_902151425.1. Lineage (NCBI taxonomy): Eukaryota > Metazoa > Arthropoda > Insecta > Phasmatodea > Timematidae > Timema > Timema shepardi. Next base: position 127,394 of record CABFVX010000629.1, read on the forward strand.
ATAGCTGTAGGCAAGAAAGTTAACCCTATATGAAATTACCAAACAACTCCTTTAGAGATAACAACAAATTTGAACCCAAATACAACTTTAAGAAAAGATAAAATAATACATTTTAAAATAGGTTAAGTGGGTAATAGAGATGATTAAATTATAATAAAGAAATTCTTAGTAAATTTCGTGTTTTAGAAATTCTTTGTCTAGAAAACTTCTGTCGGAGATCACTATGCCAGTTGAGGATAACTATTTTCTTGTATGTTTTTAAATAGTTGCATTAAATACAATGCTAAAATAGAATATCTTAACAATTACATATTTACTGGAGGTCAGGTCCCTTATTTAAACGCTTGCACGAGGTTTTCTAATTTGTAACCTCATTCTACCATTAATAAGGGGACAGTTGTAAAATAGGTGGTCTTCTAGCGACAGTTGCAAGGTGTAAATTGAGAACACGTAAGTTTTACTTTCTTATTTTACTATTTTCACATTGTATATTATCACTTTTTTCCTTTGAGTATGTATTTAGAACGTAGCTACAGTTCTTACAAATACTATACGGTGTTTATTTGTGGATGATGAAAGGACCAAAAGTTACAAAGATTTAATGGACGCTGAATTAAATTCTGATAAACACAATAAAGGTAAGCCCTCATTACAGCGAAAGTTTTTTCCTAGATGTAGAAATGTAGTGAGGGAATTTAAAAAATCTGGAAATCCTTTTGAAGATACTATCTATGATCTCAGTAATGATATAAAGAAATACATTGCAGCCGAAAATACTACTGGACAGGATAAGTTTACAAAATATGTTTCTCAGCGTTTGAAAATGTTAATAGCCTCAATTTGTAGCATTAGGCTACAAGAATAGAAGAAATGTGCTTTTCTTACCCCGTTTCACCACCCCCAGCGTCGGTGCACCACACGTCGGGAGAAAACAATAACACGACTATGCATACCCGAGACAAAGTTTAGACTGTTCGCCACGGCAAATTTTAAGACACACCCACCTGAATTGTATGTGTTGTGAACTTGTGGCAAAGAACTTGATATGCAAAGAGCTCGAGTCGCAAATATATTATGCTCATCGATGTTCTCGATCAGTCCCGGAGCTCTGAGAAAAGTGTAGAAGCAATTCTAGTCATGCATATTTTTTTCCTGAGTGTTCCATATGTTTTACCCCACCCAATATCCCGTTATCCAATGTCCCTGGGCTTAGTTTTGCATATATAGTGCTGACAGGGCACCTTGTCGACACTCTTGGACTTGGTTGTATTTGAGGAAGGAGAAGCTACGGCTTAGTATAGACAAAATTTTATATCAAAATTATATTTGGCTTCATAATTTTATTTCTTTTGGCATAACTATGTTTTTTACTTGATTTTTCAAAATTCTGTTTCAACTATGACGTAAATATTTTACATAAAAATATCTGTTGTGTAATCCATAAAAATCGATGTAATTTAATTGAGTTGAGCTTATCGATTGTTCAGAAGTTATCGATATGATAACTAGTATTGATGAGGATCGATTTAGTATTTGGAAATCTATCGATACTTTAACTTTACTAAATAATGTCGATACTTAGTGTTTGTCAAAGACGATATGCTACGTGTTTTTTTATTCTCTGTTACAAACAAACGAAACTTACGATGAGGGCTAAACTTTGCAATATGCTCGGAAAGTTTTCTTTTGATAATAATGTAATTAAAGGTTTAACTTATAATTATTGTTTGTGTTAAAAATGTTATTGGGATATGTTATGATTGGGAATTGTTTTAGCGTTAATTGTATAACAGGAGGTAGGTAATTAAATTAGAGATCACAAAGAATGTTTATGGGCTCATTCAATAAGTTGCAGGTGATTATTCTGATAATTGACCTTTTTGATAATGACGTAATCATGTTAGTTGTTCTGTGAGGAAAGTTGTGGATTAATGTTATTGTTATTAGCAAATGTTATGGTAATGCTGACGCCTTATTTTATTTAATGTTGTGCTTTACTTCTGGCATTGAAAATCAATAATTAAAATGGTTCTAATATCTTTCGAAGCTGTCTGAATAATTTAGCTAATTTTTCTGTTGAACGCTTGATTTTAATTTCAAATATTTATATCAAATTAAATTATATATTAAATAAATATCAACATAAAACCACTTCAAGCATTCTTTAATTTTATGACTCGCCATACCCTTAGGCCCTTTTATATTTATGTGTGCTATTCTTATTTTAAATTTTAGTATATTATTTTCTAATTATGAGTTCTATGAGGATGACCATCTATAAATTGATTCCCGTAACTGGTGTGAGTTGTGTGATCTGAGTTTTCGAATGTTTGAACTCGGATATTTAAAAACAGAACTCCAACCACTCACTCCTATTGCCCTCTTTTTATGCTCCTTCTTGTTTATTGTTTTTTTGGGCCTCCTATTTATATCTTATATTTTAGTTAAAGAGGGTTTAAATTGAGGAACCATTACAAAAAACAGTTAATGCTGTTCCGTGATCCACTAAACAAGGATGTATACAAGGTTAAAGTGCTTTTGAAACAGGCAAAGTGTGATGCAAGTCTTTTTGCGAAACTCTACATTGGATGTAGAGGCCCAAACACAGAAACCTTCTTTTTTTACAAGAATCAGGCCTTCCCAACATCACTTTCAGACAGTGAAAAATTAGGTAAAACCTCAAAATTAAACTTTCTTCGGTGTTTTATAAACTCTATGACCATCATAATGATGAGAAGCCCCAATCTTCAGCTGTGATTATTGATGAACATAATAAATCCGGTAGAAGATAAGACCTTGCAAAACTCTGGTGAAAAGTTTTTCAGAATACTTATTTGAATACTTGTTTGAGACAGGCAATGGATTACCGTTATGTTCGATGAATATCGAGAGATAGCCTTAAGCCTAAATCAAGAATTGCCAGCGGAACAGGAGTACGACACCGAGTGGCTGTGGATACTTCGATTCCTAATAACTATAAAGGTTTCTTATCTGTGGAACGAAACAAATCAGGGTTCTTATATTTGCTGTCCAGGATTGTCTGTGAGCAGCATCATCAGTAACAAAGCAAACTAATCACAAAGGAAGTCATTGTCACAGTTGAAAGTAACATCATATATAGTAACTCTCGTCAACACTCAGATTTTCAACCATTTAATCCGGAGAGACTATGGATAACTTAGAACAGGCCAAACTTTTCGGTTAATTCCTGTTAACAATATTTATGAAAAACTTGGGAAGAAAAAGGTAAAATCATTGCCATTTTTCCATGCGTTTACGTTTTGACTCAACATCTTCTTTCTAAGCTCATGTGAATAAATCAACTTGGGAAATATTTAAAAGTTTACTACGTTTCCTACCTACGTTTCAAGCTATGTGAATGTTTCCAATAAGCCTAGATATAGAAACAAGTACATTAAATAGGTTCGTCGTAATTCTTTATGACAAATCATCCTCACATTCAACGAAAGATGAATGTATAAAGTTACTTTTTGCCAAAAAGGCCGATTGATCGAATCCCGCCAACCAGAGCTGCTCTTTATAAACACGCTTTGCGTTCCATTTATATTGCTGGATAAAGTATACAATGAAATATATGATTCTTACAGGGTTGGAAAAAATAAGGTAATCGGTGGAGCCCCGTTTGGATGACGTTACCTCAAGCAACACTTATGTGCAACGAATTACTTCATTGCTAGTGTAAAACATGCAGTTTCAAGATCTGCAAGTGTAGACTTGCTAACATGAAGTGTACACCTCTATGCAAGGTCCTCGACTGCGAAACCCGGAGAAATTAGCTAGAACATGGGTTACAAAGCCATTGATCGCGAGCCGTCGGTAACTCACTCAGAAAAAAATAAATACGTTGCACTTTCCAAAGAAAATTACTAATTAAGAGTGTTACCTCAAGTTTAGGATATGTGGACTCTTTTAAATAAGGAAAATTATCAAGCTCTGGTTCGTTTTGTTATGGTTTACCAATTATTTGTGAGTCATCATTTTCAAATGAAGATTTGAAAAAAGAATTATACATTTAGGCTTACAGATGAGCATTTTAATAAATCAAATGGGAGTAGATTCACCACAATTTAAAGAATTGTTTGACAAAATCAGTCCCATTCTTCTCATAACACGTAAAAAAATGCATTTTACTATCATTTTGTTTAAATAATGATTGTATTTGTTTTTGTAGTAATAATAAGAAGTTAATTTTAATACAAAATATGTTAGAATATCAGCCAATACGCGATAATGCAAATTTTTAACCTAGGTAGCTTACGAAACAGTTAGACAAATTGAAAGTATCTCCAATACTAAATGAGTTTGGCGACCCTTGATTTAGAGTGATATAGTTTAAAAAAATGTAAGAACAAGAATCATTGTTATTATATTGTAAGTAACAACTATTGTATTGTGAATAAAATTATTGTATTAATGTGGTAGCATTATGTACTATTATAAACATTATGAAAAAGAGAGTACTTCATTATATTTTGTTAACCTCAATCACTTATACATAAGATTTCCTCTTCTGTTTCAACATATAGAATATGTAGTATATTTTAATATAAATTATATTTTCAATTGAAACTATCTACCTCTGGCAGGCACTGAAGCTATTTTCTACAAACAAGCAAAATTCCTAAACCACGGAATTTTCTAAAAATAATGTGTGATGAAATTATCTATGCTATAATTGATTTAATAAAGAAAACGTAAAAGGTAGTAAATGTGTAAAATAGTGCATTCCAGACATTTTATTTGATTTTTTTTTTATATTGTATATTTCAAAAGATATTGTTAACAAACAAATTTGGCCTCCATTCCTAGCCGCAATTTTGAACCTAGCTAGCGGATAGTTGGGCTTTACCTCAAAAATGTTATTTTATACACCTAGTACCAAGGTACCAAGTTTCATGCTTTTATACAAAAGTTCATGATTCAAGAGGTTCCCGCCCCACTACTATGCCATTTAAGTGGGATGCGTGGTTATAATTAATGAAAGATGATCAAATGTTGTATAAGCATGATGACTTGATTCATAAATGGATGATGAACAAATGTCATATAAGCATCAAGTATAAATCTGAACTGTGTACGCAGACAAAACGTCGTAAAGCTATGATCAATAAATGTTAGTAAACCATCTTCTTTTATACAACGGTGGATACCAGAGTTTACACGGAAATCTTCCGTGTGTTTGTGAATCAGTTGGACGACGAAGAACTCAGTACTTGTTATTTTCACCAGGATGATGCCACCTGCCTAACCTACAGTGTCAGCATGGTTGAAATTGTTTCCTTCTTTGAAGCTTTGATGCTAATTGCATCCACTTTCAACATATGTGATGAGATCATCATGTGTCTCATACAACAAGGTATGTCCATGGCAAATTTCACAAAATTACGTCCATTATTTTGAGAGCGACTGAAACACCCTGAACAAGCGAAAGGCAGAGCAAATTATCAGACAAATGTCTATCACCCTCCAGGGTATCTCCAGCACAGAATACTTTTACTAACTCGGGACGGACGTTACGGTGGTAGTTCCTGTGGTTGAGACCTAACGGTGCCAACGAAGCTACAGTAGGCAGTAAAGCGTGACTGGCTGCGAAGCAATACCTCGTATTCGGAGTCCATCTTCCGGGACATCACTCAACACTACAAGCCCTCCTACACTGCATAGAGGAGGGTATCTTAGCCCTTCCACATTTGGCCACTAGCCTGCCCTTTTCAGGGATGAGCGAAATGACCACCCCCGACAGCTTTAGACCAAAAACAAACGACACGGACATGTCATATTCTTCTATGGACATCTCAGACATGGAGGCCGACACTGATGGACAAGGGACTTTTACAATTGTGGAGGACTGGGACGCAAGCGGAGATTCAGACCTAGAAAACAAACCCAAACAAAACGAACTGCACTAACAGTAACGAACAAGTTCAACGCTCTGAAAATGGCCGACAACCAAAACCCTACAAAAGACATCCGAGCTCAACCAACAAATAACGACCAACCATAGACTGCTACCACTACACCCAAGACAAGGAATCCACCGATAGTCATGCTGGGCACACAGAATTACAACAAAATCCCCAAACGTGCAAAAGAAGTGGGTAACGAAATTAAGATCACATTCGTAGCAAACGGACTTAAAATCCACACCATGAACAATCAAGACTTAGAACTGGTACAACACCTACTAAAAGACATGAAACAAGAATTCCACACATACACACTACCTAGGGACAAACCGCTCATGGTAGTCATCAAGGGGCTCCATCACAATATGGCTACAGGGGACATCTAGCAGGATCTCATGGGGCTAGGATACCCCGTCACAGACGTCAGACATTTCTCAAAAAAGTCTCAAGCTGACAACACCACACAGACAGTCACGCTATTACCGACATTCCAAGTTACTATCGCTAAGAACTCTGAGACCTCAAATATTTACAAAATAGAATACTTGAATCACACAAGGGTTAAAATAGTCCTATACATCCCACCCACAAACACCACTGTACAGTGCCACAGATGCCAGCGATTCATACACACACAAAACAATTGCCAAAACATCCCCAGATGCGTAAAATGCACTAATCTACACGATACAAAGGACTGCCTGAAAAAGGAAAACTCCACCCCTACCTGTTGCATAAATTGTAGAGGTAGCCACACGTCTAACTACAGTAAGTGCCCCATCTACGTGAATTTACTAGAAAAGAGAAGGTCTGCGCAAGAGAACACGCTACACACAAAAAAGAAAACACCCTCCAGCACACCAGAACTAGGCATACAGCTTTCCCCAGTTAAGGAGTAGGCCCCAACAGACAACTACAGAGGACGCACGTGTCCCCCCACCCCCCACACAGAAAAACAACACCACAAACAACATTCACCGAAGCTATGCGACAGTGATACAAGGTCAGAGGGCCCGTGCACAACCCCCCCGACAACAGATGACTTCAACAATGTCAGACATTAAAGAGTTAATAGGAATGCTAAAGGAACTCAACATATTCAAAATTATTACACACTTAAAACCTTACCTTGCCAGACTAAGCCAATGTGCTAGCGTCACAGATAAAATGTTCATACTGATAGAAGGTGTTACTGAATTATTTATGACCCATGATGAACAACAGACCAAAGACGTTGACTAAAGACATACTACGTGTTTTTATATGGAACGCGAACGGGATACTCATGCAAGCAAAGGAATTAGAGGAACTTTTCAAAACCTACGGAATAGACATAGCTTTAATAAACGAAACCCACTTACACCCAAATACAAGTATATATTTCTTCGGGTACGATATATACAGGAGCCACCATCCCAACGAAAGGGGAGGGGGAACAGCAGTGTTCATAAAAAATAATATACCACACTACCGGCACAATTACAATAACCTTCAAAACCTAAAAGCAGCAGCAGCGCAAGTAGATACCAAGAGCGGGAATATCCTACTCGCAGCCATATATAAGCCAACGATGAAGACGTTACTGCAACAAGACTTAAACATGATAATAGACTCTGACACAATCTTCTTAGCAGGGGACTTAAAAAGTATGCATTCAAACTGGAACAGCTAGTTAACCAATAGGGACTGTAGAACACTCAACGAACTCATGGACAGTAACGACTACGTAGTAGTAGGGCCTGGCGAACCCACTTTTTACACCGCAAACCCACTACACAGACCAAATATAATAGATATGGTCTTGACCAACATGGGGGCGACGTCGTAGGAGCTGACAGTACTAAAGGAGCTGGACTCTTACCACAACCTTATGTTGTGCGAGATCACCATAAACACAAACATGGAAATAAAAGGGCTAAAACAACTTAAACTCACGAGTGATTGGAAGTGTTTTAAAATATCTCTTGACAACACACTACCCGAGCTCATTGACCTTACAACAACAGAGGAAGCAGACGCAACACTGCAAATATTTACCAACACAGTACAGGAGGCCTACAGAACCAACACAAACTTTGAGACAATAAATCACGACCTAGGACCCCTTCACCTGGACCTTGACTTTCTGATAGCTCAGAAAAGAGAAGCTAGGAGAGACTGACAAAGATACAGGACACCACAACATAGAACAGCTTACAATCGCCTTAGAGTGCAAGTAAAACTCAAAGTAGAATCAATTAAAATAAATACCTGGCACAACTATGTTACAGATGCAGCACTGGACTCCAGCAAAATCTGGAAGATAAAAAAACAACTAAAATCAAACAAAAAACAAACAGTCCCAGCTATTCACGGTGAGAACGGCATAGCCTACATAAGCTCGGAGAAATCAGAAGCCATAGCCGTGACGTTAGAACAACAATTTACCCCTAAAGACGACCCCAAAGACCTATATTTTGTCAGGGACGCTAATAGAGCAGTAAGGGCATATCTAAGCATGCCTATTATATCACAGGCAGACCCAATAACATTATACGCGTTAAACTACACAATTAAACAACTCCCAAAACAGAAAGCGCCAGGCAACGACCGAATTCCAAACAAGACAATTAAACAATTTCCACCCAAACCCACACTAACGTTACTACATATACTCAACGCCCTACTCTCACTGTGTCACTTCCCCGACGTGTAGAAACTGGCGAGAGTGATAAAACTCCCCAAACGGGGAAATGACCCAATGTTTCCTCAAAACAGACGGCCAATAAGTCTCCTCACATCCCTTAGCAAAGTGTATGAAAAATTAATTTTAAAAAGATTAAACCACTTCATTGAAACCCGAAATATCATCCCAAAACTACAATTCAGATTTAGGGAAAAACACTCAACTATATACCCAGTACTAAATTTAATCGAAGACGCAACAGAAGCTTTCTCAAAGAAAATGTCAATAGTAGCTATATTCTTAGATAACGAAGAGGCTTTCGACAAAGTTTGGCATATAGGCCTAATATAAAAATTATTAAAACTTGGTTACCCCCAATGGATCATCCATACCGTCTCCAGTTTCCTAACACGGAGAAGGTTCCACGTGGTAATGGAGGGCGCCAAATCCAACACACATGCCATAAAAGCAGGGGAACCCCAGAGATCTTCACTCTCATCACACCTGTACAACATATACATCTCCGGCATTCCAATAAACGCGCAAACCAAGGTCAGACTTTTTGCAGACGACACTATGATTTACACCATCAACAAAAACATCAACTATGCCAGTCTTGCGATGCAGAGATACCTGGTTAACTTACAAGACTGGCTCACAAGCTGGCGGATCAAGGTCAACGCTGCCAAATCCGCCGCCACAGTCATAAGTAGAAGAAACAAACAGCTACCAACCCCTCTCACACTATTCGATACGGAAATTCCCGTAAAAACAGAAACAAAATACTTAGGAATCACAATAGATTCTAAATTAACTTGGAGGAAACACATAGAGGACATTAATCAGAAAGCAACAGGCAGGTTCGTACAATTATACCCATTACTAAAGGGCAGGGAGTTAACCATCCACACAAAAACAATTCTCTATAAAGCAGTGATCCAACCAATAATATTACATAATTGTCAAGCATGTAGTTATGGGGCTAAGACTCACATAAAAAGACTTCAAACAACACAAAACGAAATACCGAGAACAATCTCTATTGGTGAACACATTTGTATTATTTTGTAGTGAGCGTATGCAAGAGTATCACATCCATTATCTAAAATATAGCGTTTGATATCCCCTGGTGAAAGTTCAAGTTTATTCAAAGAGATACTGAACAATTGATGTTTCTCAATTCTTATCATGGACATATTGGCATAGTGTAAGATCGCTTGCTATAAACACTTTTTATAATGATCATGTTTAATTTTCTCTTTAAGAGTTGTTTTTGACACACCTTTACCTACTTTTTCTCCTCAAAACTTTCCTTTTAAATGGAGTAAGTCTAGTAATTGAACATTTACACGATGTATTTTATTCTCCATCAACTTCCCGAATACTATATTGTTCATGAGTTTGAAAAAGTCCTTTTCAAATCCATTTACTGCATTTTTTTCTTTGGGAAGTATTAAAATCAATATATGGCTTCAACCAAGCGCTATCACAATAGATTCTAAATTAACTTGGAGGAAACACATAGAGGACATTAATCAGAAAGCAACAGGCAGGTTCGTACAATTATACCCATTACTAAAGGGCAGGGAGTTAACCATCCACACAAAAACAATTCTCTATAAAGCAGTGATCCAACCAATAATATTACATAATTGTCAAGCATGTAGTTATGGGGCTAAGACTCACATAAAAAGACTTCAAACAACACAAAACGAAATACCGAGAACAATCTCTATTGGTGAACACATTTGTATTATTTTGTAGTGAGCGTATGCAAGAGTATCACATCCATTATCTAAAATATAGCGTTTGATATCCCCTGGTGAAAGTTCAAGTTTATTCAAAGAGATACTGAACAATTGATGTTTCTCAATTCTTATCATGGACATATTGGCATAGTGTAAGATCGCTTGCTATAAACACTTTTTATAATGATCATGTTTAATTTTCTCTTTAAGAGTTGTTTTTGACACACCTTTACCTACTTTTTCTCCTCAAAACTTTCCTTTTAAATGGAGTAAGTCTAGTAATTGAACATTTACACGATGTATTTTATTCTCCATCAACTTCCCGAATACTATATTGTTCATGAGTTTGAAAAAGTCCTTTTCAAATCCATTTACTGCATTTTTTTCTTTGGGAAGTATTAAAATCAATATATGGCTTCAACCAAGCGCTATGATTGAAAGTTAGAACTCGGTTATGAAGCTTCAAAAGATACACCAAGGAAATATACAGTTTTAAATTTCGGTAGTGTACCACATAATTTTATTTACTGTTTAGGCTGGGCACTAGCTTTTCTGTTTTCCCTACGGTTGGATATCTCAGCTTAGATTGTATATAATTAGAGAATGGGGATCACATTTTAGGAGTAACTATGACTATTTTTAGAAGCAAGTGGATAGTCTCTGTGCTCGTCATGAATTTCCTCCAGGTACTCTATAGTCCGTTCCACTCTTACTCTGCAGTACAGGTCTTATGGAGCGCGCAGTTGCCAGATCTCACCCACTCAAAACAGATGGACAACTTTTACATTCAAACTTAGCAAGTATACAAACTTTATACACGCTATGGCAATCAATTTGAAGTTTGGGCTGTCAATAATTGTGTATTATTCTGTTTACTAACATATTAATGCCACTTTTATTATACACTGTACACTGTCACCTACAATGGAGATCTAATACTTTCAAAAATGATCATCACATGTACATAGGTTTATAAAAAAATATTCCCTGTTTGCATATGAATGTGTGTGCACTTTTATAAACAATTAGGCGTACCTAATTCATCTTTACTATAGTAAAAGCTAAAACTCAATAATCATAATAATAAAAAATTAATATACAATAGATTTATAAATTAAATACTGGCAATTATAAAGGAGAGAGGATTCTAAAACCTATTCAAGGTACATTTAAGTTCTCCATGTATAGTAAATATCATATTAGTTTAAACCTAAAAACTACATTTATGCTTCATCGGTGTCTCAGTGGCTCCATCAATTGTGAAGTGGGGTTTAGTGGATGGCCCAAAGAGCTCAAAGATTTGAGAGTGAGTAGGTATATGGGTGGGTGGAGGAGATGACACTGGGGACAATGAAGATGATGAAGTTAGTCTTATTAAAAATTGCTCCTCGTTATCTTGCAGCTCGTCTGTTTTTCATATGTCCTTTTCAATTTTGTTGACGTGATTTATATAATTGAAACAGTTTTTTTACAGAAACCTTTTTATTCGTGGCAGATATTAAAGACTTCATATCTTTAACCTTAAAACTAACATTGATCATTTTAATAAATGTTTTTACCTGAGCCCACACCATTTCTATAGGGTTAAGTTCACAGATACGGAGGCAAACGAATGACTTTTCGATCCACCGCCTTCGCCATATCATCCACTTTGTATTTTTCAAATTTGTGTTTGTGTTGAGAAACCAAATACAGCATTTCCCGTTTAAACATTTCGTCATCAATATCAATGTTCTTATGGATAAACCACTCGGCTATTTGAGCTTTACACCATCTGCCGTGATAGGCTGCATTATCGATTACGATAAAAGTTCCTTTAGGTGTATTAAGGAGTAATTGCAATGTTCTTTTTACCGTTTCAATGACAAATAGTTTAAAAACTTAACAATAAACACTTTGAATCAATAGTAAATAATATATAAAATGATCATCCGATATAGAGTAAAATATATTATAACTAAAAATATAAGTAAAAAATTAAAATATAATATGAACAAGCGTTTGATACAAATGACGACTAAGCCACCATGCACTCTTAGCACTCTGTAGGCCCACGCCAAAGTAATGATCGCAACCCGTAACACAAGAATTGGATGGCTGTCAAACAGCTGTGTTTTGCTTTTCCAAGAGGACTGTCATCAGACGGATTCATTGGTGTGAAGTCAGCAGGCTTATATTTATGTTTACATCCTGAAGACTGTGTTTTGACTTTCAGCATCTTACACTTATTTAAATCAATAACATAACAGAGTAAAGTGGCTAAGAGTATGTTCACCAATATTTTCTTGAAACTATGGAAAAATAACCTGTTAAAATCAACCTCAGATAATTATTTTGTATTAGGTGGATGTACTTCTCTAACACGTTAATTATATCAACACACGACTTACAAACTATCCTAATACTAATAAAACACAACATCCAGTCCCCTATCCGACAACTTACCAAAGATAAATCTCAGACCATCCCACTATCAGACCTTTCTCTATCTCAGTTGGCTCACGCTCCACCTTTGTGGGTAGCTGGTTTTTTAATTCAGAGTCATTGTGTAGTAAAATTTGGAGTTGCATATAAAATGTATTCTCAAATTGTTAACATTGTCTCGGCAAGTACAATAAAACCATGTTAACTACACTATAATTACAAACGAAGGCGAGTATAGTGAATGTTTAAGTGGCTAACCTTGTATTTTGTGAAACCAATATTATCAATTTTGATGTGAATGGGATGAACTAATGCTTCAGTTCTCAACGCTACAACTGTATAACATTATTCTGCTCTTCAAGACCGAACAGAGCTTAAAGTGAACTACACCCTCTTCAACTTCAAAACACTACCACACATAAATGGGGGGTGCTACTGGCCCATAGTTTTTTTCAAAAATAAATTTGAGCTTTTCTTATAAGTTCTTAAACATAATTTACCTAATCAAAATCAAAAGAAAAAAAGTTTCCAACAAGACAACTTTTTCATGTTTTACTTTAAATATTTCAGGAGGTATAATACGTTTTAAATTTTTTTAGCATTGTATAAAAGATATTCCTTTCAGACTCTGCGTACGTTGCTTATAACAATTATAACAGCCACCATAAAATTACTGGCTTTCACACACAATTGTAGCTAAACTTATGACGTGATACATTTGGAACCTCATGAAACTTTGACACAATGCATATTTTAATATTTTGAAAAAAAAAGTTATTTAAAAACATCTATGCTAGTTTAAATTGATTTCACAAGATGCATAAATGTATCTTCATTAACATTCCATGCTTATTTCATAGAAATAATGACGTTCAAATTTAAGATACAAAATGGCAACTCCGCTTGTTAGAAAAAGGACAGCGCTAACGGAGGAACCAATGGGTTGGAAAGAGATGGTAATAGTCTATAAGAGCCTGTACTACAATTTGAGAGTGGAACGGCCTATATGTCTTCTAATATATAGCCGACAGGGCTATCATCAGCAACTGAAATTATATTGAGTTCTGATATTTCAGTCTTCTTCAACCACCTAAAATTACTCTGAGGAAAGCAATCAGACATAATAGTCCTATATAATTTATTACAATACCAATATGGGATGTACTTCACCTCCTTTTAAGGGTTAAAATCCATCATATCGGTGGTGTTGGCTTCAGAATGTCTATTAGAAATCATAGACACCCCACCACGTATCCCCCTTTAAAAATGCCGCCGATGCTAGTTCAGGGCTTGTGCAAAAATGTAGACAGTCTAATTTATAATACTCAAAACATAAAGAACGAAAGTATTCGAATACGTTGTCTAAAAGTAGAACATCACTTAAAACGTATACATTTTTATAATCTCCCATAGTATTCATTTCAAAGTTTTCCCACACAGTTTTAGCATAAGCGTAAACATTTTATGAAATATTTTCTTGGTGCAGCTGGTTATAGAATGCGGATTATGGTGGTAATTGACTTTCTTGCTGTTTACTGCTGCAATCCATGTAGTCATAAGGTGACACACCTTTTCGTAGCAGAAAATCTACTTTATCAAAAGGGATATTTTCATGGAGTATATTAAATTGAGTTTTCCCAACATGTAACAAATTTTCAACTGGTTTTTCAAGAGCTGTGCTTGAAAACTGAATCAAGTAAATAAATTGTAAATACCCAAGACTGAATGAGATATATCTTTCCATGTTGTTTGGAATACATGCAAATCTTTTGTATGTAAACCTCACAATTTTCTGCATGATAATATGGGCATCATCATTTTTTAAATTGTGTAAAATTACGGGTATTCTCTTGGTATATTGAAACTGAATATTGCACTTACTATTAGATTAACTCTGATAAGCCCCAATGAGATGACAGTGATCACGGACGTGGCCTTGATACAACTCTTTCTCGTAGATATTACATACGCTAGCCGAAATAAATTAATTTTCTTGTTCAGGGGTGATGCGCATAGGAACGACATTTTTCTTCATCTCAATGATCATAATTTATTCTTCAACAAGCTTATGAAGAAAGGTATCCACAACATTTTAACCACACATTTGCCTTCGGAGTCGACTAATACATATGCAAATCATGATGCGTATGCTTCGTCATTTTTGTAGTTTGATGAGTAATCGGGGTTAGGTGCACACCCTGATATTTTAATATTAAAACACTCAAATTCTGCGTAGATCAAATACGGGATTTTTAGCATATGTTTATATGTCAAAAATTTCAATATTTTATCCTCTTAATTGAGCATCTGTATCTTCTGAGCATCGAAATCAGCACACTACTCACTTTGCTCATCCCTGAGATTTTCTTTAGAAAATATATGCAAGCAATATTTGCAATAGTATGATTCACCATCGTATCTGGTCAGCGAGCTTAACAATCTGCTGAATTTCTTAATAAGACAATAATATCCCCCGTCCACATTTGAAAGAAACAATAAATCCACGTGATTGTCACGACTAACCTTAGTTATCCTTCAAGGGAATATTTCCCCTTGGTATCTATATACATTAATAGATACGTTATTTTGTTTTTCACACCTTGATATTTGTGGTATTTGCACAGGATATTCAATACCATCCATATTTAGTTTACCTTCCAGTGCTATAATCTTATTCAATCGACCAGCTTTCTTGTCAGCTTGGTTTAGAAATTCTAGCAAAGACCAAAGAAACAAACATTTATTGTCAGCGTTCCTTATATTAATTAGGGCATGTTTATTTCTCAACTCTTATGATAATGGAATATAGCTGGAAGCAGCCAAAGGATTATATTTAGTTAGTAGGGAGAGAAATAACAATTTCACTGCAAAAGCTAACAAATATGATTTTGGGCCTTATGAAAAGTTCAGCAATTTGCAAGAAAATACTGCACCCACATTGTAAACTGTGGTAGCTCAATCGGAAATAAATATATTCAACATAGGGTTACTTGGTTGGATATTATTCTAAAGGTCATAATGAAATAAACATACATTTTAGTCAATTAAAGACGTTTCTGAATTTTCCTAGTCAAAATATATATTTTTTTAGATAATTAAAATTCAAAGAAGCTATTAGAGAAATTAATCTACGGATCCTCTGGGTATTGTCCACGGATTCCTTGGTATCCACGGAGCACAGTTCGGGAAGCACTGCTCTTAGTGTGTGTTTATTTTGTGTTTGTTTTTTGCTTCTAGAAGATATTTTATGGTTGAATTATGTTGAAAATATATTCATATTAATTAATAAGAACTAATGCCCATATTTAAGTATGAAAATACTAAGTATATGGTCACACAGATAACACAGATCGAGGTCAATAATTTAGATATTACAGCAAACAAAATATAGTTTAATATGGTTAATGAGTTCAAATATTTAGAAACAATTTTAACTAGCACTAACAATATTAGATTGGAAACTAGGGAAAGAATACAGTCGAGAAATGTTTGTTATTACTCGGTAAGTTGTTGGCGTCTCGCCTGCTGTCAATAAATGTAAAACTTAGAATATACAAAACCATTATTTTGTCTGTAGTTCTCTATGAGAGTGATACGTGTTCTCTTACCTTGAATGACATAAATAAACTTAGGGTGCTCGAAAACACGGTGCTTAAGAAGATATTTGGGCCAAAAACGGATGAAGATAGTGGGGATTGGAGGAGGCTACATAATGATGGACTGCATACCTTAAACTCATCACCAGACATTGATAGGGTAATAAAATCTCACAGGTTCCGGTGAACAGATCATGCAGCGTTAATGGGAGTATCTAGATACACGTTCTAGGTGTCGAATGGCAAACCCAATGGGAAAAGACAACTGGGAAGTCCCAGATGCAGATGGGTGGATAACATTTGAATATACCTTAGAAAGATAGGGTGTAGTGAGATGGGTGGATAACATTAGGATATACCTTAGAAAGATAGGGTGTAGTGAGATGGATTGGATAGAACTAACTCATGATAGGGGTAGGTGGCGTACTTTCGTGAGTGCTGCAATGAACTTTCGAGTTTTTAATGACATAGAGTAGGTAAGTAGAGTAATTCTTTGTTTAAATAAAGTCTACGCTTTAAGAAATATCTTAACACCATCTACCATCACTTGTGCTATCTATAATCAGATTAAAAACTAACAGTGCTTATTTTACGAAGATAACTGAAGGCGTTAACATTATATTTTAGGCTAAATAACTTTAGGCCAAATGACTTTAGACCAAATAACTTTTAGGCCAAAGGAATTATAGGCTAAATGACTTTAGTCCAACTGACATTAGGCCAACTGACTTTTAGTCCTACTGACTTTAGGCCTACTGCCTTGTCTCCAATAAAAATAACTAAACAATGAGTGCAAGGAAAAAGTATTCATAATGATCTGGGAACTATTTTGATCAAATGTATGGCGAAAATGTAAAAAAGTAGTAGAAAATAGAAAAATGATATGAGGTCTAGGTGATAAAAGCTATCAAAGTGTTACATAATGGCAAAGCTGCAGGCATAGATGGGATCACAAAATTAATGAAATGCTTAATTGTGGGTCATGGTACTACTTGCCAGATTGTATGAGCTATACAATGTGTGAGCTGGTATTGCGAACGTTCCTGATCACTGAAAGAATGTTCCTCTATACTAAAGGGAAGGCAATCAGTTTATGAATATTCCAGGCAAAAACTTTGGGAGAATTTTAATTGAGAGGGTGAGTCAAACAATTTTGGACAAGATTTTTCGTTTAGAATGTGGTTTCATGCCAGGTAGATTTCGTATGGGCCAGGTATTTGCATTGCAAAAAATAATTGAGAAATGTATTGGAGTAAGGAATTATTATTATTATTATTATTATTAGCACCGCGTCTTACTACCCGTTCGGGTTATACGCACTTACGCTAATGTGTAATGGTAGGGTGATTGTGAAATGAAATGAAGGACCTACAGTTTAACGTGGAATCTAAACTACGGTGGAGACCTGGCATTCCTCACATTCACAAGATGTCTTGTCAGAGGTGAAGGAAGGGTTTGGTAATCAGATAAATCTTTGCCGGGACCGAGGATCGAGCCCCGGCCGCCAGCATATAAGTCTGATACCTTACCCCTAGACCACCAGGTCACCTGGAGTAAGGAAGAAAGTTTATTGTACATTCGTTTATCTGGAGAAAACATAGGACTAGGTGACTAGGAATTTGTTATGGAATGATTTGATAGAGAATATTGTATAAATGTATGGTTAGTAAATGAAATTTTTGCAGTGTATGATGGAAGCGAAACGTGTGTTAGTGTAGCTGGAGCCTTGAGCGAATGGTTAGGCGATAATAGGCTGTTTTACAAGCTTATATTAGGATCCCATAGTTGTTCAATGTATTCATGGATAAATGTATGAAGAATTCTTTTGAGGACGTGGAAATTGACAATATAAATGTAAGACTGATGTTATATGGATATGATGATCTTATATATAAAATTCTCGTGTCCCAATGTTCGTTCCCGTACTCCTCCGAAACGGCTTGACCGATTCTCATGAAATTTTGTGAGCATATTGAGTAGGTCTGAGAATCGGCCAACATCTATTTTTCATACCCCTTAGTGATAAGGGTTGTCCACCCTTAACATTTTTCTATAATTTTTAGACATCTTTTTAATATCTTTATTTTTTTATTATGTCGCATTAAAAAATACATACAACCCTAAATTTTTACCCTTTTATCACCAACCCCTATTTTTAATAGCCATTTTAGTAATTTAATCATTTTTAATCCCCGGTCGATAACTGATCAATCGTCATTTAATTAGTTATCCCCGCCAGTTGTGTACAGGTGTCACTTCTGACCCGGCATTTCTTGCACACTTACAATAGGTAAGCTATTTTTTGTCTACACTAGAAATTACTTAAAAATTATGTATATGGCAAAACAACGTTTGCCGGGTCAGCTAGTTATCTTGTAAAATGTAGAAATAAATAATTATATTCAAAGAATAATGAAGCTTAGAAAATGATTTGGGAAATTATGGATATTTATTAAATATAATAGTTTTGATGTCTACTGTCAAAATTCTAATATCGATCTGTAAAGAATAAAACAAAATATATGTCCATGACTGCCGATAGAATGGTTAATGGTTCTTCTTTGAATGTAGACAAAATTAAACTCCTCTCGACTAAAACAAACATTTCTTGCGAGTTTAGAGGTAAGTAGATTAAACCGTCTTGTTCCACGTTATATGTTTGAGACTATTGGGTGCAGCAACTACAGGGCATGAAGCACCCGGCGAATATATCGGGGTTCGAATCCATGTTGCTACGGCGAATATCTGTCCGGATACGTCAAAGGTCCAAACATATTTTATTAGGCTTCTCTCTGGAGAGCGGTGTCCATTATCAGCCCGCTGTGAGGTGGGTCAGTGCTACCAAGGTCAAAACACCCCAGAGAACTTTTCGAGGGCAAGTGTGACAGAAATTGACACGATTAAGTGACAATGGCTCCTCATTAGGACCAATGATATCCCCCGAACAGACTAGTCGAGCGTTTTAAGTTGCACTTCCTGGACTCTCTCAAAGCCACGGGGCGTTTGACAAGACTGGACAGAGCCCCCTGACTAGTGGGGAGGGGGTGGAGGGCTGCACACAACACCTCGAGGTGGCCCAGCTGTGGCCGCTTAGCTCACACTCCCCAGGGAACAAACCTTTATAAACACAACAAACACGAGATAAACGAAGTGCTCTGCCTAGTCTTGAGGGTATATTACTGACAATATTGTTACTCTATTTCATTCAAACAACAACAATACAGTAATCACTTGATTGTTAGTGTATTCTACCTTGGAAATGAAACTTTCAAAATGGTAAATAAGTTCATGAAAATATCACGGCCCTGTAGAAGAAAATTATCCCATTAATGAGGCCCGTGTAGTCAAGTTCAATGTTTTAAATTCGCGGATATTGCTACAACAAATTAAAACAATGGAAGTTACGGAGTTTGAAAGAGAAAGAATAGAAGAAAAGATGGACGACATAATAAAGGAAGTGAAGGAGTATCAAACACAGCTCGAAAAAACAAAGGAGGAACTTGATATCAAAAATAGAGACTTTTTTGAAAACGTTGCTCATAAAGTTGTCTTATTAAAACAAAAGCAAATCGAACAAGAAAACATTTACCTTGATGAATTAACCAATTTACTTGGAATTATTGACGGGAGAGGGAACATAAAAGATTTATCGAAAGATAGAATATTGAGTCTATTGGAATCTTCAATCAAAGATTTAGTCCTCCGATCAAACGACAACAATGCAGCAGAATTAAATAAAAGATATGAAGAAGATAAACATGGTTTTGAAGAGAACATCAAATCCCTGGAGAAGACAATCACAGATCAAAATGAGGAGCTTGCAAAGAAAGAGGCGGATGTGCAGATAATGTTACAAGAGCAAGAGATTCTAGTGGAAATGATTGACAAACTGAAAGAGATAGCCCCTCCCGATGCGCCCAATCTAGGCCCGATTGTCAAGATTGGGAGGATGGCGGAGCTGCCGTCAGCAAAGTATGACTTGTTAAAAGTAAGAAAAGTCAAAGAAAAAGAACAAAGTGATAAAATCCTGCAGTTGAATGGAATTGTGAAGAAACTGTTGAGTGAAATAGAGACGTTGAAACAAGCCATCAGTCACCCACACACATCAGATACTGATATGGCGGAGGAACACAGGATTGAGGACCTACAAACAACACTAGTCAGACAACAACAGGACATTAATCAACAAACAACACTAGTCAGACAACAACAGGACATTAATCAACAAAGTGGCACAAATTTAATACATGTTACAACAGTTTTGAAGTTTCTTATTAAGAAAAAACAAAAAGAAAAAAACCTTCTTTTAAATGAAATAGAAATATTAAAAAGTGAAAATTCCAAGCTGCAAGAAACCCTGATAAAAATAGACATTCCTTTGAAAACCAAAGATAAGTTGGAACAGTTTGGTCAACAAATCACTCAGATGTACAGCGTGACAGAGAAAGAAACGATGAAAGAAAAGGAACAAAGTTTGGAACACGAGAGAGAGGAGAGATCTCTGGCAGAGCAGAAGCTGAAATACATGGAAGGTACTTGCGATAGATATCTGCAGCTCTGGGTGGAGGAACAGAGGAAGAGCAACAAACTGTTGAGGCTATTGCACAAGATGGAGCTGAAACTGTCCATCCGAGAGAAACAGAATAACGAACTAAGGAGAGAAGGACTACATGACACTTCCTTGATGCAAACTTTGCTCGAGGCCATTCAGAACCAAAACAAGGAAGATGGCTCGGAAGCACAGACATCATTCACCAAACAAATAGTAGAGTCTTACAAAGCTTTAACCAACATGAAGACTAACATGAGAAATGTGCTTTCAAAACGAGAAGCACAGATCAAACAAGAAAACCAACACATAATCAAGGCTTTCAAAGAAAACATCGAACACATTTTGAAAAACAATACTATCTTGCAGGAAAAGTGCCAACAGGCTTATCAAGATTTTGAAACCCTTTTGCATGAGGTGATGTCGATGGAAATGACCTTGAAGCAAATCAAAATAGAAACTATTCAAACGCGAAACTACTTCGAAATGGAATCACAGAGAAAAGTCGGTAAAAAGGGGAAACTTGGAGGAATCGATAAAAAATACGAAGCTCAAACTGAGGAACTGGATAGCAAATTAGATCATTCTAAAATACAAATACCGAAGAGTATTGTCAAATCTAAAAGTGCTGATAGAAAGTCCGCCATGTTTGTGGCGGATATTCCTGTTGCGAGACCAACTCTCTCTAGTGGAGACTCGACAAAGACAGGATATGCTCACCTTCGAATCTTGGAGCTTGAGAAACTCATCAAGGAAAAGCAACAACATACTAAACTGAAATTTGAACAAATGAGAAATCTCATGAGAAACGACAAAATACGTTTAGTAAATAGTGCCAACTAAACAATACGACAGTAAGGTCTGTAAACTATAAAATACACATACAATTTGTGAAAAACATTTAGTTAAAGGTTGACAAGCATTGTAGCTCATATTTTTGGCAATGTAACTTTTAAATAAAACTGGTAGCTATAACATATTTCTAATGAAGCTTTCTTACATTAGCTATTGTTGTACGGACAACCTCAACAGTATCCACCTCGTCCTGAGTTGCTTAATGCAACAATTCGATCCAACTGTAGTGGGTCAACACTTATGGGCCAGGGGCGGCTCGTTGCTAAAATTAGTGGGAGTGCTGTCCCAGAAAATGTTTAGCCTTTGTTTTAAAATTGTGTAAAAGGAAAAAAACACGTATAAAAAAGAAAATTTATTCAGGAACTTGATAAAATCTTAACAAAAAAAACCTGTTTTACTTACCTTAACTTAAATTGTTACAGTTCAAGCTTGATCTATACATTTAAAAATGAAATCCATTCTTCTTGTTTTAATTTGCGAAAAAAGTTCAATAATTTCCTCCTTGATCTCTGGATGACAATTGAGGAAATTTTTCTCCATTGAAAGTACTGCAAGCGCATTTAGTCTTTCTGTTAAATAATAGAACTGACCAAAAAAATGAATCAAATAGAATAGCTGGAAGCAGAATAATAATCTAACTCTACACTCTTCTACACTTTATCACATTAAAAAATATGGTACACGGTTTTTAAGCACAATTATCAGTTGTAGTTGCTATTGCTGTATGTATGAACACATTTTTCAGGAATTCCAGGCATCAGATAAATCTTAAACTAAATTTACATCTTAATTATTAACGTTTCAACCTTTAATATCATTCATTTATTAAATCATATCAGAACAAATGAACACAAAACCCTCGATATATTTATTTAGTAAAGGTTTTAACATCTATTAAAAATGTTTTACTTGCAATTTACTCTAAACAAATCTAAGATCTAACAAACATTCTATTATGAACTTGTAACACCACCCTTATTCTCCTGAGAATAAAGGCGGGTACACAAGATTTAAATGTGAATATAAAATACCAAAAACAAATAAACAATAATGTCAGAGGACCCGATAGGACGTCACATGACAAATAGGCCGTACTCCGGCATATAGGTCATTCTGCTTCCATGAACCCACTTTACAAATATTTTTAGAGGACCCAAACTTTAGCCAAAATCAGGGTAAAGGACGGGACATATTTCATTCAATTAGATCCTATATCGGAATACTATAAGAGAAGAAAAGCATTAGCATAAGATTTTAAATAGTTTATTTTGATAAACAATAGATAAATGATATTATAATCAAAAAAGGTTAATGTTAAACTGTGAGATAAATTTATGAACATAAGTGTATATTAAAAAAATAATACCAATTGTTTATTTTTAACAATCCCTCTTTATTTAAAGGAAAAATATAAAAATTTATATATATAATATAAAGAATATTGTAAATATGACAACAATGAGTCTCGCTAACATCCAAAGCTAACTATAAATATATAGTAATTATTAGAAAAGTAATAACGATGGGTCTGCACAATCACCCAGATTTGAATACTAATATCAATACATATGTATAGCATTAGAAAACTAATCACAACAGGCCTCAGCGACCCTCCTCAATACTTATACTTATGTTTATACTAAATACAGTAATAGTCTTTCTTGTCAACATTAATACACGTTAGCGCAATACAACATATTACAAAGGGGAAAATCCCCACAAAAATAATAATCTAGCTTTACAGCCAGATGGGCTCTAAAGTTTTATATTTTGCCTAAATCTAACATTTAAAAAACCTTGATATTTTACGCCATACAGGGTATACATTAAGTGCAATAATAGGCCACTCAAAACTCCAAACTCCAAAAGGAATTATCACTATCCTATCCCTGATATTAGACCAAGAAAAAGCAACTAACCCCTGAGTTCAAAAAAAGGGGGACTTCGCTTTTATTTTGCCAACGTAACAAACTTGCAAATATAATTTACCACAATTAATTCAATTTATAACAAAATCAAGGTCAAATACTCTATTCCCAACCATGATTATATAATTTAAATTAAATAACAATATTTATGGTCGAAAAGGAATTTGGAGAGTATAAAAGCCGAAACGTAATGTATACCCTATGAACATCCTTGACACAAAGATGTGCCCAAGGACGGTATCCAGACAAGAGTGGTTACCAATACGAGTCACATGATTATATACGCTCATATTCAGGCTCGGAAAGGGGGAAGAGGGGTAGTACCAAACAGAGGTGAAAACACAACAAGGAAGAGGGGGAAGGGGTAACTAGACGGAGGTAGAATATTCGAGCATGTTGTGGACGAACTCAACAATAGGAACAATAATAATATTAAAGTGATAAACAAAAGTATCCTAGAAAGTAGAAACTGTACCATGCCAGAACTGAGAATACACACTAAATTACAAATTTAATTGAATAATAAATACAATTGCTTTTGTATATATAAATTATTACATTAAAAACATGAAATAATAGTTAAATAGTTATTTATATTAAAACAACATTTTATTGGATAAATAATAACAAAAATATTTAAAAAAATTGTCATTGATTGAATATTACTCCAGACACACGATTAAAAGCAACAAATAATATACATTATTGTTGGTATTTATCTGCACTAGTACTCTTGGAGGTTTATGTGGGTGATGGAAATGATAGAGAGATCCCTGATAATCCAATAGGTACAACAGTTTGCGAGTAGAGCTGAATGACCAGGGCTCAAATCCTCGTTCGTGTGTCATTTTTCTATCTATACACAATCGCTCCATCAGAATGTCATCTTAAAACATATATTGGCTTAATTCAAAATAGTTTACAAATACTATATCGGGATTCTAAATTTGAAATTTAGGCCAGGGAATATGCCTTTATAAAATATTGGATTACGCGAATATGAAAGCTATCAACTGTTTCAACAGGAAATAAGCGTATAACCTTAAAAGGCAGTCGTAAGACGTCGTGCTAAAATAAGAGTAAGTAATGGATAAACTAAAGTATACAAGAAATTTATAAAAGTAAGAAGAAAGTTATTACTTGCACACTTCTGGAGATCCAGAAAAAGAGAGAAATTCAGGAACAACTTAAAAATACTGGAATGTTTGTAACATTTAATTGAAATATTTATATAGTGAGCTTTTGTATAGTAAACAAAGATAACTGAATAACTCGTATTTTTCTCCTTCCACGCCCTTTCCCTTCTGTACAGCTTTTCTTTCTGAAAAATAGTGATTGTGAGTGACAGCATATATTTCTTCATAAAAATAAAATCCCTTTGTTCTAAACACAAATTTCACTACCTCACTAATCAATTTTATAAATGATAAGTTTTCATTTCTATATACTATCATTAACTGTGCGATAAAATGAGAATTTCCTTCATAAAACCTGGAAATAATAAATAATTTTCTGGTTAAAAAATAGTGGTAGCCCTGAAAGTAAAATCAAATCAAAGCTTTATTAAATAATGTGTACAACCAATTTTTTAAACAAATGTATCAACTGTAGCTTTAACTTAAAGGAACGAGTTTTATGTGATTCACTATTAACTATAAATCTGGTTGGTCATTAGCAGATTTACCTTTCACGGGGAACAAATTTAAAATACAAACCAATCATCCACTCTAGCTATTGTTAGTAGTAGATGAGAAAAATAAACAATATTAGAATTCAGTTTTCTTCGGCCACTTGAATTCAAAATGTGAGCTCCCATGTCAAGATGCCCAATGCTTTCAGTATAAGAAAACACACAAATGCTACACGATTGTGCATAAAAGTATTGAATTTTTAGATATTCACCTATAAAATAGAAATCAAATTAATTATTTAATGACACGTGTGCTCGTTTTATCTCCTTTTATCTTTTGAACTACTTCTTAAAAAATGAAATATTTATGTAATTTTATTAATTCTTATGGGTAGGGCTAGTAATGCAAAATGTGAAGTGGCCAGAGCTGACATTTCGGTCAAAGCTCGTATAGAACTTTTGACGTGTAAGAAATTATTTAATGGAAACTGAACAATTTTTGAACACGCATAAACACCCAATAAGATACAAATATTTTTGAGTTTTGATCTTATTTTGGCCCTCAATTTTGTAATGAGAAATAATAAAATTTCATAAAATATGTATAACTATTTTTATCATCTTCAGACATGATAAAAAAAAATGTAAACTGGCCAATACCGCAATTATCGGTCTCACCCGCTATAGTAGACAAATTATTTAAGGCGTCACTCTCGTGTAAAATGGGCCTTATGATGACGGGGAGATTGGGGTAATATATCACTTAATGAAGTCATTATAAGAAAAATAGTGTGAGGATGAAAATGTGATAGTTTTCATTGTACAATTTAATTAGTATGATTAGTAAATGTTTAACAGAGTCTTCTTTCGAAATAATATAAATACCTTTTCATTGGTGAAAACCGATTTCAAATCAATAAAAAGGTTTTGTCACAATCTTTTATTTAGTATTACCATGTTTTAATGGGTAAACAAGTGTTGACCGGCCTCTTAAATGTAGACCATAAGTAGTTCTAGTTTTCAATGTAGGTCTTATATTAAAATTAGTTTGACACCCCTGGTTAATCCTGGCATGTTATTTAAGAGATAAAAAGATTTATATCAATTGAATTATATAGTATAATGCTAAATTTATTGATAAATATGTATTTTATAAACCAATATAAATTCAAATAATTTGTTCTACATTTAAGAATCATCTTTATTTTTAATGAAAAAAATAATTCTAGATAATTCAGATTAAACAAAAACAGAACAAGCATAACATATGGCAGCTCACATGCCATTATTCTTCAAGTCCAAGTGACTTAAATAATCTACACAAAAACAAAATACATATAAATCACAAACATCAGCATCAGCATCATCAATAATTGTTTCCAGTCTGTGGATAGTTCAGTTTAGGAAAATACTTTCATATTACTCTACTTTCTATCATTATTTCTCTTTCATTAGCTTCCATTCTTTTACTCTCACTTAAACTATTTATGTTATCTGCTTCTTCCATCTCTTTCTTGGCCTTCCTTGTGGTCCTTTTCATACATAATTCATTTCCATCATTTTCTTTGGCATCATCTCCGTCTACATTCTCATTATATGCCTGTCCATACGAAACCTGTTTTACTTCCTATACTATCTCATGAACCCCCTGAACCTTATCTTGTTTCTCCTCATGGTAACTAACGTACTACTCCCAACATTCATTTCCGTGGCCTCCGTTGTTCTAGTTTCTCTTATATAAAATGTCCATGTTTCTGCTGCATACATGACAATGGATACAACGAACGCCTTGTAGAGTACTTATTTACACTTCAAGGGGACTTATCTTCTCCATTGTAGGTCTCTTACACACCTATTTACAAACTCTCCCTGTTGTCCTCTTCAAATAAAATCCTATATACTTCCACATTTCACCTTAATCAAACTTCCAAAATATTTTACATTCTGTAATTTTTTAAGCACTACTCCATCCGAATTTATAGCTTTACTAGTCATTATCCTCTTCTTTATCATTACTATCACAACATTTCTCCATGCCAAATTTCGTTCCGAACTCTTTCAATTTCTTATTTTATTTCTGTAACCATTCCTGTACTTCCTCTTCCTCCTCCCCCAATACCATCAAATCATCATAAAACATCATGGCTTTCATAATTTCCTTCCCGAGTTTTCAAGCCACTTTATTCATGATCATTTCCATAACCATTAGAAATAGTGTTGGTGAAATGACACTCTCTTGTTTCAACCCATTTCCTATTTGGAATAACTACGAAATACCACTCTCCATCTAAATACAACTCATGTTATCCTCTGGGACAGAGTAGACGCTGTTGTTCTTCTGACAAAAAATTACAGAGGTGTTCTAGCATCGTTATTAGGATTGAGGAAGAGCTTATCATGCTGCCGGAGATCCAAGCAGATGTATCAGATCTAATTGAATGGTTGCAATCGTTTGAATTCATTCTTTTCACTAAAATACGGAGCGAAATCTTGCAGTGCATTGATGATAGAGACATAGTCGTTAAAAGTTCTAAACTAACAATGGAAGAGGGAACACAAAATGTGAAGAGCCTAGTGGAAGATATTCTAATTTTGAAAGAATCTTGGCCAAGTTTTCTTACAGATTCAAAAGAAGTCACTTCGAACTTTGAAATCAAGCCAGAGTTGAATGTCTCAATAATTCGTAAGAAACTAAAATTCCATGATGAGAAAAGGGATGTTGACTACAAGTTTGACTCTCTAGACACTAGGTTCAAAGTGCAGGTGTTCATTCCTACATTAGATCTGTTCTTGTCTGAATTACGTAACCTGGCTGATAGAATGGCAGAGTTGTCATTAAAATGCTCCCCTCTTTTGAACCCAGCAGATTATGTGGACACCTCAGCCATAGCCACTCATGACAAAACTTTGAAGGCAGCATATCCTCAGAACCTTCAAAAAGAAGCTCACATGAAATACATTATGCTCTTTTTAATATACAGAGATAATCGAACTTGTGTATCAGTGGAAGTGTGAGCTCTGCCCTTGAAATGCTCAATTGTTTGTTCAAAAGGGTCTAGAAATAGTTTTTCGACAAATTTGCATATATTTAAGACTTCTAACAGTATTACCTGTGTCAGTAGCATCAAGGGAGAGCCCTTTCAGTAAGTTGTCTTTAATTAAAAAAACGTTTGCGTTCAGCCACCGGTTAGGATAGACTAAACCATTTGCCAAGTTTGAGCATTGGACATGATATTGTTAAGGAAATAAGTTTTGAGGATATTAGTGATGAATTCGCTGCAATGAAAGCTCAAAAGATTGTTCTTAAATGATATGATAGTGAACGTTCTAAAGTATATAAATGAAATTACTAATTCAGACAGATTATGTGGACACCTCAGCCATAGCCACTCATGACAAAACTTTGAAGGCAGCATATCCTCAGAACCTTCAAAAAGAAGCTCACATGAAATACATTATGCTCTTTTTAATATACAGAGATAATCGAACTTGTGTATCAGTGGAAGTGTGAGCTCTGCCCTTGAAATGCTCAATTGTTTGTTCAAAAGGGTCTAGAAATAGTTTTTCGACAAATTTGCATATATTTAAGACTTCTAACAGTATTACCTGTGTCAGTAGCATCAAGGGAGAGCCCTTTCAGTAAGTTGTCTTTAATTAAAAAAACGTTTGCGTTCAGCCACCGGTTAGGATAGACTAAACCATTTGCCAAGTTTGAGCATTGGACATGATATTGTTAAGGAAATAAGTTTTGAGGATATTAGTGATGAATTCGCTGCAATGAAAGCTCAAAAGATTGTTCTTAAATGATATGATAGTGAACGTTCTAAAGTATATAAATGAAATTACTAATTCAGCTTAACTATTTTGGAAGCTAACTTTTATATAATGTACACATCATAAGTTTATCTTTTTCAAATAAATCGATTACATTAAAAAAATGTGTAGCTGTGTTTCACTAGTACCCGTTTGAGTTATATGTATAGTCTATGTAACAACTACTAACTATGCTAATATGTTAGGGATAGGAAGGTTGATTTAAGATTAATTGCACCCACATTTACATGTAGAGAGAGTGGAAAACCATTATGAAAACCCACCCTCAGTACACCCAAGTAAGTTTCAAACTCCGATCTCATCATCGGTTGTTTAGTCCACTGTAAGTGTGATGCCTTAAACATTGATAAGAGTAAGATAAACAAGTAACTTATGTTTATTATTTTTGTGAACTGGGAACATCAAAAATTACGTTGCCCCAAGACCCCTGATCTCACTGGGCTGCCCAGGTTATCTTCATACATTCTTTTCATTCTCACTACAATTCTTATTTCCACTTCAGCCTCTTCCATATATTTACTAGCTTTATTTATATCCACGCTATCATATGCCTTTTCCACATACATAAATACCATTAGCCAGTCTTTCCTAAATTAATACTTTCTTTCCATCAGCTATAGTATGGCAAAGCTCAAGTACATTGTAGAATTATTTTCCCTGAATCTGTGCTGTTCTTCTCTCCACTTTTCTTTAATTGTATTGCATATTTTCTTTTCTAGTGTTATCTCAGACATAATTGTAAAGTGGCACTTAAGCGTTATCCACATATATTTTACACCTCTTTCTGTCTCCTTTCTTAAAATGGGTTTTATAATTTCCTTTTTGTGTTCTTCCAGTATCTTTTTATCCTTCCAAATCACCCTCAGCACCCTGTACAGCCATTGTATACCTGATTATACTGCAGCACTTATCATTTTCATTGTAGGTTAATCCATACCCAGAGCTTTTCCTTGTTTCATGTTCTTTAATACGTCCTCCACCTCTACACATGTGTGCCCCCTTTCGTCCTCTTCAGCTATTTATTCTTGTTATTCTGTTTCACCCTCATCCCCTTCCTCTTGTAGTTCGAATATCTTCTAAAATATCTGATCCATAGGTATTATTCTTGCTCTCCTGTATTCAGCATTATTTCTTTTAATCTACTATTTCAACTTTAGTTATTTTTCTTTCCTCCTTTTTCCCACCTGGCTATTTAATACCCTCCTACTTCCTTCCACGTCCTGTACCGAGATTCTGTCCATTTTTGTATCCGATCCTTTATGGTTTCCCATAAAACTCACCTCGCCCTTATATTCTTTTCCCTATATTATTCATCTGTACCCTCATTCCTATTTTTATTAGTCTTCTTGAATGGTTTATTATTATTCTTCGCTGCTTCCTTCAGCCTGTAGCTCCATCAGGGTGACTCCTTTCATTTTATCCTATCATTAGTCATCCCAAATACTTCCTCTGCAGATCCCACCAATATTTTCTTAAATATTTTCCATTCCACCTGTACAATATTGCAGCTCATCCTTTGGCATTAATATTTCTACCTTTCTTAAGTACAGCTCTCTTTCCTCTTATGTTTCCTCCATACCTTTAATCTCCTTTATATTCTTATTACCACTATCAAACATTCCTATCTCTTTATGTCTGTCACCAACAACCTGTGGTCACTATCTAAGGACACACTGGGTATTACCTTGATTTTTACAGTTTGACTTTTCATTTCTTCATCTATGAGAAGTTAGTTTATGTCCTATCTTTGCTCTTTGTCCCAGTTGTATTTAGTAATCTTAATGGATTTCTTTTTCCTTCTTACACTTAGTCGAGTTTTCTTTTATTTTTAGTTTTGACAATAGTCTCCTACTGTTAAGAAGTTTCGAGGATGTTCTTTATGGCCCTATTATGGGCGTATTTATGTATTCCAATATGACCATTTGTAAATCATGCCAATTTTTAAACATATTTTTGGCTACCTGCACAGTCCACTCTGTCAGGACAATTGTCCTTGGGTAGCGTGGGCTACATTTCCCAAACTTTAAATTCCAGTCTATTGCCAATTTATTAAACTCTATATAGTTAAATGACATTATATCACAAATTATCTCTACGGAATGCCATGAACTGAAAAGATTCTTTAAGAGGCTTTTATGTCACAAATAGATGTAATTTTTTCCAACAGAATGACCTCTACAGCCATGTTCGAAAAATCAATTTCAATATAATAATTCTGTCCTAAAAACGCTAAAATTTTGTTTGCAACTTTTTAATGTGAAAGATCAGGAAATTATTTCAAACTCATACATTCTTTTTTATTATTTCGACCTAATTCTTTAAATCTTACACATTTTTTTAGCAAACTTATCATGTCCTCATTAATTTGTGGTCAGCCCAATTTTTTTTTGTTCAGTGTTGGGATTTAGCTGCTTTCAGATGATCTTCATGGTGTTGATTTAGCATATTTTATCAAAGGGTTTTTGGCACAATAACACAAACCTTGAGAAATAATATATTATCATGATTATATATTCTTCTTGTCTAGTTTAGTTCATATCAAGGGCATGGGCATTTTCTTAAAGTCATTACTCAAAGCTTATTTCACAAAATATCTTAAATCACAAATTGGCAGTTCCTAACCAAGCCTAAAACCAACATTTATTCTATATTCAATAAAGTTTACTTAAATCTTTGCAAGCGTGGAGAATTCCCTTCAGCCTTACCCTTCTTCAATATTAACTCTATTAGTTTGTGATTTGAATGAATTATAACTAATCTACCACAAATTAAATTATTAAATTTTTACATACGTTATATATTATTAGAAACTCTTTTTAAATTTGGCTGGCCCTTGTTTCACAACCAGTCAATGAACGAGAAACTAATGCAACTAACTGGCCTTATTGAAGTAGAATACTGCCCACTCCATTTTGATTCATATCAATTTGTATCCATTGATTTGGTCTATTCGAAATTTAAAACTACTGGTTTTACAAAAATCTGTTTTTGGATTATATTTAAAGAATCATACTATCTATTTATCCATAATTAATCATTTCTTTAACAATTCCCTAAATAGTGCTGAAATACATGACATATTTTGTATTTATAGCCTTGGATAATTTACCATGGCCAACATTTTTTGTAACTCCTTTTTATCTTTAGGTTCTTCCAATTAATTTACTATAGCCTGAATTTTGATATCATCTGAACTCATACTAAATGTATCATATTATATATGACCAAGATATTTTACTCAATGCAACCTATAATTAATTTGAAGTTGAAATAAACTTTTAAGGTTAGGACGCACTCAATGACCTTGTCAATATATTATGATATTCTGAAAATTGAAAAATGACTCCTGATCACGGGAATCGAACCTGGCCTTAATCACAATAATGAAACAGGATCGTCTCTCATCTCTCTCATTTCTAAGATATGAAATAAGAGATATGTTTTATGTTTAATCATGTCTACGAATGATTAATTTTTAAGTTTGCATATGAACTAATTAAAAAGATCCTTATATAGGATTGATCAAATATCCTTGAGTTATTCTTTGTAAAAGTAGACGCTTATTTTTCGTAATAGCTATAGTGTTAATAGTTACCTAGTTCTTATGGAATATCATTCCCACTGGATTGAGGCTTAGAAGGCCGTTTTGAAATTCTAAAAAATTCATGGATGACAACCAACCTTTTCGATCACTCGAATTCAAAATGTTTCCTCGATCATGAAATACCGAACTAGTAATCTCCAGTCCTCCCTATCCCCGTGGCAATGGTTTGGCTGACAATGCGTTTAGAATGGTTAGATTGATGATAATAAAAAAAAAGCCGCAATACAATTGTGGTAACCTCACTTTTTTCCTTCTTGATTATAGAAATAATCCAGTGGCAGGGCTACCAAACTCGCCTGTTCAGCTTCTTCAAAATCTCAGCCTTAATTCTAGACTGCCTCTACAGGATTGCCCCTTGAGGCCATAAATAACTATTTATATTGCGGTGACTGTCAACGTAGTACAATCGTTTCATTACAACAAAACTGTTAGAGCGCATGAATACATGATTTTACCCTGAACAGTATGATTTTGTTTGTAACACCAAACTGCAATGTTTTAAGGAGGATAGTGTGTGTGTGTGTGTGTGTGTGTGTGTGTATGAGGAAAACCTAATGTAAATTAATTCATATTATATCAGATCTAGGCCCTCTGTTAATTACATTTCTTGTAAAGTTAATGCTAGGGTGTACCATTTTGGTTATTGAATGGGTGATCTTGAAGGAATTGAGGTAACACATTGATCTCTCAAAATAATCCAGAATACATAATAACCTCCACCTCTCACTTTTAATTCAGAAACAAAACCTAAGATTCTTTGTAAAATTGTTCACACACTAAAACGACTAGACTTATCTATTGTAGCTTGCATAGTTGAAAAAGGTTGTATGGATAAAGACATATTTAGTTCTATAATAGGCCTCCAATAAATGAAGGATATTATTTTGATGATATGTTGGTCAGACTGGGAGAGGAATTAACGTTTGTTCTTAAATTTAAGTATCCGGCATCCCAGTCTTAACATTTGAAATTGTACTACAGGATTTCCGGATAGTGATTATAACTAGCATTTGCTAATAAACAAAGATTTTCAAGTTAATTCTTAAAGTCTGTACTGGTACTAGAAAGTATAAGTGGAACGATATATATACTTGGGTTTATAAACGATGTCCAGTGTGAAATATGTCGTAATAGGTTAAGTTAAATTACAAGTCAACGGTGATTATAAACTTCTCTTATTCTGTACAAATAGATTACGAGATCATTTAAATATATATATATTAATGTGTATATATATATATATATTAATGTATTCAAACCAAATTGGAATGAGTGTCTTACAGCAGTTGATACAAACAAACAAAGGCTGGTACATCCCGCCCCCTGCCCTATCAATTCTCCCCATCCCCACTACCCCTAATACAAACACCGCTAGACCCACCGGACAAATTTAATTAAATCTCGGGTTGTAGACTGACCCTCCCCTCCCTTTGCTGAGTGTAAACAAGACTCGCATAGGATTATCTTCTTTCGCAACAACTCCATTCTTCTACTCTCTTGGCTCGTTTGGTTGGCCACGGGAAGTTTGTCGCTAACTAAAAGCGACAGTACACAATTTCTACACTTGTTTGTAGTAACTTACCCAACTTTCACATACTTATTTTAGAAACCCTTGTTAAAAGTGATAATAAACGCTAAATGCATCCACTAAGTGTCTCATGAACATGATTTTAGTGGCACACTGACATTAAAAAATAAATATTTAAATATGACTTTTTCAAAAATGTTATAATATTTTTAAGTCAATAATAATTCAACAGCAATTTCGTCCACTGTAATATCACAATGATCTTTATAAAATAAACGGGTTTTCATCGTCTTGGCTCGTACTCAGGGGGAATAAATCATAGGAATTTTGCTAACAACTTTTATCTCAACAATACTGATACTTATAGTGTTTTGATTTAAAACACATTTTTTATTTCCTTTAAAAGATGTTTTAACTTATGAGGTTAGATGTATCTGATTTTCTAAACCTATTAAATGCAATAGTTTGAGTTTTATATTTTACTTAATAGCTTTATTTAGATGAACCTGAAAGTATTGATCGACTAAATACTTTTTAATAATAATAATTATTATAGGTGAGCTAGTGGTCTAGGGGTAAGGTGTCAGACTTCTGTGCTGGTGGGCGGGGTTTAATCCTCGGTCCCGGCAAAGATTTATCTGATTACCAAACCCTTCCTTCACCTCTGGCAAGACATCTTGTGAATGTGGGGAATGCCAGGCCTCCACCGTGGTTCGGATCCCACGTTAAACTGTAGGTCCTCCATTTCATCTCACAATCATCCTACCATTACACATTAGCGTAAGTGCGTATAACCCGAACGGGTAGTAAGACGTGGTGCTAGTAACAAAAATAATTATTATTATTGTTATTATTATCATCATCATTATTATATCTATTATAATATATTTACAACTAAACATAACAATTACATTTTTAAGTGGCAGCATGTTTCTATTTATTTACTTTTAATATTATTGTGTTAACACATTTAATGTATTTCAAATTAATAGTGAACTATAACTTGAGCCGAATTTCATGGTGTTCATAGTTTCTAAACATCACTTCACATCAGACAATCTTGCGCAGAATACCATATTTAACATGCCCGACTACAGGCGATTGTAGCAGCCATTTTAACTAGCTGACATTTTATCTCAGTTTTAAGCCCACACAACGACCCCTCAACACCATCAGCACTCGGACACTAGCGCAAATAAAAGTAACTGCTGCACTGAGGTCACAAGTTCTGGAAATCTAAGGAAGCTCGCCTGGTCTTATTCTCGCCAAGCCCATCAAATTTGCTTTGCTGGTGAGAGTATATGGTGGGACACCTTAAAACTGGCTGTTATTGACTAGAGCTCGTCACGTGACCACGCCACCTCACTCTCTGATTGGCTGTTGGTTTTTACCCTCACCTGAACTCACACCTTGACCCCCTTTCCAGTGTTCCATGCTGGTTAGTTCCTGTCCAAACTTGCTTGTTGCTGTCCTATTGGTTTTTATTTGTGAGCATTGGTTTTGTGTCTGCTCATTAATTTTTATATGTGTGCTCATTGGTTTATATGTGTGTGCACGTTTTTTTATGTCTGGGTAAGATAGGGACGGGCGTTGGAGCTTTATTTTGGGAGTTTTTTATTTAATGGCGTTCAGTCTAAGAGTTGGGCACTCCTCCCATGGCGTGTCGTTATTGTTAGTGAGGGCGCAGCATGAACATCTCCCGATGGTCGCTTAGCGTAGTGTGTGAGCACTGAACAGCCAGCAGCGGTTTGCAGCCGTGAGACCCCTTCACATCCCTCCCATAACCCCCCACCCTTCCACCTGTGTCAAACACCTCGGGAAGTGGAAACTTTTATGTCAAAATTGACATGGAGGATTGAACCCTTAGCGAAAGTCGTTAACTCTAAACTTGTTATAAATTTGAACCCGGGTAGTAATGACCTTATTAAAGAGTGATTAACCAACTCCACCCCTTGACAGGAAAGTCCTCTTGACAAATTGGGAACGATCTTTGAAGACCGTAACTCTAATATGGTTTCCAACGCTAATTCAGGAGCCGATTTTTCTCAAAAAAAAAGTTAGTTTAACACCTTGATGTGTTTCAGCGTTTACTATGTTTATGCTTTTAGTGATGACTACTTCGACTAAATATCATTGACACCTGTGCATGGGAATCGAGCCCAGGACCTTTTACTCAACAAACAAGTTATCATGCGCGATATAGAGTTATATCTTTCTTTTGAATAGCCAGTTAAAGCAACAATATGATTTATACGGTAAATTATTATGTCGGTATACTTAAACACGCTGAAAAAATATAAATTATTTTCGTTTTAAAAGCGTATACCCTCAGCAGAGCGTAAAATTGACGGTTTTTAGATGTAAACACTATCTTTTAGCTCAAATTTTAACTAAACTCTTCAGGCAAAGTGAGATGATTGTGGTTTTGAGAGATATAAAGAGAGAGAGCGTGGGGAAGCAAATAACTCTTGTTGTCTATTTCTAAACTAGAGGCTATAGTATTGTTACTTGTAGATATACATAAAAATTAAGTTATTTAGTAATTAAAAAGTGGCAAACCTACATATTAGATGATCTATTGCATCCAACAATTTACTCCAGCAGGGATTTGATTCCAACTTTCCAAGTCAGAATTAGATAAGCCTGATATTTAGATGGTGTGCCAACCGGGATTCAAACGGAGGGGTACCACCTCTAATGTTTGTAAGAACGCGTGTCCAATCAAATACTTCCTTGCCATTATGAGTGCACTCTTCAGACTGTATGTGAACGACATTCCAAAATCCCTAGACACCAAGTTGGCACTGTATGTGGACGACATGGCTCTAGTCGTGGAGTCGTGAAAAGGTTAGCTGGGGGAGAAGTTACTCCAGACGCACCTAATGCAGTTGGAGGGTTGTCTGACCACATGGAGGACAAGTATTAAAAGGTAGAATAGCACGGCAGTGCTCTTCACATGGAAAAGAATGTTCTACAGGCCGGCCCAACTCTGACTGTTCAGAGAGAAAATCAGATGGGCGAACAGTGCTAAGTACCTAGGTATTGTTCTGGACACCAAACTGACCTGGCGACTAAACCACACTAAGAAATTGAGCAAGGCGAGTCAAAGACTCGGAATCCTAGGTCTACTGCTTAACAGGCGTAGCGCCCTTTCTACAAGAAACGGTCTGACTCTATTGAAGCAGATGCTCAGACCGATCCTTGACTATGTGTGTCCTGCTTCACCTGGTGGACACGTATATAAGGAGGATGCAGGCGTTCCAGAGTGAGTATCTGAGGATCATTGTGGACGAACCTTGTTACGTTCAGAATGTGACTCTGCATCATGACCTGGAAATGCCTACCATAAAAAAACACTTTCGGAAGCTGGCGAAGTCCTTCTACCACGGACCTCCCGGTGCCACCAAACCTCTTATCCAGGGGCATGGGAACTACGTCATCAAACATGGAGGGTGCCATTGACGTTCCAAAGCCCTGATTGGATAAACGAGAAGTGTCAATGGTTGTTTGGAAGGATGTGACCCAGTCTCCCAAAGAGTAGTGTCTCCGCAAGTAGCTCTGAAACTCTTATTCGGTTTCCCAATATACTTCTTGTTTTCCCCCACTAATATTATTAATATGCTCTTATTTGTTTCAGAAATTTCGCGAAATGTGACAACCTTTATGTTTTAGGACCCAC
This sequence comes from Timema shepardi, assembly GCA_902151425.1. Taxonomy (NCBI): domain Eukaryota; kingdom Metazoa; phylum Arthropoda; class Insecta; order Phasmatodea; family Timematidae; genus Timema; species Timema shepardi. Next base: position 165,361 of record CABFVX010000629.1, read on the forward strand.
AACCACACGGTGTGACCAATTGGTCGGTACGTGTTGGAATTTGTTCTCTTGATCCCCTTCAGGGTGCATCAGAGCATGATAATATGCGACTGCGAGTTTGACTGCCTGTACCATTTGAGTTTGGAAAAGTGTACGTGAAAATTCATTTTTGACACTGCTCTACATGGACTGTTCTTACCAAAAATTCTACTTCAACCAGGCTCAAACAGAATACCTTCGAGCTATCATGGTGTTTTCTATCATCGTGAGCATGGAATAGGAAGTTTTTTCAGCGGTCTTTTTAAGAGCGTCGTACCGTGGCCGAGAATCTGTTCTAAGGCCATTGAAAAACAGAGGCTTCATAACGGTATCGACGTGCTCTCCAACATCACCAATCAGCGTCGTACTATCAAAGAAGCCCTACGCCAGTGTGTTGGTGAGGTTGGAACAAATCTGAAACACAAGGTGCAGCAGACGAGCGACACACTGATGACTAGATCAGGCTATAAAGGGTGTCGTAAGAAGCACCGACGTCAGTCTTCTGTCGTTTCCCAACGTAAAAATATCACCAGGAAGAAGAAAAAAAGATGCGGTCAATATTTTAATTTGAAATATATTCTATACATCCCAGTCCTGCGAGTGTTCCAGCAGTTAACTCAATCTATTTTCCGCTCAACCGATACAAAACAGTATTGAAAGCAGACAATGGATCTAGTAAAAACCTGTTTCTTACCTCACCAAGTATTTACACATTGATTTCACTGTTACCGGTCAAGGTGAGTTCTATATTGATCTTTCACAGACTATGCTTTTTCTCAGGGTGGATATAATGAAACCCGATGGTGGTGATTTCACCAAGGTGGATCAAATTGTCCCCGTATTTAAGACTAGTTGCATTCGCTATTCACGCAGGTGTATGTGTTTTTAAATCAAAGACTAGTCTCACTGCTTTACAAAATGTATGCTTATAGATCATACATTGAGATGATTTTCAATTACAACAGTCAATCCCAAAGAACACATTTGACTTGTGGTCTGTGGTTCGCAGACAGCTCCGGAAACTTTGAAGAAGTTACCACCACCAACAACAGGAAATTTGATGCTAGTCGCAGTCTCACTACAAAATTATGACGAAGGATATTTTGGATTATCCAAACACTGATGTGTTGAACCAAGTGAAATATATTTTGAGCGGGACCTAACTCAGAATCAAGTTGGTTCATTTTAGAGACACGTTTAGTTTTTTGGCCGTCCCTAAAATCCAACACTTTAAGATTCACATCGTTGAATCCTGTCTTCTAGTGCGATGTGTCAAAGTAGCATCTTCTATAGTGTTGGCACATGTCGAGGCATTAAACCTCAGTCCCGCAAATTATCCCACAACCCGCATGGGAGTAAAAACACTCAATATCGCCTACAGGTGTTCAAAGGGAAATCACTGAACATGGTATTCACTGGACATTTACCCAAACGATGCATCGTTGGATTTATATCATACTCTTCGTTTAACGGAGACGCCACCAAGAATCCGTTCAACTTCTAAAACTATGGTATTAACCATTTCTCGTAGTACGTGGACAGGGAACAAGTACCTTTGAAACCGTTACAGCCAAAATTTTCAAATGGCTACTATTTACTGTTCTACCTAACATGATTTTCTGGAACGAGTATCCATTTCATGAACGAAGGTGGTGACATTACATGGAAATCCTTTCCTAAGGGATATAATATCATGGTTCTCGATCTCACACCTATTCTGTCCACCCACATAAAATTGCATCGTAATTTGACTAGCCATGGTTCTCTGAGCATCGAATTGACCTTCACCAGAGCTCTCATAAAAACCGTCAACTGTATCGTGTATGGAGAGTTTGCCACCATCATCACCATAGACAATGACAGAAATGTCGTGACCTATAATGGGAGTTAATCTAAAAGACCTCCCGCCCCTTAAACCCGTCATTTTAATCATTGACATTATTGTAGATTTCCAGAGCTTCATCGACGACAGCTAACAATTTATCATCAAGTAACTGAGTGTTTTATCTGTATGCAGTACATTACTTCAACATAGGGTGTTAAAACCCCTAAAAGCTATCGAGGAAACTTCAGCCGTTGCTAAAAAAAGCAAGCCAACTATATCGTCAACAAAATACAAGTTTGACCCTGGGATAGTGGTGATGTGGAAATACCACCTTCTCTAATCCCTGATCTCCCGTGCCACAATATGTACAGAAACCGTCTAGATCAAGAGTGAAGAAAAGAAAAGGTTTCTAGCCATATAAACGCCTACGCCTGTCGCGGATCTGAACGACAGAGGTTAATCGTATTTGAAAACGTTTGAATTGGGCCGCATCATGTGCACGGCACATAGTTCTGCATGGAATTTCTGTTTGGCCTCCATCGTTTGGGGGCTTCGGGATTTGATGATTGAAGATGGACACCCCGCACACCATAAGACATGTGCTGAAAACAAACACGTGGTTCAGTTCTGTACGGTCGGCTGTTTTCTCTGCTGATCAACTACCCGCAAGAATAGCGCGACCTGCCGCTCTCGTAATCAACACGGATCCACACATCAAGCCTGGTACGCATTGGGTCGCCATATTTATCGACAAGAATGGCGTTGGAGAATATGTTGACAGCTAAGGTTTTTCACCTCGTATGAAGTTACTTTTGGCATTTATACGCAAAAACACTTCCTGCACGTCTCATAACACGATATAACTTCAAAACATAGCCTCAAATGTTTGCGGCAATTACTGTCTCGTGATGATTCTCTATCGCAGAAAGAACATTCCGATGAAAACTTTCCTAATCCTAATCTCGCCCACCAATCATACAGGCAACGACGCTAAGGTGGTGAGATATTACAACAGTTTTTCAAGACGCTAGGGTTCTGCCACCCCTTAAGAGACTGCGTCCAATCAGCATGCACCTATAAAAGAGGTGTCCCAATGGCGTACCTGCCGTAATCATGACCATCGTCTAGGCGATCAAACGTCATGTAATGCCAAGACGTTTGCACCCACAAAGCAAAGTCGGTAAAGCCGCTCGTCATCACCATTATTTTCAACACTTTGTTACCGCTTGATGAAGTCGATGTAATCGTCGGCATGAGCGTCAAGAACAATTTCACGCCCTATGTCCAGCTAGAAAAATGGCGAGTGAATTGTGCGGTTTTAAACCATACAGGGTGGCAAGAACTGGGCAACTAAAAGTCGGTCATATCAAAGTTTATCAGCAACACTCAGCCTCCTCTGAAGATTAGTCTGATGAATCATGAAATCTCTCTGGCCCACATGTTTGGTGACCATATGGTCATCATAAGCGAGAAACTAGATGCCGGACTCAAATGGGTCGCTTTTCTAGGACCTGGCTGGGAGCCTCTTTGTGAGGTGAAGGACCTCATTGACATTGACGTCATCACCGACCAACGTTTTATTAGGTCGGCACACGTCGCATGATATTGCAACGATTTGATCAACACACTCTTCATGAATGTATGTGACACGCTAACATAATCAGCGGATATAATCAATCTCGAACAGCCTACGGTTGAAACCCACACCAGAAACCCTGATTTTATCAGTGCTACTCACTGTACACGTCAAGTCGTTTATTCTGGCTATTACATGCTGGATTTAGAACTAAATATAATTTTACTTACACATCTAAGAGGCACTGTATAAAAACTTATGAACGTATATATGCATAATTCCCGTAAAAGTGTATAGTAGGTATTGTGTATATATCTGTGAAACCTTTAATGTATAAGAAATATATATTTGTAGTATCGTGTTTTGTTCTAAAAAAGACTGTTTGTCCCTTACATGTTGGCTAATCAGATACGAGCCTTGACTTGCCGAGCTGGCAATGTGGCATCAAGCATGAACAGGGTAAATTACCTTTTGTACTAGCTCACGGTTTAAAGATCGTGATTTATTCCTGTCTCAGCTTGTCTTTTGTGCCGTCAAACTGTTGCCAGGTATGAGTCATCAGTAAAAACCCATTGCAATTTTAATGAAACCAATAGCCGAAACTATTGTTGATGCATTTTAGTGAGGAATTCACCTTATAGATATCATATTCTGAAAATTGAAAAATGACACCTGGACACGGGAATCGAACCCGGGACCTTCGGCTTAGTACGCCACTGCTCTTACCACTGAGCTATCCAGGATTCGTCCCGTGCCCATGGTCATTCTTCACTCATAGTTTAAGGCAGAGTCT
>CABFVX010000629.1:172225-240430 GCA_902151425.1 Timema shepardi
GCACTGTTCTGGAATGCCCTCACATATTCTGGGCATATTCAAACCTCGCGCCCCCCGACTGGCCGTTGGTTTCACCGCACTTCCACTGGCGCGCACGGATCTGCGCATGTCGACTGTCTCTTGTTTTCTTTTCTGGGGCGGGGCAAGCTGGAGGCGTAACTTTGCTGAACATATTCCTCGCCTCAGTTGAACGTAGCCCTGGTTGCTGAAGTGATGTGTTTTTGTGTGCGGGGAGCCTTGTAGAACAGTCAAATGGAGACAGATGGTAAGTCCATGTAATTATACTCGTTCCATGTTGTGACTCTGTCACAATTTGTTTAATGTAAAAGTGGATCCATTGTTCATTGGATCTCTTTATAAGAGGATGTATTTTCACCGTCTAACAACGTTGCTGGGATATTCAAATTTATCTATGCGAGTGGGCTATGAATGAAAAAAGGCTTTTAGAGAGAATATATCTGGATTGAATTAGCATAGAGGGAGAGTGGTAAACCATTTGATTAAAAATACTTACTACACGTGGCAGGGATATATATATATATATATATATATACACACCATATATATTTAAAGTAGAAAATAAATGTTTATGTCCAGAAAAGGATAAGTCAGAAAGCTGAAATCTTGCGGGAATGTTAAGGGATTACCTCATATAACAAAAAAATCTTAAAATGGGAAATTTCAAAATGGGCCTGTATGAAATGGGGTGATATAATAATTTAAAAACTTTATGGACGAGTTAAACTATTTCTCGGTCTATCACATGCAAATTATGATAGGCGACTTTAATGCCAAGATAGGAAAGGAAGACCTTTTTAGACCTACAATAGAAAAATAAAGTTTTCACGCCATCCCTAATGAAAATAAAATAAGAGTGGGAAATTTCGCCATGGCAAAGACCCTTATTATGAAAAGTACCTGCTTCAAGCATAGGTATATTCATAAATACATTTGTACCTCACCAGATGGTAATACACATAATCAAAGAGATCAATAGCTGATTGATAAAGATGTTATACAATCTTACTGGCTGCCAGGTCATAAAGGGGAACGGATTGCGATTCAGACCACCACTTGGTAGTAGCAAAACTTAGGATGCGTCCGTCAGTTACAATAAAGGTAAATCAAATGGGCAATATAGGTAGATTTGATGTAGAAAAACTGTCAGATGGAGAGGGTAGGAATACATGTTGCCAAGTGTAGTGTAGGTTTCTGTAAAAAGAGTAAGACGAAGCCATGTTTTGACATCGAGTGTCCAAAATTAGTAAAGGAAAGGAGAGAAACCAAATTACGTTGGTTAGAAAGACCTAGTGTATTGAGTTTAAACACAAATTGGTCACTGCAAAACGGAAGGCCAGTGCCACATTTAGAAACAAAAGGAGAAATTATTTAAAGGGTAAATTTAGCGAGATAAAACAAAATAGGGAACATAAGAAAATCAGGGAACTGTATTCAGATGTTAATGGATATAAGAAAATGTATCAGGCTTGGGCCAATTTAGTTAAAGATGAGAATTATAATCTTATGGCAGATACGTGCGATGTTTTGAGTAAATGAAACCAGTTTTTCAGTCAAATTTAGAATGTTCATGAAGGATCCAATTTGGGCGAGGTTATCAAAATCCATACTTTTGAGCCACTAGTCCCAGTGCCAAGTGTTAGTGAATTCAAAGAAGCTATTAACAAGTTAAAGAATCGTAAAGCTCCACGTATAGATTCAATCACTTAAAGGCTAATTAAAGGAGGGGGTGACATTTTAGTAATAGAAATTCATAAATTTTATATTCCATATGGAAACATGATGTATTGCCACAAGACTGGAAGGAAAGCATAATGATACACTTTTTCAACAATTTTAATAAAATAGATTGTAATAAATATAAAGGTATCTCACTGCTACCAACGTGATACAAAAATTTTTCCAACATAATTTTATTGAGATTGACACCATATACAGAGGAAATAATTGGGGATCTTCAATGTGGATTTCGATTAAATGTATCAACAACGGATCAGATTTTTAGCATGCGCAAAATATTAGGAAAAATGGGAGAATTCATCATGACAGTACATCAATTATACATAGATTTTAAAAAGGACTATGATTCAGTTCAAATAAAAACAATTTATGACATTTTAGTTAGGCCTAAGCTTGGAATACTCAAATACTGGTCAAGCTAATTGAGGTATGTTTGAGAGATACGCGTGGCAGGGTACGGATTAGATCTCACCTAACAGATGCTTTCAAAATACATAATGTATTGAAACAATGAGATGCATTTTCCCCATTAATCTTTAATTTAGCCTTAGATGATGCTATTAAGGTATTGAAAGAGAGTAGGGAAAGATTGTCATTAAATGGTACAATACACTTATTAGGGTACGCAGATGATTTTGCTTTGATCGGTAATAGTAAGGAAACTGCTGCAAAAAATGCAAACATTTTATTAGAGGTTATTAAGGAAATATATTTAGAAGTAAGCGCTGAAATGACTAGGTATATGATAGCACAGGTAGCATAGATTGAGGATGATAATTAAGATATTTTAGAAAACAACATATCCTTTGATGGGTTAGTGAATTCAAATATTTAGAAACAATTTTAAATAGCAATAACAATATTAGATTGGAAATTAGGAAAATAATAAAGTAAGTAAGTGCTTGTTATTAGTCGGTCAGTAAGTTGTTGGCGTCTCGCTAGCTGTCAAGAAATGTAAAACACAGAATATACAAAGTCGTAATTTTACTAGTTGTTCTCTATGGGTGCAAAACGTGGCCTCTCACCTTAAATGATGAAACTAAATCTAGAGTTTTCGAGAACAGGGTGCTTAGGAAAACATTTGTTCCAAAAAGGGATGAAGCTAGTGAGGAGGGGAGGAGGCTACATAGTAATGAGATACACGTCCTCTACTCATCAACAAATATTATTAGGATGGTAAAATCTCTCAGGTTCCGGTTGGAAGGTCATACAGCGTGAATGGGAGTTTCTAGAACCACATTCAAGGTACTGACGGACAAACCCAATGGGAAGAGCCAGGCGCAGATGGGAGGATAACATTTGGATAGACCTGAAAGAGATAGGGGGTAATGAGATAGACTGAATATAATTCGCTCAAGATAGGGATCGTTGGCGTACTTTTGTGAGTTTGATCATGAACTTTCGAACTCATAATGCCAGGGAGTAATTAAGGATGAGGTGGTGTGAAATTAAATTTTTGCAGACAGGTAGAAAGAAAACTCCAGATAATCAAATAAATCATGAAATATTTCATTTATAAGAGTGAGTTGGAGAATAGATTTTATTATAGGTTAAAAACAAACCAAATTAATATAAATAAGTATCTATCAAAGTGGTAGAAAATTTAAATTTAGCTGGCAGTTAAAGTAAGAATTCCAAATGGTTATAAAAACTTATTTTTTTTTTAAATTGGACTCCAGGAAATAGGGAAGGGGGTATAAACAGAAACAAAACCTTTAGTTTGGTTGAGGCCAGTTATAGGGACAAATTGAGTTAACCAAATAAGTCTTAAAAATTGAAATTTCTAAATTGTAGCTAGAAAAATAGGTTTGGAGACGAGAAGTTTAAAATTACCAAAACATAATCGTGTACTTCCCAGTGTGTAAAGCCTCCCCAAGATAGACATGATATCCATTCGGTATCGGTACCTTATATTCCGGGGCAATATCTATAAACATAGCGCTAAATGCTGCGACACCCACCCACGTGGAATACCGGTATCCGAGACATTCCCGAGCCTTAGTAGAGTGTGCTATTGTATTGGTATACCGAACAATAACTTTGGACTACATTTTCTGTCATGGATTCTTCAGAGGATGACCTTCTAGCACTCGATGAAGATGAATATTGTGAACGGGATTCTGCTCAGTAATTACAATATTGTTTTGCAATTTTTCAATATGCTATCTACTATACTTGATGGGGTGATTTCTTGTCAATCTACCGAGACAATCACAATTTTTCTTCTCATTTTAACGTATTCCTATCAGTTACCACACAATAATATGTATATTTTATTGATAATTCCTATTTTTTACTATCTAGCTAGGTATTGTGATCGTAAAAAATATCCCAACTCGCGATTTTGATGAATTTCGATGTATCATGATAACCCCCACTCCCCGAACCATAAAAATTTGTTTTTGCAATGCTGTTTTATGTGTGTCTAATTCGTTCTAAAATTAAGAGTAGTTTAATAAAGGTCGAAAAGAGAAAATATCGTTCTTCTCATAATCGGTTACAACGATTTTGATTAAAACTCGTATCTAGGCGTTGATTAAGATTATAAATAAAATTGCTATTTTCATTTCCCCATGAAAATTATTTTTAGAGTACCTTACAGTGGAAATTTCTGTATCTCCGCAACTATTAGAGGTACTAAATAACTTATCGTTGCAAAATTGTAGTACTATTAGAAATTAAAAACTTTTATTTGAAATATATCGTTATAAAAACAATACCTTCTGAGATATTGGCAGATATATTAATACAGTTTTGTGAGCTTTGTTTGTACAGAGGTACTACTTAATTTTAACGTAATAATTGTCTAGTGCCACAGAGTAAGAAAATAATTAAGTCTCTCAAAATATTATGTTCTTTTTTATTTAACCTCTTAGGGGAAATGTTTTTACAACAATGATCTATCTCTATCATTATTGACTTAATAGTCAATATTTATCTTTTTATTGGTCTAAATTTATAAATGAGAAATTTAAGAGTAATACGATAACCATAAGATGTGCAAATCCCTAATAAAATGCCGAGAGTTTAACCGGAAGTCGAAATTATAATACGAAGTGTTGACCCTTGTGGACTGTAAAAGATGATAGTCAAATTTCATAAAGTCCGATTTACACAAATATCACGGGGTTTGGTGGCCACATGGTCTAGGGCATCACTCTAGCAATAGATTGGACTATCGATGACATGGAGAATGGGGATCAATTCCCGGTCGGGTGAACTGAAGGTGGTTTTCCCCAAAGGGTATTCTACTCTACTTCCACGTAAATGTGGGTACTCTTCATCTAATTCAACCCTCCTCCTCTATAACTCACTAACACAATTAGTACATAAGGGTGTAAATGGAAAGGTAGTAAGACGCGGTAACATAAAAATATCCCGAAGTATATGGTTTGGTACTGCTGGAATGCTGTGTCTGTCATAAACACCAATCACAAGTGTGTTCCGGAGGCCAGAAGAATCATTACAAGATGCTTACAGTCCACGTGTTGAGAACGTCACAGAATAACCGAGGTAATACAGTGGTCATGATCAGGTGAATAGCTCTGAGCAAAGAAGAAGAAATACTTCTGCAGATATGCAGGTAAGATTTTCACAAAATAGTCTAGCAATATTGTTGAATAATAAACAACTAACAATATTAGGAGTAAAAAGAAAACGTATTCTCAAGCTAATATAGGAGTTCATCTCCATTTGTATTTCAGAATTAAAAAGTTTATTAGGTGTAATACTGTCCATAAAAATGGTAGAGTGGTGACTCTTTTGAGTAGCATTGCTTATACAGCTAAAACCAGATAACAGGAGAGCCAAACCTACTTTGATTCTCGAGTATAACACAACAAAGTCAGGGTTGACATGAGCTATTTTGGCTCAGATCTAATTTACATAACAAATGAAATTACTATGAGTTGCTCGTGGTGTTATTATTTGCATTTTGAAATAAAAAAAACCACATTATTTCTTAATTTGAATGTTTTTTAATTAAGTTGGAATATAATGACAGTTAATAATTATAATTTAAGGGTACTTCTTATGGATTTTGGTAGAGCTTTATTGTAAACAAAGAGCAACGAAATGATACTTATTAGACAACAACAGTAGATCAAAGATGTGAAAAGTGTTGATATTGTTTATAGTGGGATCGATTATAAGATAAGAAATATAATAATTGGCCGTATAAGCATTCTTATTTTATTGGGATCTAAAACAGCTAGCATTTAATGTATGAAAATATTGTTTGAATATCCGGAAAAAAAATCATGTTTTATGTACTTTTAAATAAACACTACTTGTAGTCAGACAAGTTTTAATCTGTATAATTCTTTGGTACTTTACAATAATTAAACGTTTAAACAATTTTTTATGTTCAAAATAACAAATTTACACGACATTTTAAATAAAGTATATTATTGTGATACTAATTTTTGAGTTAAATACATTGTATTTCAAAAAGTAGTACTGCAATCTCCAGTGACCCCAGTGGTATTCAATTTAAGAAAAGAAATGTAGTAGGAGGGAGGGTTAAGGAATAAATATAATATGTACAGACACAAATAATAGAGCTGAGTAATGATGGGTGATTGTGGGCCTTTGTTAAGCTTGTAAATCTTTCGGGTTCTAAAAAGATACCCGGCCACAGCATTAAAATATTTTAATTTACCAACTTTGTTTCTTGTCAAGGATTTTATCTTGTGTGAGGAACCATTATCCTACCTCGCCTGTTTTTTGTTGAGGAAGACGTTGTGTTGTTTGAGGAACTGCTTGTTCACCAGCTCTAGTGCCAGATCGATGGCGGGACCACACCGTTCAAGGTCAAATGGTGAGTCCAACCTTGATGCCATCAGAACTCCAACGTTATACTCGGTGAGCTGTGTCGTATTGTCTGCATCGCTCATAGCTATCGGCAAGAACAGCACCCCCACAATCCACGGCCACATCGGGCCGACTTGGAGCAAGTCCTGTAACTGGATATAACGGATAGGTCAGGACGTGTTTCAACCCTCAATCTATAAAAAACACAAGTATAGTGGCATATTCTCTGGATATGCTAGTCATGCGCCGCATACTTATGATTAAATGGCCTAGTTTCTAAATTAATTGTTTTCTGTGCAAACTGTGTAAATAATAATGTTTTAAATTGTGAATAAATACACACAAATATATATAATGAATTTGTAAACTAATATTTGTTCCTAATTCAAGAATATTATGTTTAAGTAATTATTCACCCAAAAGGTTATTCTACCCACCCATCTTATGAAGCCTAAGACCTGCTGCTTGAAAAGAGAAGGCAAAGTTAGAGAAGTTCTAATGACCTTGATCAATGTCTTTGGGGTCGAAACACTTCCCCTCGACCCTTGTCAACAAACATTGGCCAATGAACTAGGGTGTTTACAACCCAGGGCCTGCTCAAGACTTATGGCAAACGAAACAGTGTGCCAAGTGTAGAACAGATATTCAAGAATCAAGATCACAATGATTATTTACTAGGCTAGTAGTATAGCTCAAGTAAAATAAAATAAAATAAATGAAAATAATATATGTGAAATAATCGTATAAATTACAAACTTTAAACAATGCAATAATTTAATACATATTTGATTATGTTTATGTATTTTAGGCAAATGTATCAGCCTGTAATAGCGTGGAAAAAAGCACCCCCAGTGCTGCCGGCAGGGGTTCAAACCACGCTCTCCTCACCAGACTAGCCAAACACGGGAGTGACACAAGAGTGATTCTATTCATGACCTCCTCCTACATAACCAGATGAGCTAATATAATGATATTGGTCTAATTAACCCTAAATTATGTAAAAAGTCATGGATGAGGGTAATATTTATTTAATGTAATATAGCTAGAGTATCCTCTTAAGATTCATCCATGAAGAAACACGCGCTTCTCAGAAACAATGTGAAAAGGATTTCACCACTAAAATATATGTTTATACCCTATTTCCTGTTAAAAGAACAACTGCGTTATTTCCTGTTAAAAGGAACAACTTCGCAATAGGGCCTATTTGGTGAAGACGCCAAATCCCCTATACCAATAAGAAGCTAGCATTCACAAAACCTGTCACCAGGACTCTTTCTATTAGTTAGATTTTACACTGTTGATGAGGGGAGAAAAAGGCAAGGGGTATGTCATATATAAACCGTTGTGCGTATGTTTAAGGCATATCCCGCCCACGCACAAGTCACACAAGTACAAGGCATCCGGGATCCAAACATCTACATCGGGATCTCCCACCCACGCATAAGTCAGTCTAACACAGTATAAAATAACTTGCATTAATATCACAAGTGTGCAGTAATATAAAACATTTATTTGGAGTATGTATAAATAATTAACAGGTGTAATTTAAACAAACCGTGTATGAATAATCAGCCATCAACAGTTCTCTTTCTTCAATTTTATTAATCTACCGATTTAATTAGTGCTCGAACACGTAGCTATAGACAGTTGGTTAAAAGGTATATTTTACGTACAGTGATGATAGGAGCTCGATCACGGATCTATAGGCAACCTAAACATCATCACAGCATTATTATATCAGGGAATTAATCCGTAGTGTTTCAATCGACGCCCGAAGCGGGGTGATTGATTCCATAGTGATACAATTGACGCTCAAAGTGTGGTTCCATTAATACATAGTATTACACAACAAGCACCTTTTCTGGCTAAACGTCTATATATTAATTAAGAAAATGTTCAACCAGGTATTCGATTCCAACCTCCTCCACCAGAATTAGATGATGGAGTGACCACAAGGATTCGAAGCTCGATATCTGTCACGGTTTTTGCGCTGAGACAATACGCAATGCTGATCAAGACACAATTGATCAAGTAACGGTACATTACATATAATTTACTAACGTAACTAAATTAAAATTTATGATTAGGCAATAGGATGTGTGAAAATATGTATGGTACATCCGGATGAGATTTTGTATACAAACCCTCGCATTTTGAAAATGTTCTCATTCAACTTCTGACCTTCAAGCGGAAATAAATAAAACATTAGCTTCAAGCGTACGACAGCAGGTCTGCCTGACGGAGTAAAAGAATGTATGTATACAATTTGGACAACATTATTTATGTTATAACTACTGACCCACTAACATATAGATTATGAATTCAATTTTTTTTGTCAGTGTTGTTAAACTTTATAGACATTTTTTAAATAATGATGACTCATATTTATTTAATAATTTAGTTTAGTAATTAAAAATATAAACGGTGACTTTAATAGTTTAGTTTTTATACCCCATTATCTTCGGACGCTTTTTTTGACTGCCTGTATGTAATACAACTCTTATGTATCTTTCGACACGAATATGTTCCATTTTGTATGTTTTATTAGGATTTATGTGCTGGCGTCCCGGGTTCAATCCTCGGTCCCAGCACAGATGTATCTGATTACCAAACCCTTCCTTCACCTCTGACAAGATATCTTGTGAATGTGGGGAATGCCAGGCCTCCACCATGGTTCGGATTCCACGTTAAACTGTAGGTCCTTCATGTCATCTCACAATCACCCTACCATTACACATTAGCGTAAGTGCGTATAACCCGAACGGGTAGTAAGACGCGGTGCTAATAATAATAACAATAATAATAATAAGATTTACCTAAGGCTGGACCGAGGGGAGAGAGTCCATAGAACACATGCTGGTGAACTTCACAGATGATGAAGATTGTTTGGCCGAAATAGCTGCATCATATGGTAAGTTTTGTAACTAAACTGTTTTGTTCAGGAAAACCCTCCTTGAATCGGGACCACCCAAATATTTGGTTTAAGGGTGGCGCACTAATAAGGCTTGGAATAGACAATTTAGAATGAGTGGGTGGGTGGATTGAAGAGTGTAACAAGATTAAATTCCCCTAGAGTTCTTTGGTCAAACTACTGACCTGTAAACAATATGTCATAATTATGTTTTAGAAAATTGCGAGCTTGCTGGCTTAATACCTACTATCCGTCCCACGACCGTTCCTCAGCACCGTTCAAGCAGATACTACACTGATGACATCTATAGGGATCTGGATAAGATTGACTGTATTATATGTAGGAAGTTTTATGGCAAACACACTAAGCATGAAACCTGGAAGTTACAGCAGTGGAACTAATGTGACTAGATTATACATTCACTCTCTATTTTCGTTACAAATAAGGACTGTGGGACGAACGGTATTTACTTCAAATAATGTGATCCACAACTTTGATGTTGAATGCAAACAAAAGTTTGTATTTTCTAAAATGATCAGAATCCCTAGAATTTAACATATTCATACGTCAAGTCAGGTTATCTGCATCAGCACCTTTATAGATAATATTAATACCTATAAATAATGATACAACTAATATTCTAAACTGCAAGAATCCTACAATTTAACATGTTTCTACGTCAAGTCATCTGATCTGCAGTACAATTAAATTGCTGTCTGAATTTGTTTAAGTTCAACTGGAGGCGTGAAACCCCTGTACAAATCATCTGTACAAATCAGCTCAACCAGCCCATTGAAGCCGTGGCACTTCCAAATAGTGCCCCACCTCCACAACCTCTAAAGGCAGGGGAACGGCCTGCCAGAACCTTCCACATCCCTGTGGAAGATTTGACAGCAGCAGGCCCCTTACCAGCACCCCCACACAGAATAAGTTTCTCGGTAAATCAGGTTGGTGGAGGATTGTCTCAAGGTATATCTCATCGTATCAACGAGGAGAGAATTAAACTATTAAAGCGTTTTTTATGTAGGGCGTGAATTGATAATACAATTAGGGACGCCAGAGAGCGGTTGACACGCTCAAACCTGGCTTGAGGAGCAAGTCAATGCTGTGTTAGGGCGTCTCCAGGATCATGGAGATAGCGCTGAGGATCACGTAGGTCAGTTAATAGACATCACAGACTCCTTGTCGAGACCTGTATTTGTGTCATTTAAACGTGCAGATCAACTTGACGCGCTGGCTGTGCTCTCTAGTCTAGAAGGAGTGTTACAAAGAAGTGCTTTGTTCCTCAATTCAGCCCCCTTGTATGTCAAGTTACATCCCTTTAAAGAGCCGCATGGGAGGGGTAATGATAAATGTGATTAACTCTCTCCCTCTTGTACATATAACTGCAATAACAAAGGATTCATTATGATTCAAAATCTCGACGATACACTTTGCCTTTTCCATTTATTGGTTGTCGCCAAAGCTATATGTTATAATAAAAGAGAGCAAGGATGCATGGACCTGAACACATTTAGACAAATAAGAATGGGTCGTCCTATTCAAAAAATCAAATCAGAGCAACTATGGAGTTAGGCCCGTGTAAATTTATTGAAAGGTGATGGACTCACCGAACTGAAACAATTTCAAACATACCTCTCCGAATACAAAATCACCTTGTTCAGTGAACTTTGGGGGAGTCAGGTCCTATATGAGGGGCCTACTCCTCCAGAACATTTCTTTAAGGGCTACCTTGATTCGTATTTTCACAACGATAAGCCAAACCATTTTGATGTCATAACATCCTTGACAGACGCATTTAAGTGCTTGTACTTTTTCCGTGAGTTTCGTGTGCCATTTAACACAAATAACGTATACAAATGCGAATCCGCATACAAAAAGTGTTATGGTAAAGCGGTTTGCAGTGGAGGTCAAAACGTGGCCTGTAAAGACTGCGGGCGCTGGTTCACAAACCAGAATTGTTTTGATAACCATAGGCGTCCCGATCTTTGCAAAGGACACATGACGATCTGTGATTTCAAAAAGGTTTGTGAGGTCTTTGGGTAATTTTTCAGTTTTGAAAGAGCAGAATTTTCACAAAGGTGTTATGAGACTTTTTGTTGAGTATGCAAGGCACATCGTGCTTTTGGTAATTTCTGCTGTATAAAGCAAACCCAATCCAAACAGTCACTGGAAATGAGTAATTTATTGTTCGTATTCTATGATTTTGAATGCTGGCAAGAAACGATTCTTTAAGGTGCAGGCAACACGTACTTTCACGAATCCAATCTCTGTGTAGTACAGACTTGTTACAAGGCCTGCCTTCATATCGATGTTAATAGCCATCATTGCACGGAATGTGGATAGGACTCGTATACTAAGGGGTTATGCCACAATGGCACAATTTTTTGGAATTTTAGAGCTAATTAATACAAAAAATCTAAGGATATCACCCTCCTAGGCCATGATGCGAAAGGTTATGATAGAAATATTATTTTAAAATACTCGATGGAGGTTAAAAAATGGACTCCAGAGCTAAGAATGAACGGTGGGAAAATCATGTCCATGCGTTAATGCCCACTCCACTTTATTGACTCGCTGAACCTTCTCCCGATGTCGTTGGCCAAAGGGCCAAAGATATTCGGATTGTGCGAGTCCTTGGCCAAGGGACATTTCCCCCATTTTTTCAATAAAAATGTAAAAACGGCTTATAAGGGTCTATTGCCACCAAAGGAGGACTGCGGTATATGTGAGATGTCGGTTGAGGGAAAGGAACATTTTGAGAAATGGTATGACGTGCTGGTCAAAGAAAATTATGGCTTTTATTTTAACTGCGAGTTGGTACTGTATCGCGTGAAAGATGTAGAGATCCTACGGAAGGCTAGCATAAAATTTAGAGACATTCTTTTTGAAAAAGCAAAGGTGGATCCTTTCCGAAAAGCATGTACGTTCGCAGGAGCAGTCATGTTCGTTTACCGCTGAAGTCACCTTAAGGAGTATACCATCGGTATCATCCATAACGGTGGCTACCGGTGTGTGGACCAACAGTTTCACGTCGCCGTACAATGGCTCTGCTGGGAGGCCCATCAACGTGATGTTTCTATTCTTCGTGCATTGTTAAATCTGGATGTTAAATCTGGAGATACCACCACCGTCTTCCAGTTCTGGGGATTTTATTGTCACGGGTGGCATCTCTGTTATCCTAACAGGACTACCGGTATCAATAACAACCGCCACGAGACCATGGAGACACGCTTTGAAACGACCATGGCCATCGCGCAAAAATTTAAGAATGCCGGCTGCACGGTCGTAGAGATGTGGGAGTGTATGTTTAATGCGATGAAATGCACAGGCAAGGACTTGAAACAGTTTGTACTCCAGCACGAGGTGTACATAAAGGAGCCCGTCAGTCCCGGGGATGCATTCTTTGGCGGGCGTACAAATTGTATTAAACTCTTTCATGATGCAGACCTTTCTTGGAGAGAGATTCTAGCATTTGTGCTCCAAGTATATAAAATGGGCAAGTCAATCATAATACACTTACCCAATCTCACCGACCAGGACAAGCACCTCGACTTAATAACACGTCTGGTAACAACAACAACCCGCGAGCAACTATCAGAGCCGAGCCTAGTGC
This sequence comes from Timema shepardi, assembly GCA_902151425.1. Taxonomy (NCBI): domain Eukaryota; kingdom Metazoa; phylum Arthropoda; class Insecta; order Phasmatodea; family Timematidae; genus Timema; species Timema shepardi. Next base: position 185,323 of record CABFVX010000629.1, read on the forward strand.
CGCATCTCGCTGCTAGAGACCACCACCCTGCTCAATACCACCCAACATCAACAACGAGAACATGCTAGAAAGGGGTAGTAACTGCCACTCCTTGCCAAGAAGAAATTATACGTTTCTAGTGCCGCGCGCATTCCCCCTTCCTGTGTGTTTATCACAGTGATCTCCACCTTTTTGTAATCCCATCTCGATTTTTCGACGAGTGTGCACCATATAAAGAACCGTCCGTCAAGTAAGAGACTGCTCTTGGATTAGGCTTGGACAATGTAGGACGAAGCAGGAGGCTTCCAGGACATATTGATATAATGTAAGATGACATTCTTTTTCGGCGTAAACTTAAAACTTAAAAACTATTCAAAATTCCATTTTGGTCATTCCTTTTTTTAAAACATAATTGTTGAAGTCTGGTATAAACCTTCGTTCTTTTTGCAGAACAGTGGATTTAACTTTATTTATCTCACTTGCGAGTTGTGTTGCAATATGAGTTTAGTAAATATTAATGTGGGAGGGCTGTTTATAACGTTAGGTCAGAACTTTTGAAATGTTATTAAAGTTTGACAGGTATACTGATCAATTTAACTTTATTTAGTTAGCTTGTGAGTTGTGTTGCAATATGAGTTTAGTAAATATTTATGTGGGAATGTTGTTTATAACGTTAGGTCAGAACTTTTCAAATGTTATCTATGCGTTACGCTTGATAGTTATACAGATCAATTAAACTTTATTTGTGTCGCTTGAGAATGGTGTTGCAATATGAGTTTAGTAAATATTTATGTTGGAAAGTTCTTTAAGAACATGATGTCAAATTTCAAATGTTAGGAAAGTTATGCGTTACACTTGTCAGTGATAAATATAATATTAACTTTATTTATCGTACTTGTGAGTTGTGTCTCAGGATTAGCTAAGTAAAGATTTACTTAGGAAGGTTAGGTAACTAAAGTATTCGTGTACATTCAAAATTTAACGACGTTTTGCGTATTATGGTTACTTATGTATAAACAATGAAATTTAAACCATTTAACAAATATGTTGTATTTTCGCAACTAGTACAGAAATGTGTTATATTGAAGAAATCATCTATAATATTAGAGATTGTCTTACTCAAAGTTACTAATGCCATGCGTTGGTATTAAATTCATATAATAGTTTCATGGTATCTAATAACAAATTATAAAAAGGAAAAAGAGTAAATGTTTATGAAATGTTTTTCCTTTTGGATAATATCGATTATTATTGTTGCGTTTAGTCAAGGTCATTTTACTACTATTGTATCTATGAGGAACTTTAAGAATCTTCAAAATATATTAATTGTTCTATAATAAAATTTGGCAGAAATTAAACCAAAATGCTCTCAAGACTTGAAATCTTTTACTAGTTATAGAAAAGTTTAATATCCAAACACCTTTTTACAAAGTCTTCGACCCCTTAGTATAATATTAGGTATTCAGTGAAAGTGTACTGTTGTGATGAATTTCTTCATCGCCGATCAAAGATGGCCACCGCGTTTTTCTTTTATCCACAGGTTATTGTTCGTAAAGCGCTCCAGAGAACAGCTGGCGCTATCTACTCTGCATTCGGTGTGTTATGCCAAAAGTTAAGTTGGTAACGAGAGAAGAGGGGTGTGGCAAGATGGCTGGGTCGAGTTGAGATTGGGAGTGAGAAAGTGGAAGCGAGAAATGCTGGATGGGAGCGGGAGGAAAATGGATCGCTGGACGTGCTTCATGAAGGTTGGATGGAGAAAAGTAGGGGCCTCCGTTATGTGATATTGGATTTATGAAGCAAGCTCCATTTCCTCGTGTTTTTTTTGCTGTAACTCCTTTGTTGGCGTTTAATTTCTTCTCGTTTCCTTGTTGCGTTTTCGTGCTTCGGCAAACCCCCCCTTTTGGGTAAGTGCTCTTTCTATATCTTTTTTGTATCTTTTTTTGTTTTGCTCCGTGCATACTTATCTCCCACATTCCTGGTTCTATTCTCTGAACCTTAATGTAGGGATAGGCTGTGCGTTTTGAAAATCCCTGTAGTGATTTGGATTCAAGTGGGTGGACCTCCTTAATTAGGCAGGCGGCAGCAAGTTACGTGCCTGATTCATGTACGTAATTTATAAATCCCCCACTGCCCGTCTGGCAACGTCATTGGTGGGTTATGTATTGCACATGGAGGAGGAAGGAAATGTATACGTATGCATTATGCTGTAACATGTGTGATGTTATCCAGGGACTCCTCGCCTGGAGGGATTTTTGGGAGTTATTGGGATCCCCCCCCCCTCCATCTTGATTTCACGGGAGGAGTTCAGGACCCCTGGTCCCAGTTTGGACGGACAGACCGGGCGCGAGCCACGCAAGTCGCCAGGGCCGTCCTAGATGGACCTGTCATTTTCACTGCACAGTTACCTATGATTAATAGACACTATACCTTTTCTAGGAGTCCATAAGCACTATATCATTTTGTTATGTGTTCGTAGACACTTGTTGATTTTGGAAAGGCGCAGAGTTACCTATGGTTTAGAGACACTATAACTTTTCTAGGAGTGCATAAGCACAATATCATTTTTGCTATGTGTTCATAGACACTTGTTGATTCTGGAAAGGTGCAGAGTTACCTATTATTAATAGACACTATAACTTTTCTAGGAGTGCATAAGCAATATCTCATTTTTGTTATGTGTTCATAGACACTTGTTGATATTGTAAAGGTGCACAGTTACCTCAGATTTATAGACACTATAACTTTTCTAGGAGTGCATAAGCACTATATCATTTTGTTATGTGTTCATAGACACTTGTTGATTTTGGAAAGGTGCACAGTTACCTATGGTTTATAGACACTATAACTTTTCTAGGAGTGCATAAGCACTATATCATTTTTGTTATGTGTTCATAGACACTTGTTGATTTTGGAAAGTTGCACAGTTACCTATGATTTATAGACACTATAACATTTCTGGGAGTGCATAAGCTCTATATAATATTTTTTATGTGTTCATAGATACTTGTTGGTTTTGGAAAGGCGCACAGTTACGCATGACCTATAGACGCTCTATAATTTAGTTGTGATCTATGATTTATATACGCATTAACTTTTCTTATGTACTTGGCTTTACTTAAATTGCATCTACTTGAAACCCATGTTGCTATTCGGTGATTAACTGAAGTCGACTAGCGGGTTGTGGAGAGAGGCAGAACTGAACTTTCCCTCGCGGTCACCACGTATGGTGGCAGCCTAAAGGTTAACTTACGATAAGCTTGCCGGGTCTTGGTTCCCCGTGTCAAAAGACCAAGTGGCACCCATACGTATCAGGATGCTTCCCTGGTGAGTAGTGTACTTGTGTCCAGCCCTCCTCCGCATCCCGTCAGTTCACCAACCTCAACCCACCCCCAACTCATACTGTAGCCGGCCGGGTACTCTGTAGCGTTATTTCCGAGAAATCTCGTTACACCGTATTTTTCTCGCTTCTAGGAGTGAGTTGTGTGCGCTGGGGACATGAATGTACCCTGCATTGATTCAACAACAACAAAAGGTTATTCACACTGCGCACTTCTATTAGTTGAATCTCCCCTTTTTTATAACATTAGATCATTTATTCATGCCCGTATTGCCTACACGGATGCATGACAAGTTAATGTTCATCTTGTGCAGGAAATGCAAGGAGGAGAAGAACCAAGGCACGTATCAGCACAACGACAAGATCGCTGGTTTACAGGCGTCTGGGTGATTGACGAGATTCAAAAAGCCGTTGAGAAAGGCTACATCGTGAAGTAGTATACGAAGTGTGGGAGTACAATGTATACTTTTACGATTGTCCTCCACGTTCTGGCGGATTGTTTCACGTGTACATTGATACTTTTTTGAAAATTAAACAATAAGCCAGCGGATGGCCAGAGTGGTGTACCTCACAGAGGAAAAGTTAGCCTATATTCAAAATTATTAGGAAACGGAAGGGGCTAAACTCGATTTAAATTCTGTTTGTAAGAACCCTGGTGTTCACACACTGGCTAAACTCTTTTTAAATTCGCTATGGGGAAAGTTTGGCCAAAGACCCGAATTACCACGTGTAACCGTTGTCAACGACTGTCATGGCATCCAAAAGTATCTGACGCATCCATACATCACCATGGACAGCGTCATTGATGTAAATGATGAGGCTATGTTCCTAAATTACAAGGACGTGCGTGACGCGTTGCGCCCTAACCCTACCACGAGTGTGGGGGTAGCATGCTACACTACTGCTATGGCTAGGTTGCACTTATACAGCATCCTTGAAAAATTGGGGGAGCGCGTCTTGTAGCATGATACAGATAGCATTCTATTCACGGAACGCCCCAGTGATTGGAGCCCACCAACTGGAGACATTTGAGGTGACCTCACTAATAAACTTCAAAATTACGGTCCAGGAAGATATATAAGCGCTTCTCTATCTTGCAGTCCCAAGAATTACGCGTGCCGAGTTTGTGTTTGTGGCGATATTGTCAAAAAAAAGACGGTTTGCCAAGTTCGCGGGATCACCATAAGCTACGGCAACCGGAACGACGTGTATTTTGACGTTTTTAAAGCGATGGTCACCGAAAATGCCGCTGAAAGATACATACCACACAAAATTGTAAGAAAAGGTCTTGCGAATGTATATACCATCTCACAGACTAAAGTCTAACGGCCTATGTACACCAAACGACGGATAATTGATAGTTATAATACGTTACCGTTTGGATATCAGTCCTTGTGAATGCACTCACCACAACTATAAGGTGATCATTTAGATGGGCTGAATAGTAACCTTTTATTTTCTTTCATTCTTGACAGTTCCACTGAAATATTCGTTTTCAAAGATTTGATATTTTTTTCATATTTTTTTCTGCATTAAAAGAAGCATTTTTTTATGCACCCGGGATACTTTTTTATATTTTTTATCCACCAGTACAATCCTCCACCTACCTGATTATTTCTAGTCAAATAGTATTAGTTGTTTGTATATAAATTTATTTTAATTCTAGTCAATATTTGTTAGCTCCTTATACATATTTTAAATTGAAACAATATATTCAAATATTATTTAAGCTGTACTTTGTAAATTAGTACCGAGGCCACTATTCCCACTACGAACTCAAGAAATTGATTATTGTTTCAAATATTCCAAGTGTTCTTTGCATGGTGTGAGCAACTTTTATTTGTGTGGATAAATATTCCAAGTATACTTTTCATGGTGTGAGCTATATTTGTAAAACTTTTATTTGTATAAATAAATATTATAAAACAGTTATGTTTGTGTTTTAACGTCTACACCCAAAAACTCCATCTTCTATCCTATAAATACAAGTTTATTTAGCTTAGAAGCTCCGTCTCAAACATTAAGGATAAGTTGAAACATTTATTTATAATAAAACAATTGTGTCTAAAATAATTAAACCTTTTTACTTTCTCTTTGGGGGTATCAATCTAATGTCCCGAAATTACAATTTATAGATGCAAAATGAATATATATATATATACACATGTGTGTGTGACACTTTACCTTAAACCCTTTAGTTGAAATTATAAACCAATATTTAAGCAGTGAAACTGTTTGAAATGATAATATTAATAGTATACTTGTTCTTACTTTCAACACATATCCTACAGCTTAGATAAATATTTTTTACCATAGTAACCACGCATGTAACAATAAAGCTTAACATTTACTTTTCTTAAACATTTAATATTTCATTCTGGCAGTGTTGCCATCTCCTGCTTGGTGGACACATTAAAAACTAATGAGCACACATCACACATTAACAACTAATGGATTTGGTGCTAAAAAATAAATGTATGTGGGTGTTCGTGTTCATGTGACACTTTACCTTAAACAGATATCCAAGCAGTGAAATAATAATAATAATATACTTATTCTTCCTTTACACTCATATATTCTACTTGGTAAAGCTATAATAACTACTAGTGTGTAAATCCATTAAGCTTAACATTTACCCGTCGGGGTTATTTAATATTTACTCTGGCAAAGTTTTCACGTGTATATTACCAACGCCTTTCTGTTTTGAAACTCCTACAACATATTCTAGCGACATAATGGGTTCGTACAGTTTGAAAACACCATATTCTTCTCTAAGGTTTGGCAACTATAAGGCATGAAGCATCCGGCGAAAGATATAAGGTTCGAATCTAGTGGTGGGTGAAGCTGTGGGGATTTGAATACCTGCCGATGTGTACTGTTGGTAGTGCCACGCAAACGCTGGAACATTTACTTATTCCTTCCTACCACATTATCTTCGTACGCCACCTCCAAGGGTCCATGGTGGATACCTACACCAGTGCACACATTAAAATCAAATGTCCCATTGGGCTAAACACTTAAGCCCTGGCTAGTAGATAGGGGGCGGTGGTGGCCTTTGATAGACACACAAAGTTCCACGCCACTTTGTTTGAGCCTTACCACCCAGGCCACGTAATGACATAGACACCCCCCTCCCCGGGAATAACGGTTAATTCCCCGTGGATGTGGAAATCATAGCGTTGTATTGTGCCAGTGCCAGCCAGTATTTTCCTTTTTGAATATGTTTGGTATAGTTACCACCAAGTGGGGCCTTTGATGTGGAAAGGTAGTCAATGGAAATCACAGCGAGACATTTCCAAAAGCTCACATTTCATGTTTGATATTCGTCTAGAGCGTCCGCTCTTCTGTCTGTGGATTCCGAGGGGCGAGCGCCAAACACCGTCTGTTTAATTATGGTCCAGGGTTTGCACCCCCATGCAGGAACCTCGCGGGAGGAGTGCCTGAGACTGCACGCTCCCCTACCCTAAACTCTTGGGCCATACATTAAAAAACTAATGGGCCTGGGGCACACATTAAAATCATAAACCCATGAACCACTGTGGTGGCATGCTCTCGGGGGAGGGTGGCGGAATTAACCGGATGTGGAAAGTAGGTTAATTGACACAACAATACACTGCTCACGGAAAATAACCTCAGGGGAGGGGGATATGGGTGGGGGAAATACACGGATGTGAAAAGCAGGTCAAAATTGGAGGGGGAAATCACAGCGTTGTCATGTGTGTCGTAAGTCAATTATAAAGGTACTCAAACAGGATGTGAGTGTTTAGACTCGTCATAGGAATTGGGGGAAGTTGGAAAAGACTATATTCCTTCTTTCTTTTATCGTAATATGTTAGAAAGCTTTTATCTAAATAAAAAAGTGGTTTGTCGGCAAAGTGACCCCAAATGTGATAAAATCATAAAAGTTATTAAAAATATATATACATATTATTTATAGATAAAAGCAAAACTCAGTCACTGACACTTTCATCACCGTATTTGTCCAACTTATGGCCTGGAAACTTGAAATTTTGCGTTAAGATTCCTTTTAGGCCTAGGAAAGAGATGAGATGACAAAATTCAACCTCCAAGAGGTAATAAAAAAAAGAATGAAAGTTTTCAAAATTCTCTTTTGTATCTTTTTAGCCCGTGGACATAGAGCCTTGAATAATTATAAAGTGAAGTTGTCTCTCTATAATTGGGCAAGTATTCCATAGGTATTTTCAAATGTCCTCCCCTATGGGGTGGAAAGGTCAATAAAAGGGTGGGAGATCTAATGTCCTCCGGTGTGGGTCAAATCGTGTAGCTGGGGCTTATTGGGACGCAGAGTACATTCATTTGTGAACAGTACCCACACGATGGGTCCCCAGGGAGGTTAGAGGTGGGGCCCAAAACTTTCAAAACTAATAAAATAACTACATCGCAGTGTGGTTAAAAATTGAAATTTGGCAATCAGTTAAGGGGACCCCGTCAAATAGCTAGGCTTACTATACGAACCTTAAAATATTTAATCTGTAGGTGGGACCCCAAGAAATAGAGGTGGGAGGGTACAAAAAGAAAAGTAACTTTACGTCCATAAAACCTACAATAAGACATTGACATATTCATAAAAGTCCAAAAATGCTAAATTTTAGAATGTTTTCTTGGAAAATGGAAGAGGGAGGGCAAAACTATAGCCAGAAATATTTTGAGCTAAGATGGAAATTAGCAAAAAGGTAGAGAAAGCTCCGGATATCCAAATGAATCTTAGAATTTAAATTTCTTAGAGTGAAATTGAATAAGTGGGTTGGGGAGTTGAACATTTGTAAAAATGTTAAGGTTAATTATTGAAATTCATCAGGAAAGTATAGATATCACTCAAAATAACTATAAATATTTGAAGATTTTAAAAGTTATAATGGGACTCCAGAAAATAGGGGAGAGGAGATCTATAACCAAAATGTTATGATGTGGTAGAAATGTTTTAGTTTGTCAGGCAAATAAAAGTAAAGCTCAAGATAACCAAATAAGTATTAAAGTATGAAAGTTTTTAGTAGAGTTAAAGTAATGGGTAGGGCGGGAGTTGCAGCGGGGACCAAAATTTTCAAAACTAACTTATAAAATTACTTGTCTGTATGATATAAAATCTAAATTGAGGAAAAAGGTATAGGGGGAATTCCAAATAATTATAAACATTATTAATTTCAAAATAGGACTAAATAAAATAGAAAAGTAGGAGTGGAGGCGGTGTAAAAGTTGAAATAAAACTAGCCGAAGTAAAAAAAAAATACTGTCACAAATGTTGGGAATTTCTTAAAGTAGCTAAATATATTCTTTATATTAGTTTTTTTTTATAAGGAGGCTGGTAAAATAGGGGGTCTATAAATTTCCAAAACTAAGCTAATAAACTACTTCTCTCAATGTTAGATGATTGGAGTTTGTCAGGTGGGTATAAAGACTACCTTAGCCAGTATAAAGGTCTGAAATCTTAAATTTCAAGTCTTCCAAAGATAATATATAAAATACTTTTTAGAGCGGTGGAAAGTTTAAATTCAGCTTGTAAGTTAATAAACCTTCCCCAATAGCCAAGTGACGTCTGAACAAATTGAATATAAAAATTGAAGCTCAGGAAATGAAAACGCTTAAAATGTATACGCTAATAGACAACAATGTTTAGATGTGTTTACGTTTATCTTAAGTAGTCACGTAAAAATATCCCAACAAAGATAACCAAATAAATCTTAAAATTTCAAAGTGCTATATTTTGAGAACTGAAGAGGGAGGCGAATAAATTAACAGCTTTCAAAAATAACACAAAAGTCTTCTTTTCAGTATCAAAATACTACACAACATAAGTTGTAGTGTTTGTAATTAAAAAAATAGGTGCTGTAAGATGGGATGGGGCGAGAGATTGTTTTCTTAAGCTCTCCTAAGATCATAGAGAAAAATGTCTATATGGATTAAAACTTAACTTTGTAAAGTCAATAAAATAGTATAAAACTTAACAAATACAAAGACTGATCAATTTGTATTGTGTGTACATCTAAGAGCCTATCTAAGAGCGACAGAGCAATTAATATTAACTAATTGTGGTGACATAGACCAGGGACCGTGATTCTCCCTGGAAAATAACGTTGCTTAGAACTGTAATGGAGAATATTATTTTATATATCCTCTCTGGTGAAATTTGATGTTATTCATTTCTAAAACGTGCACTTTCCGTATCCACACATAAGCACACGAGAAGTTCTATGAGCGAAAGCGAAAAGGCCTACCAATTTTGCCGGGAAAGGTATTTTAAAATACCTTCCAGAATTATTTTACAGGCCCCAATCTACTTGGAATCGATGGATTTCCTCCTCCTCCACCAGAAGTTGTGCTAAAGGTTGTTATCAATCAATAAAAGCAGAATCGTCAAGAAATAGCTATCGATCCCTGCTGGGTTAGAACCCATGACCATTGAAATATGTCAATAAAACGTGATGGTACTGGCGATGTTATTCCAGGGCTAGCGCCTTCTAATAGCACGTCTAACTTTGACCTGGAATATGATAGTTTATTATTGTACTGGCTGTCGTTTCGTGTTCTCTCCAAGATCTCGTGCGCATTTATTGTTGAACTATTTGTTCTTTATTAAATATGTCTCGTATTATACGCACTAAACTAAAGCTTTGATTTAAAATGGTAAATTTGATTATGGTTTTATTGAATATAAAGGTTATTTATTTTAATGTATTTTATTTACTAAACCTTACTCACTTTGAAATGATAACTTATGAAGATCTTAATCTAATATTGGAACCAAGGCAGTAGTCAGCCAGTAGTTGTAGGGGGGGGGGGAGTTGAACCCCCAAACCCCCTGCCTCGACTTCAACCTTGATTGGAACTAGAGTGCAAACGACCTGTGTATCAACATTATTTCTTTACGGCATTTAAAATGAATAAACTTAATTTAAAGTATGCTCAGGAACATCATCAGAGCTTTTGTCTTAGTATAAATTATACTAAATCTGGATTTAATGAAACAATTGTATAAGCAGGACAGTAAATTATAGGTATGAATAAGTTATTTTTAAGAATTAAATTTTATAAATATTTCTGAAATCTTAACTTACCTCGGTTGACAATTGAAAAATCTCGCTGACACTTTGACTTCTCAAAATTAAAATAAATATTATAACCCACAAAATATTATTACCTAGAGTATTACACTCAATTTATAAATATATTATCCATTATAATCAATTATTAGGTCTCTAAGCTGTGTTCAAACTTAAAGTATATTTCAAAAATATAAACTCTATTAAAAAAAGCGTTATTAACGGCAGAATAATTTCATAAATATTTTGAAATTAAATCCCTTGTGTTACGCAATTTATTAGACTTATTTGATATATCTAAATTTGATTACTAACTACTCTTTGTTTTAAACTTTTAATCAATGCTCTAATTTACAAAACCACCTGTTGACTATAAGACTGGCGTGAGCGCTCAACTAACCAGCATTTGAAAAACTAGTGCGTAGTCGACCGACCACACGGGGTAGCCCAAATAGGAGGGTGGGCGCTGGACGTCGCAATAGCTAAGCACTATAGAGCCGCGCATCCCAATCAATTCAGAAATGTCATCGCCTGAGCCACCGAGACCTCTCCTTGCTCTCTTGCTAGTAAATGTAGGAACCGTATATAGCGCTACTGTTGTCTATTTGGACAAGAATCATCTCTTATTCTGATTATGATGATGATAATATATTTAGCCGTTTGGCTGCAGAGGTTGAAGTTATCCTAAATCTGCCACTTCCCGCCTTTAATGAGAACAGTCTGGGGAGAATGTATTTATTTACTGTCGTTAAAATTGATTTGATAAGGTTCTTTCCCTTTTTTATCTATATAATTGAATGTTTATCTAACATGCTATTTAAAACATTTGTAAATTTGAGAACTCTACAATGTCTCAGAGACCTACTCGAATATATATCTTTGCTATATAATTCTTCATGTTTTTAATGTTTCATATTCTGATATTAATGTACATACAAAATAATTAGGTGGATGACAGTATATTTTTTAATTCTGGCATAAAATAGAAATCCCACACGAATGTATTTATTCCTTATTGCTTAACTATTGCTTAAATTAAATACCGTGGATTTATATTTTCTGCATTTAAAATCAGTATAATCTAAACATTACTACTTTTAGGTAAAAGTCACAATTGTGTGTGCTCTCATTGCCTACCCCACATCAAATTATTAAACTCACACTTTTTAGTCAAATATGAATGTAACTAAGTTTAAGTTATTTTATGGGTAATCATATTGAATATTTTATATTGTGTATATTTAACTTGTACTCATAATTATTTGAAATATTAGCTTAGTTTAATGTTATTAATCTAAAGATACAAATTCGTGTTTATATAGTAGTCAGAATTTTAACAAAATATATTAAAAACAGTAATCTAGCCCTAATTATTTTTCCACCGCACTATATATAAATAATAGTATGGCCCAATAATGGGTGGGACATATAAGGTTGAGGTACATCAAGGCATTTTTAAAAGTTGAAGATCTAATTTTTAACACGGTAAAATATTATTTAATATTAAGAACATATTATTATAATTGGTATATTAATAATTAAAATTACTATGGTATTGTTCCCAAACAGACATTTAATGAGGGTGAAACAACCCTAACAATATTCTTGGCACACAATATTGCAATTCACTGTTGAGTCACGATCTTCACAATACTATGATTAGTTCAGCAAGTCGTAAGTCATCTCACATTATGTTTCTCAAAATATTGTGTGATGATCCTAAAACCATTATAATGCCGTGCTTTACCAGGTAGGTCTGAACAATGTATAAACTAAAGAACTGCTTTGAAAGTCTAAAGCTTCACTTTCACAATATACTCGACTGCTAAAGATGGGGGGCGTTGAGATTAAATTTGTTATATCGAAGTTGTGTTTTTACTAAATAGTTTATTACTCAAAACCCAAACGGGTAGTAAGACGTAGTTATAAAATAATATAAAGTAAGATATAGCAATTTCTAGATAATATTATTTCCTTTGATTTTTGAACGACAAAGCTGTCCTGTGCAGTTAGGAGAAGTATTGGGAGGAAATATGATACTCTGTTAATACCACTTCTCAATCAGCACTTTCACTGTATCAGATGAGTAGTATGTATGATTAATCGCCTCAATTTGACATTTGACCCCATACAATTTGATTTTGGCCACATTTGATTTTTCACTCCATTTAGTTTTTTTATGTGTGCTCATATGAATTTATGTGTGCCCCATTAGTTTTTAATATGTGCTCCATTTGATTTTTTTATGCGTGTCCCTGGTGGAAAGGATTTTGAGTGGGAGTTTTTTGTTTATTTACAGGTGTGGGAGAGTGCAGTCTTGGGTATAAGGAACTCCTCCCTGACGTCCAATAAAAGGTCGATAATTCTTCCTGTGAGGGTGGGAGCGTGCATGAGCAACCTCTCTCGACGTATGTCTAAATTAGAATGTTAGCTACTGGCAATGGATCTCTGTCGCAAGCCTCTGATGGACCTCCTTTCACATTCCCCTCCTTCCTCCACCCCTCCTCATGAGCTCTGAGTGGCATACACCCCTGGGGGGTGAAATGTGTGGTAACTGACTAGCACTTTTGGAGGGTATCATTGTTGTTGAAAGTGGATAGCAATGGCCCTGTTAAAGCGTCATTATCCCCCATTCCTGACTTAATAGTGTCCATGAAAGTCATCTGACACATCGGGTCGGAGCCCCTCCATGAACAATCTCTGAAGGCCGTGGCTAAAATGTGGTTTCTAACGCTCATCAAGGGGCCGAATTTTAGAAAACATTCCCTATTAAAACAGCTATTGTATTTCTACGTTTGCCATGTACGATTGTAAATATCCTGCCTACTAGCATGGAATCAAAACTTGTTATCTTTGTCCGAATGAGTTGAAATTAAAATTTTGGTCGGAAGAGAAAGCCACGAAAGTAATTAGTGTTTGCTAATAATTTGACAGGGATATTTGGATATACCCGCATTTTTGTGGGAGGAAAACGGTATTAACTCTACGAACATTAATGTATTAGTAATTAGCATTTGTTCAAAATAATCGTATTTATTTCGTTAACCTACAACCCTAGTAGGGTTTTGAATCCCTACCTTCCTACATCACAGGGCGAGATGTGTTCCTGCATTTTCTTGGGATTGAAATGTGAAATTCTAAAAGCAATATTGTTTTTATAATGTAATTACCGTTTGTTCGAAATAAAAGTGTTTATTTTGTTGACCTATCAAACCTAGTTGAAATTTTAACCCCTAACTTCCTCTGTACGTGGCACAGTTTGGAATTTAGACAGCATGCCTACTGGTGCAAGATATCGTTCTTCCCACTCTCGAGCCACACAAAAATGTTTCCAGCCAGAATATTTAGGTTGTGTGCGGCCGAGCGATATGTGTACCAGAATTATCATGGGATTTAAATGTGAAAATCTGAGGCATTATTGTATTTATAAAGTAATTAGCGTTTGTTTGAAAACTAAGTATTTATTTTGTTGAACTATCAACCCTAAAAGAGATTAAAACCCCTACCTCTCTCTCTCTCTCAGCAACTCAGTTTGACCTTTAGATGGCATCCCCACCAGTCCAAGATATCATTATTCCCACGCTCCAGCCACACACATGTTTCCTACTAGAGTATTTTGGTAATTTGACCAGGAAAGATGTGTACCAGCATATGCGTGGGAGTGAGGTTGTGAAAACCTATAAGGAGAGCACTGTTCATTCTTAATGCCTATCCACTGGTTTATTTAAAAAACTATGTTAAATTTAAGAATTTGACTGGAATATTAAAGTAGGTGAAGATGTGTACCAATATTTTTCTTGGGAGTGAAAATCGGTAAAGCCTAACAAGCACGTCCACAACTGTGGGATTCCTGAGAGTACATCAGCACGCTCACCTTGTTTGAGGTCATTTGACCGTGCACTTAAAGTAGTTGAGAAACACTCTTACTTAGTACAATTAATGGAAGAGATTAGATCTTAAAGGGGAAAAATTTTTAGACTGCTATATGGGTGGTCAGTCAAAGAGTATTGTTAATTTGAAAGGACTCTTAGCGTTCACGGCAATTACATTAATTGTTACTCTCAACCGCCATTTCATTTCACATCCACGACAGAAGGATAAATATAAAACATAGATCCACGTGAGATTTATGAGGTCTTTGATCTCGTTTAATATTAAAATAGTTCCGGTACAGTCATATTTTCATAGGAAGACACTTTTAACAATATATATAAAGTAGAATGCAAATGCGGCGCGGATTATTGGCAGACTAATTCATGTCTAACTGATACATAAGATCAACGATAAAACAAAAGAAAATGGTATAATTTTGTAGTTATATTAAGTATGCAGACCATGAGCTAGCTTTCATACCACAAAAATATTAAATTAGTTTCTATATTCTTTGGCATTGGTGTCCTGATGGTCTAGGGGTAAGCTGTCGGACTTCTGTGTTGAGGGTCTGGGGTTAAATCCTCGGTCCCGGCACAGATGTATCTAATTACCAAGCCCTTCCCTCACCCATAACAAGACGTGTATTAATCCCTACTTGTGAATGTGAGGAATGCCAGACCTCCACCGTGGTTCATATTTCACGTTAAACTGTAGGTCTTTCATTTAATATCACAATCACTTTACCATTACACATTAGCGTAAGTGCGTATAACCCGAACGGGTAGCATGACGCCGTGCTAATAATAATAATAATAATAATAATAATAATATATTCTTTGCTGACGATGCATATCAAACCATACTGAGGGATTGAAATCCTCATCCCAACCCTCCTCCAAAGCGGGAGTAATACAAATATTATGAACAAAAAATACTTTCTTAAGGCTGCTGTTTACTTCTGACGTAATCGAAAGTCAAGATAGGATTCTCAGCGTAAATGTATTTTGCTTTTAAAGATATAACGCTGGCACAGTCATCAGCATGCACGTATGTCATAGCATTTTATTATTTAAACCCCTGTCAGGACTAGCAGTATAGTTAGTAAGTTGGAGGAATATATAAAATGTACCTGCACTTGTGTGAAGGCTGAGTGGGTAACCATAAGTGAGACGGTCGACCTGGATTCAATCCCGCCTACCTCCCTGCTAAGAGCCACGAAGTGAAGCTTATCGTTAGTGTGTATATATTGCTAGAACTACGTCTTACTATCCTTTAGTGTTATACGCTTAAGTACAAATTACGCTAATGGATTAGGAATTGGGATGGTTGGACCTATAGAAAGTGAATCCACATGTGCTTGGAGGGCAAGTAGAAAACAATTTCTGAAAAAAAACCACCTCCATTCACTCGACAGAGATTTGCACATTGATCTACCCCATCCTCGGCAGTCAAACTCAACATGAAATTAACGCGTTAGCTAACTACAACACCAAAGCTGGTCTTATCGCTAATATAGTTAAATTATTCCTTCCACCATTTTAACATTGTTAAGTGCACCCTCATTTGTCTGATGGAGAGTGGAAAATCACCTAGAAAAATCAGTCTCGGTACACCCTACTGCGATTAGAACCCCATCGTTGGAAAGCCCTAACTAGAATCGTATGACATTTAGACTGTGTGCCCTCTGGTGCAGGTAGCTGGCTATAAAAACCTTTTATAAAAGCATCCATATCACTGGCAGCACATTTTCGGGGGAGTGAAACTGGTAAACCATACAGATATAGTAACATTACCGTGCTAGTTTGTAGAGTCGGAATAAGAAGGGAGAAATCTACAGCATCGGTGTGGTAGTACAGAACGAAATGTGCCTTCTTACTACCCATCTGGAGCACAGCCCACAGAGGATGAGGGAGAAAATCAGCCTCAGTACACACGTACGACAGGGATTTGAACCCCGATTCCTTCCATCACCATTTATTTAGATAACCCATTGTAATCAGTAATGATCTTATTATATAGATTTATGCATAATAATTATATTTGACTGTATATTGAATAATTATTTTCCGGACTACGGTCAATAACGAACACATAATATAATACTATAATTTTGAATAGAAAAAAAAATACAGTACGCTAAAATATGTATCGTTACTACCTAGCTGGCCCTATGGGTACAGTGCTCTGATTGACTGAAATTGATCATGTGACCACACCTCCTCGCTCTCTGATTGGCTGGTGGTTTTCCCCCTCCCCTCCCATCCTCCTGAGCCCCTCAACTCCTCCTGATCCCCTTTCCAGACATGTTGGTTCTTGTTCCAAACATGTTGGTACTTGTATTTTCTTGTTTTATTTGTATTTTATGTATACTAATTGCTTTTTATTTGTTTTTTATGTATGAATATTGCTTTTTTATTTGTACTCATTGGTTATTTATGTCTGGGTAGGATTGAGATGGGACATTGGAGTTTTTTTTATTGGAGTGCAGTCCACGATACCGGGCGCTCCTCCTTCGGCATCGCTAGTAAACGTTGGACCCATCTTCTTTGGCCGGTCGCTTAGAGATGAGTGTTGGCCTTCAAGCAGCTGGCAGTCACGAGACCCCCTTTCCCTTCCCCGCATCTCATCATAACCCTCTTCTACTACCTTTCTCTTTTTCCCCTTCCCCCTCCACTAGCCATGTGTCACAGACGAGGTGTAGCAAGGTAGAGCGTGTGGGGTCAGATGTCTCCTTGTGGAAAATTTTAAGTCTCAACAACCCATTGTTGAAAGAGAGTACCAACAACCCACACCAGCCCACTCCCCCCTCCCCAGTGGAAGTCCTTTGAAGCAACGGATAGTAGACCTTTGGCACATCAACAAATATAAAGTTCTGTCTCTACTGCTAAAAGCGATATACTTATTAGTACTGAAAGTTTTTTTTACAAATATGTCTCACACCACGAAAGTATACTTGGAATATTTAATTATAAAACCAAAATTTTAGGATATAAGCATCTCACGCCATGAAAAGCATACTGGGAATACTTATTTACTAACACAAATCAACGTTTTAAAAAATATGGCTCACGCCGTGAAAAGTATACTTGAATTTTTATTTACACACAAATAAAAGCTATTCACACCATCAAAAGTATACTTGGAATATTTATTTATACACAAATAAACGTTTTAGAAATTTTGTTCATGCCATGAAAAGTATACAGGGAATATTTATTTATTTACACAAATTAACGTTTTAAAATTATGGCTCACGCCATGAAAAGTATACTTGGAATATTTATTTACAAATATATCTCACACCGTCAAAAGTATACTTGGAATATTTATTTACACACAAATAAACGTTTTAGAAATTTTGTTCACTTCATGAAAAGTATATTGGGAATATTTATTTATTTACACAAATTAACGTTTTAAAATTATGGCTCACGCCATAAAAAGTATACTTGGAATATTTATTTACAAATATATCTCACACCATCAAAAGAATACTTGGAATATTTACTTACATATAAATAAAAGCTACTCACGCCATCAAAAGTATACTTGGAATATTTAATTATACACAAATCAACGTTTTAAATTTGGCTTACGCCATGAAAAGTATACTTGGAATATTCATTTACAAATATAACTCACACCATCAGAAGTATAATTGGAATATCTATTTACACACAAATAAAAGCTATTCACACCATCAAAATATACTTGGAATATTTATTTACACACAAATAAAAGTTTTAGAAATTTGGCTTTCTGGGTTATTCTGACTTCACTACCTCCTCGTTCAAAAGCGTCGAACCTATTCTCGGAGTACCTTTTATCAACGACTGTATTGAACAGTTTTACGATCGACGTGGTGTTCACAATATTTACGAGACCAACTTGTATCTTATCCATCGTGATCCGCCCTACCAATGCTTATTACTACAGTCGGAAAAGTGATACCCTTGTGTATTCACCCCGACCTGTTACGTGATATGTTCCTGTCTTGATGTGTGGTGCCACCAAACCATCACCACTGTTGACTCCCAAATAGATTCAAGGTGACTGCATTAAGTGTGAGCAAATTCAGGGATTCTTTATCAAGACATTCAAGGGTCCTTCAGCAAGAAATTCAAGAGGTCCTTCAGCAAGAGCATTCATGGCTCCCCAGCAACAGTATTCTACACCAATATTTGTCAATAGGATGATATATGCGAACAAGACATGTGTTATATCACGCTAAAAATTATATATCAATTTAAGATCATGTTTATAATTCAATCAAAATGTATGTATATTTAGCAATACCAAAGAATGTCATCTCATTGAGCAAAATATATCTACCTTGTATTATATAAGCTATGGGGGGGATATAATTATATATTACTGTTGATTATAAGGGCATACCTTCCAAAGAAAGAGAAGTAATTGCCTCAATCCACCCTCTGTTTCAGACAAGTATATCCGAGTATGTAATATATGTATAATATAATTACTAACAAAATAATTTAGAAACTATATCAATCGTATATTTTTCGAGAGTAACATATTGCCTACCCACAAAGGGAGTTATATATATACATACATATATTATTAGCACCGCGTCTTACTACCCGTTCGGGTTATACGCAATTACGCTAATGTGTAATGGTAGGGTCTTTGTGAGATGAAATGGAGTACCTACAGTTTAACGTGGAATCCGAACCACGGAGGAGGCCTGTTATTCCCCACATTCACAAGATATCTTGTCAGAGGTGAAGGAAGGGTTTGGTAATTAGTTAAATCTGTGCCAGGACCTATATACATATACATTGTTTCTAGATTTGATGAAATATTTGAAATAAAAAACGCGTTTTTAATAACATTTGCAATTAAATTATTACAAGAATAAAAAATAATTATCATATATATATAATTATTTGCTTATAAGTTTATTCATACTAAAGAAAATTAAATACATCCTGTAAATCTATTTCCAAAATAGTATATACAATTTCTTTATGACCAGCTAGTGTTATTTTTGTAGTTCAGTGTTTGGATTCTAAAACATTAAACAATAATCTTTATTTTATACTTAATTAACACATTTTTCAAATCAAATATGTAAATTCAAAAAATCACGATCAACAATCAAAACTATTTTTTAGTTTTAAAGAAAGTTTATTAAGTCCTTTAGTAAAATTTATTATTTTGAGTTATAGGAATTGCAACTAATACAATTCTTAGTACTACAATAACATAAAGCTAGACTTTTTAAACAAACATAAAGTAGACACTTTGTTTTCCACAGAAAAGAAAAACAAATACTTAACAAGGATTAACAAACTAAATAAGAAACCAAAATAAAGTGATTAAATTTTAAGACTAATTTATATATTAAGAATTTACGAATAATCAAAGTAATTTTTCTATTGAACTATTCCATAGGCCAAGCCTAGAAACTTCAACAAATCCTCAACAATGAAACGAACGTTCGTTACCTAACTTAACATGAATATATTTGACCAAATTCATAAGAATTACAAATTACTCGAGAACTAAAAAGTATTCAGATGTGAATTCAATTTTCAAACATGTGGCCAGCCTTGAAGTGCTTATTCTGTGGTTGCTGTGGTTGATTCTTTTTCAGTTCCAAATGTATTCAGGAATTCCTGGAAATGTAAACAACTTGATGCTAAATCGATCATTATTGATATTTTAAAATATATATTATTTCTAGTTTTATTATTTTAAAATTAAATTTACGTCTAGTTAAACTAATAATTAATTTAAATTATCTTTAGATTTAATCACCAACCATTTTTTTTTATCAATTTAAGCGTACTATACAGGTAAAACTCGAACATGTATAAAGTCAATATTAACCAGATAATGTTGACATGACTCTACAATTAAATTCAGGACGATCACTTTAGAGATAAGAACTAAGATACACGAAAATAAGGAGCAATGAATCAAATGTAACAGAGCAAGGGTATTCACGAATTGTACGACTGGAAGTGCACCAGCATTTGGAGGATCAAGTTGAAATCCGTCAATATCCAGAGTAAAGGGTTGACTATAGTAGGTATCCGTGTCAAAGTGGGTCATACAACGAGTTGGCCCAAATGAGCAATAAAAAGAATCATTACGGACATAGGGAGGGAGTGGTTATATAACGAGGACCAGGTAGAGCAACAGAAAGAAAAATATTTATAATCATAAATAGAAGGAACTATAGAAAAAATAAGTGTAAATATTTTGATTAACAGAAGTCAAGCTACTATTATATTATATGAATGTTATCATAAGATATACATGGAAAATCCTAATATAAAGACAGATATATTATCAGTCCAAAATGTAGCCTTAGTTGGAGTGACAGGAATTAGAAATAAAAAAGTAAAATACTGGTTCGATTCAGTGTGAAATTTGGCAAGTTGACGTCAGAAATATTTTCTATTATTCCTTCGGGATTATTTTAATTGGAACAGACTGGTTGACTGTTAAAAAAGGAATAATCAAGTAAGAAACAAAAGCATTACCTTTTCAAGAATGCTCAAATGAAATTAATATACCGTCCGTTCGAGAAGGTGCTATAAATAGCCTAAAACTTTGTTTAGAGGACAAAAAAAAAACCTTGACAACTGTAAATTCTAATTATGTGTCAAAAATGAAAGGAAAAAGTCAAAATCATGATGGTGATTATTTTAATTTTAGCCCGATTATACACAAGAATATGACCTGAAGTGTTGCTATCATAATAATCGGTTCATAATAATTTGTGGTAACGTCGGAAACATATCAACACCACAAGCAATAATTTCCAATTAATTTTAAATAAGTTTAAAAATTATCAGGAACGAACGCAACAAAAATATGAAGACCAGGAGAAAATAAAAAATTGTCCAGATTAATTTAAATTGATCCAGCCAATAAGTAATCCAAATTTGGAAAACTGTCAAAAAGAACAATAAATTATTCGGTAGCTCATGTACTAATCAACCATTCATGTTAACATATCAGCTATTAAATAAATACGCTACAAGGGACGCATGAAATGTAATCTAATCTTAATAAAGAAACGGAAAAACTACATCCATTGTACCAGCTAAAGTTATAGGTTTAAAAGGTCATAATAATTATATTGTTCTTTGTTTAAAAACAAAAAATGCTATTTTCCTTCCCAGTCTGCTCGGGGAAGATCATGGTCAATCTCTTCTCTAAGCAACATATAAGACATCATATATTTTATACCGTGTGTGCTCCATCTTAAGTGCAATATCCAACATAATTTCCAATATAATATGTAGCATTAGAGTAACACATGTGAACATACCTGTTGGTTTCTATCCTGGCTAGTAATATGGAGCACATCCACTTCTAGAAGAGCTGGTTCCCTTAACATACAAATAATAAATTAAAACCCACTAATAGTAATAAAATATGTATTATCATTTTCACTCCCATTATCTTTTCTAATCATTTGTGTATGTATAGCAAATATAACTGCTAGCTACACTTTTTCCGGAACAATGTAAATTATTTAGCTATTTTAATAATCTTAAAAATAATAATTTCTATTTATAAAAGAATGATTTTGATATTATAAATTTATTTTTGTATTACAGTACCTAAGTGCATGTTAAAGTGCTTGGCTATGCGTCAAACACCACAGCTAAAACTAAAAATAGATCAGTTTTATTTAAAATAATAATAAATAAACATATAGACTTAATACTAACATACTTTTTAAAATGCTAGCTAATTTTTGGAATATGGAATAATTTAATAAATATTTTAAAAAAGGTATTTTTATTTAGGAAATTAAATTTCTGGTCATCTATTTAAAACTAAAAGTTTTATGTTTGGAAATGTATATCCCGCATAATCACAGTAGAACTGTAAATCACGTGTTCCCTTCAGTAATCCTGTAAGGTAGCCATCCTACAAGCGAGGTAAACGTGTGTGCATGAGATTTATAACATTGTGTTGGTAACGCTGCGTCCCACAAACTAAGAATAGTATAATTGAATGGATGAGATGAAAAATAAAAAATTCCAACTTTTTGCAATTTAAAACTGAGATAGACATTTTATAGCTGATCCAAAGCTGCATCAATTGGCCTAAAGAAAAAAAAATCATTTAATTACTAATGCATGTAAACAAGCCATCAATATTTGATTGCTGTGTAAAAGGAAAATATTCCAGGAATTCCAGGAATGCACGAAATAACTTTTGAAGTTAGGTTTGTTGAGAGTAAAAATATTATTGTCTTCAATGGTTGGTGGCCTGATACTTTCAAGAGGAGTACCAACAGTGTTGGGGCTAATGAAACATTTATAATCAGCAAATACATACACCTAGTTCAAAGACAAGATCAGAAAGGTTATTCAAAATCGCATTCATTCTTTGACGGAGATCTAGGTGATGGGTTCAAACGGTACAAAGGTCGTGGCACGTTACACTTCCAGCGACTCCTGTGTATAGTGGAAAGGCTCCTATTAACTGCAAAAAGATTAATGCTCTTAGAAAAGTGGCGCACTATGTTCCAGATGAACGAAAGGAGTTCTATGACATTTTGTTATGGCCAATATCTCTTGCTCAAGCTGACGAAGTTCAAGAGGATAACGACTAGAAAAAAATAGGACACACTGATACTGAAAACTAGCATTTATATATCGTTTGTGTGAGCATTTTTGTCAATTTAAAAAAATATATTTATGGTTAGGTTAGGACATTGTTTTGTTTTTAATATTTTTCAAAAATCCTTATTATTAATATTCATTTTTTGGTGAAAGATATATAGTGAATATTACTTTAGTAATGATTTAATTAGGAAATAATAAAGAGTTTTACAAGGATAAATACAATGATTTAAAATCATTACCGGTCTTTAAATATGTTGAGATGTAAAAGGAAAACATTCCATCAAATTAATTTAAATAAAATGCTCATATTATATTTTTGAAATTTTAAAACAACGCAAGGAAGTGTTCAGCTCATTTAGTGCTACAATAATTGGTTGATTGTAAGGTTTTATGTAGAATGCTTACTTTCAGCAATAGAACGGTCCTAAACATAACTATCCCAACAGACTGAGAAACTTATAGAATATACTAATCCTTCCAACTACTTTCTCCAATGTTAGAACGGTCCTAAACATAGCTATCCCAACAGACTGAGAAACTTATAGAATATACTAATCCTTCCAACCAAAGGCGATAACTTAAAACAAATATTGGAAGGAGGGGGACAAATATTTTCTCGAATGGTTTTTTTTTGCTTGTATTTAGGAATTCTAGAAAAAACTTTAACAATTCAAATTCGATCAGTGATCAGTGTTAATCGAGGTTTATAAATAGCAGTGGGGCCTAGCAATGACTAGATTTTGAAGAAATCTGAGAGTGAAAGCTAAGTTTGTAAATAAATAATCATTAATAAGTAAATGATAAAAATGTGTATATATTAACAATTTGGTAACTGTGACGGGACGTAGTTCACAAACTTAAGCTCAGATCTTTACAGCAAAGGTTTACTTAAGGATCTCTGCCCTATATATAAATAAATTAGCTATAGAGCTCATGTTTGGGGAGTTAGTCTCCTCTCAGCGAACATTCAGAATAGCAAGATGGTCCAGGCGTTTCTCGGCCATTGTTGATCTCGGGTAGGTTTTCAGTCTTCTCAGGCTTGAACATGATCTATCTGCTGTGGAACTTGACACATGGATCGGCAGGAAGAGTTGGACAGACTTCACCAGCTATGGAAGCATTTCCTTGATTTGCAGGTTTTTCTGAAGAGAGTCAATCACAGGAACCTCGCTCTAAACATTTCCTTTTCTCGTTTTCAAGATATCAATAAACATATATCTATGTAGAACCAAAGTCAATGTCATCTTTAAAATGTTTACTGGACTCCTGAAACTCATTACTCATGCCAGTGAGAAAGTGTTCCGCGTTTACCATGAAGTAAATTATCTTGGACTTGAATCGGGTGCTGATGCACTCTACACTCGTATCGACGACATCGTTGAAAACATTATGATAGAATTCCTTGGGGTGGAGAATGGAAGAAAGTTTCTGTTGCTTTGTGTTTTAGCTCCTTGTATAATGTTTTCAGCGCTTATGTATAACTGGGATTTTTAATGTTCGGATAGTTTTCTCCTCAATGATGTAAGTTGTGCTGTACAAATGCTACCATTAAATTAAATTGACACCAAACTCAATTATTTGGAATCTTTCAGTCCAGACGCTAGAACTAGATGAACTCCTAATTTTACCAGACTTATACACAATTGATGGGAAGGATGTTTCTTCTCGTCTCACGTAGCAGTAGCCCAAATTTCAGACCATTCGGACTTTAGATTATTACTGCTAGTATTATCGCTTGTCCCATTAGCTTCTTTCGGAGTCACTACACTAACAACGCAAACACCATCTCCTTTTGGAATCACTTCATTCAATGTCATGTTCATGTCGGGTTCACTAAAACTAACTCCAACACTTTTATTTTCTTCAGTGCCTGCTAATTATTTGTTGTTTTGAGTCATTGCAATTTGTTTTCGTTTCACACTCAATTTAGAAACTCAAACACCAAGTATAGCCCAAGAAAATCTCTAATGCTGATTGAAAGTAAGTTGTGACACACCTGAGAAAACGAGCAGTCACCCCCATAACGTCTCTCTCGTTTACTGTGCATTGTGAGAGACCTGTAGAGACAACTCTAGCCTCTGTATGATCTGTCACCAAGTTTTCTTCTTGAAAGATTCTTGTGATTGAGTGGTAAAGTGCCCCGCCGTGCCAACAAGATAAGGTTAGGAGGACCACACATTTCCAGGAACATTTGGACAGGTAAACATTCCCATTGGCCAGTGAGTTGAACAAAGTATACATTATAGCTCGGCCCTGACCTACCGCAATGTGAGTTGTGACTTGGAGCTTTCACTAAGAAGCCCAATTTGCTACAAAACACTAAAGAACGAGCATAAATATTATTTCACTTTAAAATATTTCCTGGCATAAATATTCATTTTTGTATATTTTGTGAACGCATTCGAACTATTCAAATACTAGAAAAAGTGGGGGGACTTCGTTTCGCCTCGAATATAAGTACCAGAACCAGGTTCTGGCACGTTCCAGCCTTGATATTCCGCTGGTAGGCTCACGTAAATAAGTCCTGTTAAATCAAATATATCATAATCATTTTTGTCTACGAAACACAAGTCACAAATCATTTCAACTCTTTAGCTTGATAATACTTACTTTATTGATGATACTAGCTTGCTTGATAATACAGTATTTACTTTATTGATAATACTAACTTGCTTGGTGATACTAACTTGCTTAATGATACTAACTTGCTTGATAATACTTACTTTATTGATGATAATAACTTGCTTGATAATACTTACTTTATTGATGATGCTAACTTGCTTGATAATACTAACATGCTTTATAATACTAACTTGCTTGATGATACTAACATGCTTGATAATAGTAACTTTCTTTATAATACTTACTTTATTGATGATAATTACTTGCTTGATGATACTAACTTGCTTTATAATACTAACTTGATTGAAAATACTTACTTTATTGATGATACTAACTTGCTTTATAATACTAACTTGCTTGATAATACTAGATTCCAATATGTAATCAATGAGCTCGCAAATATGTCTTAGTAACTGGTAACAAAAAATGATTAAAAAAATCCTTTACCCCTTCAGCTCCTATAAGTAAAGCATACCCTTTCTTCTTATTTTTTTTAAATTCAATTTTAAAACCACGAGTTGGTCAAGAACAATCTATTTTGGAGTGAATGAAACTGGCAGTTGGCACATTCTTTGATGTTCATGAATCTCTCTTTATATCTCATTATCATAATATGGAAATACTAAGTAAGGCTGGCTTCTCTTTTAGTGTGTCAATAGATTCTGTTGAAACCATGAACTTAACTAGCCTCTCAGAATCGTTAACGTGATTTCCACTTCAACAAAACTTTGTGGACTGTATTTTATCTTTGACAGGGTGCAAACTAGCACCAAAACACCACGAAACTCGGCGACAAAACTACAACAATTTGGCCGACCATCTTAGCTGATGCTCTCATCTAGTCCTAGTGTCTTTCGCGGGCCAGGCCGTCTCAACTCTCCACAACTGGCAGCCTACTCTTGGTTGTGGCATTAACCACCAGGGGCACTTCTTCAGCAGACACTTTTGGGGCGTATGGACATTGCTGCCCACCTTGAAACGCGTTGGCATTTTCAACAAATTCACACGCACGTCGGTTAACTTAACCGTGGTGTATGCTAAAGTCATTGTGGCGTTTCCAACCAGAACGAAAGGACCAAATCTCCAGTCTAACTTATCTCCTAAGGAACTCATATAAAACAAAACTTTCGTGGGACCAAATTACTAATCTTCCAGGAAAAAGTGTCATACCCTAAGCTAAAGAAAGTACACTATTGAAAAGTAATTAGGAAATAAAAACAAAGCTACAACCTATAGTACGCTATCAAAAACCCTTAATAGTCTAATTGTATACAATATATACAGTTTGTCGAATAGGTGTACGCCGGTGCTAAATTGAACATACAGGAAAAATGTGGATCTAGGAAAGGCCCAGGAAAAAAGATCTTCACTCCACCTGGGGCGGTAGGGGAGACTACGCGGCGAAGGAAGCTCACGGAGAGGACCCTACCTACCAACACACATACCGGCGACACCGTATGCAACCTTTATTTCTTTAAGGACAATGGGCACAGTTTTACCACTGGCCGTTTTACTGTTCCTGATTTGGTAGCCATAGTAGCCACTCGAACTACGCAATCTCGTCCAGGGTGTACTGCTGAGACTTGACCAGTCCTCCATTGTAAGAGAGGCGCGTTGTCATCTTTTATGATGAAGAGATCGCCGACTGCTAGATTAGCCGTTTGATTAGCCCATTTTGAGCGCTGTTGAAGGCCACCAAGATATTCATTTCGCCATCTGCGCCAGAATGTTTGCATGATCTGCTGCACTAATTTCCACCGGTCACGTAAGTTTAGAATTTTGTCAGGCAACTGGGGCTCTTGAATGGCAAACGGGGCTTCCATCATTAGGAAGTGTCCTGGTGTTAAAGCTTCTAAGTCATTTGGATCCGAGCTCATCGGAGCGAGCAGTCTTGAATTGAGGGTGGCCTCAATCTGTGCCAACACCATTGTGAATTTCTCAAAGTTTAGGATTTGCTCTCCAATAGAAGCTGACAAGAGCTTCTTTGTTGATCTTATAGTGGCCTCCGAACACCCTCCTATGTGAAGGCTGGCCGGTAGAATCAAGTGCCACGATATGCCCCGTTGAGACATCTCTCGTCCTACCGTAGCGTTGTGGTCTGCATGGGCAGTTAGTTCCTTCCATTCTTCTAGCACCCTTTTAGCGCCAACAAAATTATTTACCTGGTCACTAAATATCTCATGCACTGATCCACGGCAAGCCAGAAACCAGCGAAAATCAGCTAATAATGCGTCAGTAGTCAATTATGACGCCAATTCCAAGTGAACTGCAAGAGTGGACATGCACACAAACAGGCAGATGTATGCATTTGTTGTCTTAGCCTTTCTAATGCGGCCCAACGTAATCGTATATGAACCCCCGTAATCAACCCCAGTTATGTCAAATGCTTTCACCTCCTCCAAACTTGCTATGGGGAGCTCTTCCATCAATGGAGGTGTGGATAATGGACGTGCCTTAAAGCACGGGATACCTCGGCCCACCCGTCTACGAACTGCATTTCTGCCCGCCATAATCCAAAATTGCTTCCTGAGCATGTAATGGAAGTTCTGTGGGCCTGGATGTTGGTTTTTCTGGTGTGACTCATCAATAATTAAATTGGTAAGGTGGTGATTGCGAGCCATCAAGAGGTGCCTTTGCACAAAGGATAATTTGGTGTGGAACAACCATCCACCCACCCGTAGGAAACCTTCATTGTCCATGAAGGGATTCAACCAGCCAATTTCCTTATGGCACGGTTTCTTTGCATCCAATCGAGCTATTTCCTCGGAGAACTCCTGACGCTGTACCAGTTTCACCAGCCGAAGCATGGCGGCTGATAATTCTTTTGCAGTAAGGTCACCTGTATTTTGAACTTTAGATCTTATTTTATCTAGCCATCGTAAAATAAGAGTGGTAGCTCTCTTTAATGTTGACAGTCTGGAAAAGCGATTCATCCAATGGGTAGGAATCTCATTGGCGTCCACTGTAACGTTTAGTGTCATTTCCTTTACTTCTTCCGTCACTGAACCTGGTTGTTGCAAGATGGGCCAGAATTCCTCAGTTTTACTCAACCATGTTGGTCCACTCCACCATAAGGAATGGTACAGAAGTTCACTAGGGAATAAACCCTAGCTGGCACAGTCCACCGGGTTAGTAGAGGTTGGGATGTGCCGAAATTGATCTGGGGATAGCCACTCTTGTATCTGACTCACCCTGTTGGCAACAAACGTATTCCAACGATAAGGTGACGATTTTATCCAACTCAACGCTACACTAGAATCAGTCCATACAGTGACAGAATCAATGTCAACCTCTAAAGAAAGGACTTGACTGACATATTTGAGGAGCTTTGAAACCAGTACTGCAGCACAAAGCTCTAATAGGGGCAATGTTATCCTTTTCAATGGGGCTACCTTAGCTCGTGCAAACAGGTACCAAATCGTAACATTCCCATCCTCACCTTTAACCCTCAAATATACAACTCCAGCATATCCGCGTTCGGAAATATCCGAGAAGCCGTGGAGCTGCAACCTTGCCTTCTCTTCAATTCGCAGCCACCTTGGGATCATAAGTTCTGCTAACAGAGGTAGCTCCTACCGAAATCTGCACCACATTTCCTGCACTTCAACCGGTGCCGGAGAATCCCACTCCATTCCAGATTGCCACAGATGCTGTATTAGGTATTTACCAACAAAGATTACAGTGGCCAGATATCCCAAGGGGCCGTACAGCCGTGAAACCATAGAGAGAATTACATCTTTAGTCGCTTGTCTGGCCGTTGGCTGTACTTAGTAGAAAAACTGGTCATGAACTGGAAAATACCAAAATTTGGGTGGAGCTCTCCAGCTCACTCATGAAAGAGAATATCTTACTTGTTATAACACAGTGTTCTGGGGGTAGTTCCGCCATCAGTTCTTGCCAGTTACTAATCCATTTTCTTAACTGGAAGCCGGCCTTACCTAGCATTACGATCAGTTCTTGCTGCAAGCGCTTTGCCGATTCTAGGGATTTGACCGACGTCACCACATCATCCATGTAGGTTGCTATCTGCAATGCAGTAGAAGCAGCCGGAAATGCCGCTCCTTCATCCTCTACAAGCTTATGGAAGGTACTCAACGCCAAAAAGGGAGCAGCTGAAACCCCATATGTCACAGTGGCCAGGGAGAATTCCCTTAAGTTGTCCTCTGGATTCTCTCTCCAAAATATTCTTTGGTATCGGTGATGTTCCTTGCTTATAAGTATGTTGCGGTACATTTGCCTGATATCGGTAATAAGCACCACTTCATGTACATGAAATCTTAGCAATATATTCACAATTTCCTTCTGCAATGAGGGACCCCTGTGCAAAACTTGATTTAAGGCAACACCTGTTTTTGATTTCATCAATTCGTCAAAAACAACTCTAAATTTGGTTATATTCCCCTCCTCACCCTGCCGAAGTATGCAGGGATGAGGAATATAGTAGTGTTCTTCCTCTGGTGAAGTCGAGGCTGGTATTATTTGATCCTGTTGTAGGTAATCTCTCATAAAAACACATATTGCTGTTATAAGGCTGGTGCTTTCTCTAGGCGCCTCTCAAGCAAAAAAAAATCCTCTTAGGCCTGCTTGTCGGGTGTCTCCCAGGACCTTCCGATCACTTAGGAATGGCAGTTCAACTTCATATCGCCCCAACTGACATCTCTTCACCGTAGAGCGATAATGCTCCTCGCATTCCCTATCAGCAGGAGACAGTTGAGTCACCTGTGGCGGTTCCTCTACCGACCAAAACTGGCGAAGCAGATAATCAATTTTAAGTTCCGTCACAGTACAAAAAATGTTTGATTCACTTGCCACTCCCCGTGACTTCCCTAGTAGGCAGTAGCCCCAGATGGTTTAAATGGTTGACGGCGTTTTGGGAGGCCCATGTACCTTCCATCCCGTTACAACCAGAGGGAACCACTCAGCTCTTAGTAGTATATCAATCGGCCTTGACCCATCCCTTCATCTGCAAGATTTAAGCCCGAAAGATGACGCCATGATGAGAGTTGACTTGGAATTTGTTGAGCGTGTGCAATGGAGTTCACTAACAACGCCACCTCTAAATTTAATGTCTTTGTAGGCTAAAATTCACAATGATCCACTGCCCTTGCTGTACCTAAAGGCGTGTTTCCCAAGCCAAACAATTGCACTGAATACGCCTTACTCAGCCTGTGTCCAAGTCGCTTTACACAAGAGGATGTTATGAGAGACTCCTGGCTTGCACAATCCAAAAGAACCCTCACCGGTTCATATCTACAACGGCTGCTCATAATAGATGTTGTAACGGTCATAAGGACTACCCATGGCCCTGTCGGTGCCACAGGAATAAACGACTCTACCAATCCCACCAAACTTGGGGTTGAATCCTGAATTTCAGTGCAACTGCCACTGGCACTATTTTTCTTAGCAGACCATTGCAACCCATCTTCCAAATTGGCAGACTCACCTTCCAGGTGCAACAACTTATGGTGGCGGCCATTACAGTGGGAGAATAATAATTTGGTCGAACAGTCCTTCGAGAAATGCCCTCTTGCCAAACACAGCAAACATAACCTCATATCCTTTGCAATTCTAAAACGTAATGATGGCTTCATACCTTCAAATTTCTTGCATTGGGAGATTTCATGGTTGTTTTTGCAAAGAACACAACTTCCAAGGGACACATTCTTTGCACCTAACACAAATGCTGACGAACTCTTTGGACACACAGGCTTTCGTGGTTTGGTGACGTTCTTTGCCCCATAAGGCGACGTGTTTAACCGATTCCGTAATTGGGATGCCTCGAGCAACTATGCCTCGTTTACTAGAAAATCCTGAAAGTTAGCCACAGATGGCAGGGTCCCTTCCTTTAATTTTCGCTGCCAACCTTCCCTAAGCTCTGGGGTTAACGTTCCTCGTAGGATGAACAACATGAGGACTGCCCAATTTTCCACAACATGGCCTAATGGAAGAAAGGGAGCCAAATATTATTTTAATAGGGTGACAAATGAGCGGATAGAGCTAGATTCTTTATTTATCTGTGGTAACTCTATTATGGCCTGTAGATATGAGTCAGATAAACGCTGCGGATCATGGTAACGATCTTTTAATAGTTTCCAAGTATGTGGATACGCCGCTGACGACAGTGGTACCACACAGTTGACAAAGCTTGTCCTGCCAAAACTGACCTCAGATGCATATGTTTCTGAATGTCAGATAACTGATTGTTTGAATGAATGGTAGCTTCAAATACATCTGAGAAGTGTTGCCATTCCTTCAATTCGCCCCTAAATTACTTTATCACCAGTTTAGGCAAGGTAATTCCTACAGGAGGAGAGCCACAGGATGCTGACCCTGCCCCAGGCTGGTTTGATGAGGTGGCCTGACTTACTCCTGGCGGGAATGCTACTGCACAAATAGCTTGTACATTATAGAAACAAGCATACAATTTTTGTATTTCAGCCTGATAATCTGTTTGTACTTTAGGTGTTTGCTTAGCGGTAAATGCTGCCAATTTGGTTATAATTTCGTTAAACTCAGTTTGTATCTGTTCAATGTGAGCAGTCATCGCCTGCAATAAACATTTATCCTTATTATTACTAGGGTTTGATTCCACTCGCTGAGCCACCTCATCGGCTCTGATAATCTTAGCCATTAAAGCTTCACATTGGAAGGTATAATCCTCAAAGAATGTCCATATTTGCTTTAACTTCCTAAGATTATTTAGATAAACTGACAAGAATACGCTAACTAGTAGGCGATAATAAGAGAGGAACTTACGGCTGTTCTAATTTGCCAACAACACTTAAACCTCAAAGTAGTTGATGGCCCACTAAGCGTAAGTAAATCCCAACACTCCACTATGGAAAAGTGTAAGCTCTTAAGACTATATTTCCGTTTCAAAGATGTTTCTCAAACACATTTGCAGTTACAAAATCAATAGATTTAATCAATGTATTAATCACACCTAAAGAAACTAGTAAAACCAAACATTATTAATAAACGAAAACCTTTTTAAAGAAACACAGTTAATTCACAATTAACATAAGATAAATTATCCCAGCAACAAAATATGTTTAACGAATCTAAACAAACAAGGTATCCGAGTAAAATAACGTTAATTACTATGTTCTTACTACCTAATAGTAGCTAGTAAACACCATTAATTAAATTCAAAACAACAAAAGTGTAACCTAAAATTCCACAACAACCAGATGAGCTCCCAATAGTAAAAAAAATATTACTTTAACTTCTGATAGCTGAAACCTTAAGTAAGCGAGGAACGAACTAAATAAATACTCAAATTGATGCTAGTGGTGCTAGAATATAGCCAACCCTGAACGACCTGGAAACTTTTAAGTATTATGAGCTCACATTAATCATTGGCCTATCTGAATTTATAAACAACAATCTCTTATTGCCGACTATTAACTAAACGAACAACATAGTTTACAGGCTAAAGAAAAATTTGAAACAATTCACCACCTTTATGCCACAATGACTACGATAACATACAGTGCAAACTTATACTCACGTTATGAGACGTAATCATCCGGCCCAGAGGACCAAAAGTGTTGAAACTATGAACTTAACTGGCCTCTCAGAATCGTTAACGTGAATTCCACTTCAACAAAATTTTTGGACTGTATTTTATCTTTTACAGGGAGCAAACTAGCACCAAAACACCACGAAACTCGGTGACAAAACTACAACAATTTCGCTGACCATCTTACCTGATGCTCTCATCTAGTCACACTGTATTTCACAGGCCAGGCCGTCTCAACTCTCCACAACTGGCAGCCTACACTTGGTTGTGGCGTTCACCACCAGGGGCAATCCTTAAGCAGACACTTTTGGAGCGTATGAACAGATTCAGTTTCCAACCTTAATGCATGTCTGTCCCAACCAATTTCTACAAGAGCCTCCTATAAAAGCTTGTAATTTATTTTCAAAGTTGGATTATGAGTATTCTAATTCACTATTTTCTCAGAAAAAGTAATATCCAGATTGTTGATTACGTGATCCATGGTGTAAAACTCACAATTATCTAAATGATAGATGATGGGGAGGAGGATTAGGGCATGATGACTGCACTTAGGTTGGTTCTTTGCATTTGATCTAGTACCAAGGTTTTCCCATATTCCCTCCAGATAATGCAGTATGTCTTCTAGCCACCCTCCCTCTCACTTTTGCAAAGCTTATATCCCCAAGCATCCCTTATTTTTAAATTATCAACTAAATTAGGAAAAAATAAACAAGTGCTTTCTAGATCATTTTCACAAATTTCATGTATGTAATTTGGGAATTTTAAATACAAAATCAAAAAAATAATGAGTGTGACGTAAATAATGAATTCATCATAAAGGAAAGAAAATATGTTTTTTTTAAATTAACCTTTTAATTTTTCTTGTAAGAAACTAGCAGATGCAATCATTTTAAAAACAATTTTTCCTTCCATAATATTATGCTAGTAAAAAACTAAATTACTTTATTCCAAATGTTCTCCTTTAATTTATTTCACTATGGAGCTTCATATAACTCCTTATAGTTGCAAGTTATCGTACATCTATATTTTACTTCTGAAATAAAACAAAAGAATGTGATCTTCTTCCCAACATGAAACCTGGTACTTGTACCAAAAACCTTTTTATTTGTCTTAAGGCTAGTACATATTCAGGCAATTGATAAGTTAGCTAAGGCTGCAAAAAGAAGGATGTTTAATCAATTTTGGTTGTAAACTTACCACTACTGAAATAATATATTTGGGATTTTGGAAACCAAGATTAAAAATAAATATTGAGTTGATTTACACCGCACTTTAAAGATAAATATCTCAGTATTGACAAACGTGTACTAAAGATTTAATGAATGAAACTATTCCTAAAGTCTAAATATTTCACTTGAAGTTTTAGTCAAAGCTCTTAGAAACTATACAAATACAAACACGGATAACATAAACAGTTAATAAAAAAACCTAACAATGAACTTACTTTCTGATCTGTCTCCAAAAAAATTGATGATGGGAAGTGTTCTATAGACAAGGCTTCTTGAAGGTGATTCTTGTTCATCCGAAGAATATCCTCGGACATAATTGCTCTCCAGAGGACCAGAAGACACACCAACACCATAGTTGTACTCTTGTAGAGCCAGACCCGGAAGTTTGTAGGAATTTCCAGGGTATGGCCTAATATATTCTGGGAAGGTTTCAATTTGGACGATAGGCTTCACTTGATAAAGTAAAGTAGGACTGTAATTATTACTAAACGCTTGAAATTGTCTTTCTATTGGAGACCTGTATTCTAATGTTATTTCTGGCGAAACTTTGGGGTATCCGGATACGAATGGTTGGATTGTTGTCGCTGGTATTGGTAAATCAAAAGGAATTGATGGATATACTTTGGGGTATCCATCTACAAATGGTTTAAGAGTTGTTGTTGGTATTGGTAAATCAAAAGGAATTGATGGAGATTCTTTGGGGTATCCGGTTACGAATGGTTTAAGAGTTGTTGTTGGTATTGGTAAATCAAAAGGAATTGATGGAGATACTTTGGGGTAACCAGTGACACTGGGTCTATACGTAGTTGGTGGTGGACTGTATATTGGTCCGAGTGGGACTATAGTGTAGATAGGTCTAAATGATGTAGTGTATGTTGGGCTAAATGTTGTTGTGTATGTTTGTCTAGGTGTGGTATATGTAGGCCTGAATGTTGTTGTGTATGTTGGTCTAGGTGTGGTGTATGAAGGCCTGAATATTGTTGTGTATGTTGGTCTAGGTGTGGTGTATGAAGGCCTGAATGTTGTTGTGTATGTTGGTCTAGGTGTGGTGTATATAGGCCTGAATGTCGTTGTGTATGTTGGCCTAGGTGTGGTATATGTAGGCCTGAATGTGGTTGTTGTGTATGTTGGTCTAGGTGTGGTATATGTAGGTCTGAATGTGGTTGTTGTGTATGTTGGTCTAGGTGTGGTGTATGTAGGCCTGAATGTGGTTGTTGTGTATGTTGGTCTAGGTGTGGTAATATGTAGGCCTGAATGTTGTTGTTGTGTATGTTGGCCGAGGTGTGGTGTATGTAGGCCTGTATGTGGTTGTTGTGTATGTTGGCCGAGGTGTGGTGTATGTAGGCCTGAATGTGGTTGTTGTGTATGTTGGCCGAGGTGTGGTGTATGTAGGTCTAGGATTAGTAGTCGTTTTTGTAGGATATTCGAAAATAATTGCTGGAGATACTTTGGGGTAACCTGTGACAAATGGTTTAAGGGTTGTTGTCGGTATTGGTAAATCAAAAGGAATTGATGGAGATACTTTGGGGTATCCGGTTACGAATGGTTTAAAAGTTGTTGTTGGTATTGGTAAATCAAAAGGAATTGATGGAGATTCTTTGGGGTATCCGGTTACGGATGGTTTAAAAGTTGTTGTTGGTATTGGTAAATCAAAAGGAATTGATGGAGATTCTTTGGGATATCCTGTTACAATAGGCTTTGGGGTGGATGAAGGGTATTCAAAAATAACTGCTGGACTTTCTTTTGGGTAGCCAGTAATCAATAATGACTTTGGAACCGGAGGAATGTAGCTTTGGGAGTTTAAGAAATTGTTACGAGGAGAATATTGAGTTAATCCAGGGTTTAATAAAATTAGGGAATTTTCTGGTAGGTTCTTTGTGTTTCCAAGAAAGGTAGAATTTTGGTAGAACAACTGGGATGATGTCCTTCTCAATAGTAGTAGCAGCGTTCCTGCGGATAAAAATGACTGATTGGTTATAGCATTCATATTTTTTAACATGTTATTAAAACAAATCGTATTTAAGTAGTTTCACACTTTTACAAAAGCAAAATTGTGAAGAAAAAAAAATCCTGTCCACACAAATTAGCTATAATTTGTACAAATATAATTATTTTCCTAATTGACTCTAAAATAATAAATGTTAGTAAATCATTATCAAATTAATATTGAGTATGGCACTGCAGACATTGTATGCTTTTTTTAATAATATACTTCTATATACAATGTACACTCCACACATGACTGCAGAATAGTTTGCTACAGTAGCCCCACGGCTTCTTTGGTGCTGACTGACAGCTTTGAAACGTTACCAGACCAAATTATGTATACCTACGCCGGACCAAATGATCTGTAAAAACATGTGTTTAGTAGCTGTCACTTCTGACGGTCAAAATGTAGGTATATACCTAAATGTTTACTGTCAAAAGTCAGCTGTGATCTGTCAGTCAGCACCAAATAAGTCATGGGGCTAGTGTAGCTACGCCCAAGGCCGGATTTAGAGAAAGCCTTAAGTCCTTAAATTATTTCTTGACTGTTGGAAAGGAAATATGGGGGAGGGTTATGTCTTTTTGCGATGTCTAAATGGTTTGATCTACTAAATTAATTTTAATTTTTAGTTACTTTTTAGTTCCCTTCATAATAAAATCAATTATTCATACTTACCTAATTACTTAGTTAATTAATAATGTTTGGTCTCATTAATATATGGTTTTTTATTATTTGTTAAAGATTTAACCACGCCACACATTATTTTGGCAACAGTGCTACCCAAATTTATTGGTTTTACATGATAACATAAAGTAGGTCTCCTGTTTTTCATAATATTTATTACTGTCAATAGCTAATTATGAATTTATTAATGATTAATTATTATGTTCCACACATGTAGTGCAAATAACAAACTAAATCTAAATGATTTGTACTTTATTTTTAACACGCTGAGTCCTAATCCTGATTTAAAATAGTTTATATTATTTTCGAGTAGACCAAGAAAATATATTTGATTACATATTATCTATTGGATATATAGTAGTTATAAAAGGGAATTTATTTGTTTCTTCAAAGTTATTATGACTGTCTATATAACTTTGTGGTACCATAGTTCGATTTCATACTATATTTAATTTTACCAAAATGCCCATAATATAACTATTAGTAAAAAGTTTTAATAAAGACTTTGATTGATAACATTGATGTTTATTAAGATTTACTTTGATTATGTTACAATCTCATAACAGGCCCCTCGCTTGGGCGCCAATTGTTACGTCCCACTGTTGGTCTCCGATTGTTATGTTCTTATAGCTGGTCCACGTTGGGCCAAAAATCTCCACCTTACGTAATATTTTTTGTGATAAATGCCCCCCGTGGAAGTAATTTATAACCTTACGGGATTTTGACTTGTTTAATTGTCCTGCGGTTGTTTCATCATTTGTTACGTTTAAAATAGTTATCACTCCGACATTGGGAATCACTTTTTATAATAGAAATAACTAACGTCAGATAGTTTGATATTGGTTTATTCAATGATAATTATTGATACTTGTATAGAAAAACGACCATGCTGCACACAATCTATACGAGCGCATAACACACGTCTGTCCGAGACAATGACTGACATTACAGTAAGCTCTAAGATTACACCACCCGTGATATAATTCAGTCCAATAGAACTTACTAGAATGTTTAGTTCGTGAAAACGTATAGAAGCATCTAGAATCGCCGATAACCGGACACTGCCTCAAATTGAACATCTACAATGTTCTGGGTTGTTCCAGAGCAGGAAGTTAAGTTTTAAAATACATTTTCATTGCAATTTTGACTCAACTTTACGTCACACACTGAAGTTAGGTACAGTAGCTGATGCCTCCTAACTTCAGGTGGTGAACTTAACAACAAGAAATAATTAGTAATTTCCTAGATATAATCTGGTAACTATCATATCTGAGTAATTTAGAAGAAGACGTGCTTTAAGCGCCCAGTAATAAAATATAAAACTCAAATAAAAATATAATACATATATATATATATAAAGGGACATTACAAACAATTATCATTTTCTAATAAATTCAATTGTATAATGTAAACTGTGGTTTTGTTTTTGTCAAATCTGGTTTTTTTTTAGTAAATCAATTCTGGAAATCCAAACCATAATACTGGTTATGTCCTCTGCAAGTAATAATATAATATCAAAGTTGGAAGGTTTAAATGAATGAAAAGCAGGGAGAAATTTTATTTTTTGTTTATGAGCTTAAAAACACTTTAAATAATATCCATGCTTTTTTAAGGCTTGGAATATAAATATTTTTAAGAATTGTAATTTCTGTACGGTTTTTAAAAATGTCTGTCTGTTGTCAACTATACCTGGAACTTCATAAGTGATTGTTGTGCATTTATTTATATTTAATAGGATGTCCGCTAAGGGAGGATCTCGCATACATACAGTCAGGGTTTGAGTCTCTGTTATAGATACGTCCGGATTTAATTAAATCTGTAACTTAGGATTTCTGGAACCACTTAATCGATTGCTGGTGTGTTCTTTACTTTTATACTGGACCAATATCCAAGCAGGTCTTAGCATTATTTGTGTATAATAAGGTGTTTCAGTGTGAGTCCCAGTGAAAGTCCAGCCGATTTTTTTTATACATTCTTGGAACCACATAATTACTGTGGTGTAAGTTTTATTATTCTGTAGAGTATCTATCCAGGCATGTTTTAGTATAATAATAATAATAATAATCAGGTGTTTTGGTATAAGTTCCGGTGGAGTGTCGGCTGGATAGGTGTATATATTTCTGGAACCACTTATCCGATTGTGATTTAGTTTTTTTTGTATAATATTTATCCAGGCATATTTTAGCATGATATAATCAGGTTTTCTGTAGCGAGTGCCGGTGAAGGACCAGCCGGATATTTGTGTATATCTCTGTAACAGCAAACCGATTACGATGTAGTTTTTTTACATTCTGTAGGATACTAACCTGGCAAATTGTAGCATGATATATTAATGTTTTGGGTTTCGAGTCCCTGTTAAGGTTTCGTATGGATGTTGCATATATGTTATCTAGTATATCTATAACCACATAAGCGATTGCAGTGCAGTTTTTTTCAATTATGTAGTATTTATATCCAGGCAGGTTTTAACATTAGTTTAATCAAGTGTTTTTCTGTGAGTCCCTGGAACTGCTGACAGGCATAGCGATAGTGGATTTTATAGGTCAGCTGGAAGGTGAAATTCCTTTCTTCCAGGAAGGGGATAATATAGTTCAAAGTGAACTATAGGATAATATTTATATGTAATATAATATTAACTATTACAACCACCTCTGCTACTCATATGGACTACATGCCTTAAATAATTACTGTGGGGTAGTGATGAAGAGGATACAAATTAAAGAGGATGTATGTAATCTTATTTGCTAGAAGGGAAGTTGGGAAACAATGTAGGAAAACGTCGCTCAATATTCCCGGCCAGTATAAGAACCCTGTTTCATCCATCACTGAAAATGGACCACGTGAAAACATTTTTGTTCACGTGACTACCGATGCAGTAGAAAATAAAACATTTACGACATTTGAGTTGCCTAGAAACAAAGTCTGCAATCTCCACTATGCTCACTTTTACGGTGGAGACCAAAACCTTTTTAAGGTGATAAATAAGTGGTGATGCTAGTGGAAATAGCCCTTACATAATCTTAAGCGTATTAAAATGAGTTTTCCAAAAGATTTTGACAGTGTCTTAATTATATATCTTGATATATAGCATTTCATTTGGAGATTGCTGTATCTGCTTCCAAATTTGGGAGTTTGCTGCTTTTGCTTTTAAGGTCAATGGAGATTGCTGACTTTGCATCAAATATTTCAAATATATTTTGTTTTAAAAAATAATCTAAAAATGAATTTTTGACACAATCTTTTTTTTTCATGTAAAGCCAAATTTTGTATTCCATGCCTCCACTCACAATCTGTTATAATGTAGTTTGTATTGAGGATTAATTAATTAAATAGTACTATTACAATAGCTCAAAATGAAAGACATTTTATTTAAAAAAAACTTTATGGTAATAATGTCAGTTTGGTTGATTGTTTATAAATCTGGTTGAGAATATTTAAATAAAACAGATAGTGTTTACTCACTAGACTGAATTGGCTAGATCTAATTACTGTGCATTCAAATCGAAAACATCTAAATCTTATCTAAATTTACATTATAAAAGAATTTAAAAGAAAAAATTAGCATATAGGCATAGATTACATCCTGTTGTCCTTATTAATTCAGACACATAATTCAGTAGAATCTTCCATCAATCCACAGATTAATTCTTAATCTTCTTCATCTTCTTCAACGTCGTCATTGGCAGGATGAGCACCTTGAATGCTGTCAATCAGAGGCTGATAAAATGCAAGCAGTGGATTATCACGCCAGTTCAAACTGAAATGAAGCTTCAACAACCTTTTGACATCTAACAGCTTTTGAATTTTCACCAGGTTTGGTTGTTTTGCCTGAACAAGATTAGGATTCATGTCAGCTACACATTTTCCTCGTTTTGTTATGAATTTATGGCTGCCAGTCTCATGAAAGTAAAAGTTTTCTCCTTTTAAAAGGACATTTTTATTGGTGTTCTTTGCCCGTTTAATCATGTACCTTTTGCATGGAGCAAATTTAAAATGCCATGAGTTGATTGACTTTAAAGTGATATCACTCTCCTTTTTCCAATCAAATATTTCACATTCTTCTCCAACTTTCACGATGGTTGCATGGTTGGAAATTTTATTCAAATAATTATATGAGTTTTCAATTACTTGCTTTTTTGCAAATTCTTTAGATCAGAGTTCAAAAAGTCGGTCAGGGGGAATAAATGAGTGTCCCCTGACTAGGAAGAAAAGCTCTACTTCTTTAACATGTTGAGGAGCAATAATCAGCCACCGTGAAACCATGGCCAGAACCGTCTTACTTTTGTTCTGGCCAGCACAACCATCGGATAATAAACGAACCTTTTTTATTGCCATAAGATTTTGACTTTCTAGGGTGTGATATACACATGAGGCAATCACATTTGAGCCTTTCTTATTAACGTCTTCAGTCCAGACGTAGCTTTTACTGTTGTAACGCCCCAGTTTGCCCCCAATGACCCTACTATAATCGTTAAGTTATAAAGATAAAGCTGGCGGTGGTAATAAGTCTCTTGTTCTGTTATTTGAGGTAAAGGGAGATTTTTCTGGCAATCGAAAGAAATAGTTAAGACACCTTCTGGACTTTCTTTCAGAAGAGTAAAAGAAGCTTTAGCTCTTTTCTAGTGTATTTGTCTTTGAGCTTCAAGCTAAAGCTTTTTCTCAGGATTAACTTCCAACTTTATTTTTTCCTTCAGTTCCAAACAGGTTGAACACATATCTATCATTGGGTTCCCGAATCCGATGTTAAATTTCGTATTAAAAATGTAACGAGTAAAGCATTCTTTGACTTGTAGTTCAGGAGTAAATTTATACATGAGGCTTAGCTTGGCAATATTCATCTCCGCTGGAACGCATTGTCTTCCTTGAGCAGAGTGGCAGTAGTGTAGTTCACTGACAGGCAAAGAAGTTATATATTCAATTACCTTTTGTCTCTGCTCGTCAAGTTTGAATGACCAATGATCACCACCATGTTTTTCTTGAGGAATATTCTCACTTTTTTTAAATGTTTTCATTACAAAATCAACCCTTGACCACGTAATTCTTAGAATGCCTAAAAATGCCTTCTGACATACAGGAAGTATGTTTTTAAAACATTCTTCCGAACATAGAACTTAGATTGAAACTATTTCCCCTTGTGAGAGCTGGTCGATGGTCTACGTCGAGCTACAGGCACAACTTCACAGTATTTAAGTAGAAATGCATTATGATATGCACGATCCTTATTTTCATAGTATAGGTGGTGGAAGTCTAGGCACTGTTTCATTGACAGTGCTGCGCATCGGAAACTCTTTGTTGCATGCCCACATTTGGGATATATTGGCAGTCCATGAGATGCATACCTGTAATAAAACAAGGTATACACCTTCTGTAATATTTTATGTATTTGGGAGGCCAAATATTGCCCATAGATTGTAATGAGACCTGCACAAATCTCAAGCTTAATAATATCAGCTAGCCTAACCTAGAGCCTTATATGAATTTAAATAGCAATCGTAAGATTTTATCGTATCTGCTTAAATGTTATAACCTATTTTTATATCAGTACACTCTTATTTAACTGTAAATTAACGATTAGTAAAAAATATTAAACCAACTAACCTAAGCTTCTTGGCACAGTTATGCTTCCACTTTCCAGGCTGACGCTTCTTCTTTTTTGCCTTGGATGGAGACACTGGGGATATTTTCTCAACACTTTCCGCAATGTTATTTCACTTTCAAGAATACTTTTCACAGTTAAGAAATTTAACTTTTTAAGTAAACAGGGTAAAACACACATATGAGTACACCAAAAAACACAAAAAGATTGAGCTTAAACATTAAACATAGGATTGAGGTTTGTCACATGACATGATTGGCCGACATGGATATTGAAAGGTTTGCTTCTTAGAATTGTCATTTTTGAGTTGGAGATTGCTGTTTTTGCTTCTAGGGCTATTTTTTGAATGATAAAAACTGTGCATTCTTAATTTTTCTCTATTATCATGGAGTATACATAAGACAGACCATGAACTAAAGAATCTAATGGCATTGCTATCTTAGTTTGTCAAAAAAAAATGGAGATTGCAGCCTTTGCTTCTAGGGAACTCATTTTCTTTACTATTTAATTTACTTTGTAATTCTGT
The DNA here is from genome assembly GCA_902151425.1 of Timema shepardi. Taxonomy (NCBI): domain Eukaryota; kingdom Metazoa; phylum Arthropoda; class Insecta; order Phasmatodea; family Timematidae; genus Timema; species Timema shepardi. The sequence continues at coordinate 228,354 of CABFVX010000629.1, forward strand.
TTACTATGAGATATAAAAAAAATAGTGTGTATTTCGAACAGATATCACACTGGTCTATAATCTATTGTTTTGGGGCTTTCTTGTTTATTTTCAATAAATAATATTTCTACACAAAAAGTTTGTATCTAATCAAAGAAACACTGTAGATTGTCACACAAATTATTGATAAGGTAAACAGAATCAAGCCTACTCTATAAATAAACATTTAACATAGATCATGCAAATATCATCAAAAGGAACATTTTCAAAAACTGATGTTTGTAAATTATAGTAGTAACAATGTGACAGACAGTTAGTGTACAGCCAAAGGTTTTACCTGAAGGGGAAATAAATGTTGGAAGGGCTATAGCATGGCTTACAGAAAAAAAAGATGAAAAGATAGTGAATGCCAAAGATAAGTTGGGGAGAATAGGGAGAGGTGCTTCCGAAGACAGACCAGCAGGCCGCTACTGAACATTTTCAACAGTTCAGACATGATTTAATTTGAAAATAACAAATTTTGTACCCGTTATTGTATTATAAATATTTGTCGTGTATGATAGAACATTATCTTATTCTCTATAATAATATGATAATTTCTTAAACTATATTAGTGTATTTCATGTTTTATTAAATTTAAATTTAATTGAAATCACGTCTTATCGTAAAAAAGTAAATATAAACTTGTAACTTTTTTATTAATATAGTTCATTTTAAATTTACAAGTTTAATATAATACAAAAAATCGCCTGTTGCTACTATGCATATTTTTTAAGCAATAGAGTGCACAACTTTACCATTCTTATATAGTAGGTGTCCATCCGAATCTTAAAAACAAACAACTATTGGTCAAATGAACCGTATTTAAATAATAAAAATTTGACCCAGTAATTAAAGAAAGTATATTATATACTAATAAATTATAAGATACATAGCCTATAATCAACATTAAAAAGCAAAATTATAGCCTATTGGACCTTAAATATAGATTGGTACACTTTACACTACGTCCAAATTTCCAGATTATTCAGCTTGGTTTTTTAGTCATAGTAAATTTGGGGTTTAAATCCCTGATAAATATACTGAGAAAGTTTTTCGCTAATTTTTTTAACACCCTACCGCCACCAAATTTCGATACATTAACTCGCAAACTATATCTTCCTCAACCCTACTCACTTAGAGTAATTATATGCGTTTATACCGAACGAGTGTTGAGACGCGATGGTGAAAAAATAAATAAAACATTCCTAGTATCAACTGCCTGATACACCACATCTAACATTAGTCATGGAATGTTACAATTAATATTTAAGGACCAACTCAAGCCCAAACATGATTTCCTAAACCTGGCCTTTGAATCGTAGACAAGAACGATAACTAATTAGTAAGGACCTTATAGTAGAGTTACATTCGCAAATAAAACTAAATAGCAGCCGTAAATTTGTACAACATAGAAAAAATATTTTTATTTAAAGACATTATTCATAGTATTCACTTAAAACTCTTTTTTAATATGCCAATTTTCGAACTACGCTGCCACATTTTCTCATTTTTAAAACCAAATTAATATATTTAAGTCATGTAAAATCGTGATTTTCAAGGAAAGAAGAAGAAATATACAAAAACCGATTATGAGAAAATGGTTTCAGATATAAATCAGAATAAAGTTAAATTTGATTGATAAACATTTATTTTCAAAATACTGAGTTATTTTATGTGAATTTTTTTTATCAGATTCGAGCCTTGTCTTCCCCCTCATGATTAACTGGAATACACAGCATGATGAACCACTTAAGAAATACCAACTAATTAAACCCAATCAGGAGTCGAGCCCTGACTTCTTTGTCATTGGCAAGATGGACTAAAGTAACCTGACATCCAAGCGAGTTTATACGTTGTCGTCATCACACTTCCTCATAAAAGATACTCCCCTATCACCAATCCTTATTTTAACCCTCCTAGAGAATGCTCTTGTCTAGTGCCTCCTTTACTCAGGAAACCTAACCTGTAACATCCAATTGAATAACTACACTCTAAGCTATTGGAAGTGCATGGTGGGAGATGATATTGCTTATAGTGTGTTTGGTGGTGGCAAGCCGGCCTAATAAACCACGGAGAAAGATTGGTTTGTTATACTGTTTTAAAGGTCATCAAACAATAAGCACTGACACAAAGGCTAAACAAAACAAACTAAAAAAATATTATTTAATAAGAATATGTAGCATTCAGCAACATTAATGCACAAATAAAAGAAATTAAACTTACCCCATCATACTGCAGCTGATTTCAACAGAGAACACTAACGCGAGTTACAATCAAAACAGACCCACTTATCCACGCGTTGGATGTAATACTGAACCCCGATTGTGTATTAGATTTGTGCCAAAGATCTTAGTGATCTTAGTGATCTTAGTTTAATTCGTTGTGAAGATGTTCTACTCACCCCTAGTTTAGGAGGAGCTTTGGACTGAAAGGAACATTCTCGATGTGTATTCTCATGCGCGTGTGCGGTTCACGAATGTTCCATGTGTGCCCCCCACACCTTTCACCCGTCGTTCTTTTTCTGGGTTGCGTTGAATACATAGTGGCGTCTGAGCGTTTATACGTCACTCTTGGGCGTGATCAAATTGGGAGCAGGAGAAGCTCTAGCTTCGAGTAATATAAAATGTAAGGTCAAAATTTCCTTTCGGCTTCATTAATATTTCTTATTTATGTCATGTAAACTTATTATTCAAAAATCTTTTTCGGTAATTTAATCTTAAATGTATAATAATTGAAAGTACGCTTGAGTTCACTCCTAAGTCGATTAGTTACACGATCGAGACATGTATATCGATGATCGATCTTTATTTTGTTCTTCGATGATAATAATAAATAAAAATCGTCTATAAACTTTAGGATGTTTACGATATGTTACCATCGACAAAAAGTCGATTTTGAATCTCATGAATATTGTATTGTTCGGTCTTTTGATAATAAATTTAAATATTTGTATGGATTCAGTAAAGCTTCTAAAAATTCAATGATAGTTCTTTTATCCATGACGTTTCAACGTTAACTTTTGCAATTTGTTTTTGTTATGACAAAATGGTATAATTGTTAATATATATATATAAAGGAAGTAATGTAAATATTTGGGTAGAATTCTAAGTAAATTTTATTGGGCTAGTTAAATTGCTGTATAGGTCTATATTCTAAATTTTTGGGAGAAATACTTTTTATAATTATCCAACTAAGGATAACCTCTTTTAATAATCTATTGTCTTGTAACACATGAACTCGTAAATAATTTCCTAGATATTGTTTTTTAAGTGATCAATGCCATTTTACAATATTGGATTAATTGATGATAATGGCTTTTTTTTAAAGTACTAAAATTTGTTTAATAATATAAACCATGCGGGTTTTCCCTAAATATATTCATACATGTATTGTTTGCATATGCTAATGATGTCTCAAATATTTCGTAAATATAAATATTGTCACATTATATTAATTATATATATTTCTCAAAGGATTGATTGCCTGTTAAATAAATACCAACTTGAAAACATTTCCTATTCTTATTCATAACTTTAATCCACCATATCCATAAGTATTTTATTTTATGTGTTATTGATTGAGTCTTTATTCTGGTGTACCTTTTTTAGAGATTAATCTTCGTTCTTTTAACTATCTCTGGAGATAGAACGTTCGCTTATTAAACTCCGCAATGGGTGGGAGTTGCGGGGTCTGAGTTTTGAATGTTTGTCCACAGATAATCAAACAAAGAACTGCAAGCACTCGCTCCTATTGCCATTTTTTGCCCCGTTATATTTTTGTTATATTTGGACCTCCTGTATTCCCCTTAATCTTGTTAAGGAAGGGTTCAAATACTATATACGTATTACACGATTCAAGTGCTTCGGTGGTCACATGTTCTAAGACGGTACTCTCGCAATAGACTAGAATGACAATGATGGGGAGATCTCGGCTATGTCCTGGTCTGGTCCCCTGAGAGGGTTTTTTTCCTAAATGGTTTTCATCTCTCCCTCCACGTAGATGTGGGCACAATTCGTGTAAATTCAGCCTTCCTCAGCATTAACACATTATAGTAAATAGTATACAGGCGTAAAACCCGAATGGGTGCGGTGCATCTCTAAATATATATAATTTGGTTCTAAGCCTACATAATGCGGAATTATCTAAACTTACATATCCTCGAAAAAAGAATAAGCACATTTACTTACATTTTTCTATGCCTTACTAATGAGCTAGTAAATATTTTTAAATGTTTAAACGTAGTATTTAAAAAATTATACATTTAAAATAACCAATTTAACGTGAAAGCCCCTACCTAGATATTAAAGTAGGCCTAAATCATAAGTACTTACACCTTTACTAACAGGGGCTAGATATCGGTGGTGATAAGAATTTTCTACAGTGGCGACTCGTGCATAGGCGCTGATGAACTGTAGCATCCCTATTTCCAATTGGGTTGTACTATTGTTTTTGCTTTTTTTTGTGGCTGGGGTGTATGTAGAGTGGCTTCTAATTGATTCGTGTATGATGGTCTTTATGAAGATGTTGGAGAGGAATCCCCACGTATGGTGAAAAGTTGTGGACATGGAAACGACTTTTTGTAGACATGGACTGTTGGTTCGATTCCTCCTCTTCAGGCTTTGGAGCTATGTTGGCTCAAAGAATAGAAGGACACATACTACCCGTAGCGTACGCCAGTCGTACTCTACACCCACACGAGTTAAATTATCCCACATATGAACTTGAAGCCCTTGCTATAATATACGCCATAAACAAGTTCAGAATATATTTGGAGTCACAACCCTTTGAATTACACACTGACAACTCTGATGTAGCGTGGCTACTTCAACATCCCCGACAAATAGGCAAAATAGCACGTTGGATTACTCAACTACAAGAACTTAGATTCAACATTGTAAACATAAAAGGGAAGGACAATCCTATAGCCGATGCACTATCCAGGATGTTTGAAGAAGAAACTATAGAAAGTTCCAACAATAATGTTTCGAGTATTGGATTCTTAACGCAAATACCGGAAATTTACACATCCATACGATCAGCACAACAAAGTGACCAACATCTAAGTAAGATAATTGAAAGAATATCTAATAAAGAGATAATCTGCAATTACAAAATTTTGAATCATATCTTATACCACAAACCATCGACTAAATCTAAATGGAAAATATACGTTCCCAAATCTTTTCAGAATGTTCTATTTCAGTATTACCACGTTTCGCCCGTTGGAGCACATCTAGGGGTCGCCAAAACCATTACGTTTATACGTAAACAGTTTTTTTGGCATGGCATGGACGGAGACATACGTGCCAACGTTCGGGCATGTGATATTTGTCTGCGATCTAAACCTGGTCAAAATTATAAATATGGATACTTGTCTTCGACAGTGTCAGAATTCCCCATGCAACGTTTGTTCATAGATTTTTTTGGCCCATTACCCAGATCTAAAAACGGTAATAAATATATTCTTACGGCTGTTGACGGATTTTCTAAGTTTGTATGGTTTTTACCCTTAAGTAAATCGACGGCTGAGCAAACTGTACGTGCCTTACAAAATAACATTTTCAAAAACTTTGGTTTACCTTGTTTCATAGTTTCTGACAATGGTTCTCAATTTACTTCTCACGTGTTCAAAAACATGTGTTTTCAACTTGGTATTAAACATTATACCACTGTGCCTTATTATCCTCAGCCAAATTTATGTGAGAGATCACATAGAAATTTGAAATCTGCTCTCATAGCGTATCATAATCTGCACAATAGAGAGTGGGATTCTAATTTACACTGGCTACAAATTGCTTTCAACAATGCTGAAAATAGTAGCCATAAATATACGCCAGCAGAACTGTTATTAGGCCATGAACTTTTGACACCCCTGAATCTCAAATGGTCCTTACCCGTAGTGCAAAAAGGAAGGCCAGAAGGAAGCTCCCTCCAAATGTGGACTAACGCTTTTAAACAGTTAAAGCGGGCACAAGCTCACATGGGTAAACACTATAATAAAGACAGACATCCGATTCCTTATAAGGTAGGTCAACAGGTAGTCTATAAGATCCAGCAGGTTAGTAATATGGCGGCAGGTATTGCAGCAAAATTAAATTTTCGTTGGTCTGAGCCAGTCGTTATCAGCAAGTTTTTGAGCGATGTTACGGTTCAACTTGTAGATGGTAAAAGTGGACTTCCTTTGCGCCGCGCTCATGTTTCACAGCTCAAACCATGTCCTATTGAAATTACTATGTTGGAATAGATTGTTATTGTTGATTGTTAGCTTATTTCCAAGCGTTCGCCTGCCGTGGCTTGTTCAACATGTGCTCTAATAATAATGAGTTCCTTACATCCGTATTTAAGAGTCAATGTTACATATAAAATACTGAAGAGTGTATTTATAATGGTAAGGGTTTACACAGAGTTAATATAAGTGTTGATTCGTATATTGCATGCCCCCTTCATCTTATTATATTTACGGACAACACTTGTAACCAAACCTGGTGCCCCTCAATGTTCTATTATAAAATTCATTTCTTTGAGATTACATCAACGTAATAATTTTAGCTACCTATATTATAAAAACATTCTTGCAAAAGCTGACCAGTTTATTAATGATGTATAATTGGTTATTTTTATCTAGCACGTATAATTTTATACATAAAATATTAATCTGTGTAATACAATTAATATATTTAAGTCTGGTGATTGTATAAAACCAGTGCTTTGTAACATTTTGCTACTTCTATGATTGTCTATGTTAATATAATTAACTTTATTACCTTACATACAAATATTAGGCTTAAGACCATACTATTTAAAATTTGTGTAATTATATTTTCTTATTTATTGTCCGTTTAGAGTAGGCCTACTCGCGTTCTTCCAAGATTTATATATATGTATATTTTCGTTGTTGCATTTGTTGTTGTGTTCATATATTAATGTGCCATGAAACACACGTGGTGTGTTATGTTTTACAGGTTGTACTATTGTAGCTATAAAGGTTTTTGCCTTTTTTTGTGGCTGGGGTGTATGTAGAGTGTGACGTCACACTCTACATATTACCCACGTGGTTGAACTGTGAACCCGCCGTGTTGACGATAGAGGGCAGGTCAGTTACTGTGTTTCCTCTAGCGTCCACGGGGGCGGGACGCGAGTTCAACCCTGACTCTGATTGCTTTTAGAATAGTACTATCAATACAGTTGCCTTAGTTCTCTCAAGGGACACAGTCCTGCTCAAGATTGCATTGTACTATCATTTCAATGTAATGTAACTCGTACTTCAGGTGTTGCTGAACTGTTCAGGATATTAACTGTGAAATAAAAATAATGAAACAAACGAGTACTGGTTTTGTTGAAGTTGGACAAATTAAACTATACAAAACCTTTCAATATTATCAATAACATTTAATATAATGAGTCCTTTTATCTTTAATTCTTTATTTATTTTTATAGTACAATGTATATTCCTTAAGCTTAATGTCAGTACCTCAGTAGCCATCCCTCAGTTTATGAAAAATATACAAAAATCTTTGTATAGAACTGTGTGCTCCACAGTGCCAGCGACGTGTTTGACTGTTGTGCACATGCACACATAGGAGGGGGTGGGTAGGAAGGCGGAACTGCCAGGTTGAGATAGCACTGTTGCTCTCGCAGTGCCAGCTCTGGCGGGATGGAGGAAGGAAGTTTTTTTAAAAACTCAGCGTGTGTTGTGCTTAAAAGCCATGTACCATATTTTTGAGTGTGATAAAGTGTATATGAGTGTAGAATTAAATTATTATTCTGCTTCCAGCTATTCTATTTGATTCATTTTTTTTCTGTTCTTTTTTTACCAGAAAGACTAAATAAGCTTGCAGTACTTTCGATGGAGAAAAATCTCCTCAATTGTCATCAAGAGATCAAAGAGAAAATTATTGAACTTTTTGCGCAAATTAAAACAAGAAGAATAAATTTCAATTTTAAATGAATAGATAAATCTTGAACTGTAATAATTTATCTAATAGAGTTTAATTTTTTTTAAAGATTCTATCAAATTCCCGAATAAATTTTCTTTTATACATGTTTTATTCCTTTTACACAATTTTAAAACAAAGGCTAAAAATTTTCTGGAGCGGCACTCTCACTAATCGTAGCTACGAGCCACCACTGCTGTGGTCAAAAAGTGACGGGCAGATGCAAAATTCTTGGTGGACACCACAGCACCCGTGGGAATTGGGTTAGGGACCCTTACTATAAAGTGATTAAATTTTAGTAAGTCTCTCAAACAGTTTTTTTTAATCTCTTAGGAAAAAGATTTGTACAACAATAATCTATCTCCTTCATTTCAGACTTAATAATTAATATTTACATTTTTTATTGGTCAAAATTTATAAATGAGGAATTGAATAGCAATGCGATGACCTGAAGATGTGCAACACTTAATAAAATGTTAAAATTTTAACCGGAAGTTGAAATTTTAATACGAAGTGTTTACCCTTGTTGACCCAAAATCGATCTTTTTTTTTACTGAACCAAACATACAAATTAGAATATTAATTATTTAAAAATTAAAATTATAAAATTTAAAAACCGGGACTCAAAAATGTTTTACGTAAGTATAGTGCAATTTATGCTTGGGTTTGCTAGTATATATTATTTAGTTTTACAAATATTACAAGTTTTGAATAAATATCTCAATTTTTAAACAATAGAGCAGCAAAGTCCATGAGGAGTTCCGTGCCATTTATTCTTAAACCTCTTAAGGGGAAATATTTGTACAACAATGATCTATATATTTAACATTTTTGAATCAATATTCAATATTTACCTTTTTTATTGGTATAAATTATAAATGAGGAATTTAAAAAAAATACAATAACTATAAAATGTACAAACCCTAATAAAATGTTGAAAATTTTAACCGGAAGTCGAAATTTTTATACATATATATATATATATATATATATATATTATTTTCGGCCCAAATTTACAATTGAGGACTTTAATTCTTTAAAGATAAAGTCATGAAATTTAGATTTAGGAGTAAAAAAACATTTAACGTAAGTATAACGCAACTTGTGGTCGGGTTTGATTGTGTATATGAGTTCGTTTCACATATATTACGAGTTTTGAGTAAATATTTCCATTTATACAGATTGGGCGAGAAAGTCCATGCGGAGATCCGTAAATATATTTTTAATTATTGGCGAGCTCTTGGCTGCAATTTTGCTTTTTTTACCTCTTCGTTTATCTCCGTTACTTAAAGTTTCATCCATTTTCATGAACAAAATTACAATATTCAAAACATATGATTATAGGGTGATAAAACCGATAGACTAATTGAATAAAAAATATTGTAGATTCACTAATTACAATTATAATAATAAAAACTAAAAATCCACACACAACAATAAAAACTAATAATTAACACACACAACAATACATTATTTGGATGGATGTTAATATGTTAAACACCTGTATGTTTTTACAATGCCACAGATAAATACACGTTCAGCAGCCACTGTTTATTGTCAGTCCCAACTTACCTTAGTATAAACAACAAACTAAAAGTGTGTATGCTGATAAAAGAGGGTGGTAAAGATGATCTATTTCCTTTTCCTCCCTTCCTTCCAGAGGGAAGGGTTGAGGTGGCTACTTACATCAAGGTAAAAAATAACGTTGTTTATAGTTTGATAATAGAACCCAATAAAACAGGCTCACATTTTCATAAAATTTACTGCTGTACCCTATCAAAATATGACTATTTGATAGAGGAATTCAAGATATAGGTGTCTATACTATCACTTTAATCTCAGAAGTACAATATTTTTTATAAAGTGTCATTGAAATTCTATAAAATATTTTAAACCTAAAATTGTTTTGTAAAACTGGCTAGAGACCCTTTGATAACTTTCCCCAACATTTTGTTGATAACCATATTTTAAAATATCCAACCACTGCTTAAATAAAGCTGGATTTCTAAACATCTGCCACGCGTCTCAATGCTCTCCCCATGTAGCACCCTAAAGTAAAATTAATGTTTTTATTTTAAAATTATAATTTTTCTCGCTATAGTGGGACACCTGGTTAGAGCTGTATTGCCACTATCTTCTTACGAATGGACACTTCTGATAGATAATAAATGTACTAAATATACTCTCATTTATACTATCATACGTCAAGTTTTGTAAAATAGGCTGTCAGTTTTGTTTATCAAGGTCAACCGTAAATAATAGTTTATGTTTATATTTTCTCAAAATTTCTCCAAATATCCACTCTTAATCAAATCACGGTATAATTAAGGTACCATTCCATGACGTGAATATTTTTTTTAAGATAATGAGAAACTTCTAAAATAGACCACCATCCAGATCTGGATATCGTAACATCACTCATTTATATTTCTTCAAGAGGCTCAGTTTGATTCACCGATAGGAAAAATATATTATGTGGGGTTGAAAGCCACCAGTTGCTGGGACACAAACATCAAATAAGAGTAGGCTATGTTATTTTTGATTGAATAAAAAAATATTAACACTGAACTTGACTTCAAAAGTGTAGCTGAGGCCAATTCCATATTATTTACTAATTAATATACATTCTTGAAATTAATATCTGCCTTTAGACTGAGTACAGCACTCGGGTCAAACATCTCATTTTAGTTATCAGATAATTCACTCAATGTTCTATGTAAAACCTTCTCACTTAATGGAGTTGTCCAAATACAAACACAAAACCCGGTGGTTTAAACACATATTATAATTTATAATATACTTCTTTAACTAAATCACCCGCCTCGGTGGCATAGTTGGCTAACGCGTTTGTCGTGCTGAGCTCTACTGCTGAGGACGGGGAGATCGAGGTTCGAATCTCGGTCGGGTGAACTGGGGGTGGTTTTTCCTAAATGGTTATTCCACTCTCCCTCCACGCAAATGCGGGTTCACTTCCTCTGATTAAAACCTTTCGAATTCCTAATCCATTGGTGTAATTAGTACGTAATGCGTAAAACCCGAACGGGTAGTAAGACGCGGTGCTAAATATTATTATTTAACTAAATCATACGACCTATTTAATACAAACCTTCTCATTTAGTTTACTATAACAGTTTATATCAACATTCTCAAACATCAGCTATTAATAAAACAACCTTAAAATATTTTCTAAAAAAAAAAGTGCAAAATATTATTAATCGTTTATAAATAATATTAATAATGTTATATTTCCATTTTAAGCCAACTCATTATATTTTCAATCTTAACATAAGCTTTAATTTCACATCTATAGTCAACAATAAGTATTTTCTTGAAAATATGTGTAACGTTTAGATCTATATCATAAAGATGAGCAATATATAATCCAGCTCACAAGCCCAGACATTTAGCACCTAATACAACTCAAAACCAGTGCAGACATTTAAGACAAAATCCAACTCATTACAAGAGCACACATCTAGTTCCAGATACAACTCACAGCAACTGCAGACACTTAGCTCCAAATCCAGCCCACAAGTGCAGACATTTAGATCCAAATACAGCTCATTACAAGAGCATATATATATGACCCAATACAACTCACAACAATGGCCCACATCTAGCTCCAAACCACAACAATCGAAGACATTTAGAGCCAAATCTAACTCATTACAAGAGCATATATATGACTCAATACAACTCACAACAATTGCCCACATCTAGCTCCAAACCACAACAAGCACAGACATTTAGAGCCAAATCCAACCAACAACAAGTGCAGACATTTGGAGCCAAATCCAACCAACAACAAGTGCAGACATTTGGAGCCAAATCCAACCAACAACAAGCACAGACATTTAGAGCCAAATCCAACCAACAACAAGTGCAGACATCTAGCTCCAAATCCAACTCACAAGTGCAGACATTTAGATCCAAATACAGCTCATTACAAGAGCATATATATGACTCAATACAACTCACAACAATTGCCCACATCTTGCTGCAAACCACAACAAGCGCAGACATTTAGAGCCAAATCCAACCAACAACAAGTGCAGACATTTGGAGCCAAATCCAACCAACAACAAGTGCAGACATTTGGAGCCAAATCCAACCAACAACAAG
>CABFVX010000629.1:241921-252340 GCA_902151425.1 Timema shepardi
AACCACTATTTAAAATCATTTAATTTTTATGATTACATTGGATAACCCATGTAACTTACTTAATTTCAAAGTGTCAGTTTTCCAGCTCATTAAAAAAGGGCTCACGTTTTTCTTGACACATGCTCAATTAGTCCTCACAATCCACAGGGGCCTCATAAATTTCAATATTTGTTGGGCAGGTGGGGTTTTTAAAATTGTAATTGTACTGAATATATAATATAAACCTTTGTTCCACTTAATTGGCATTTCCGTAATATTTTAGGGCACCTCGCCTAGAGCCCATAGAAAGAGATAAACCGCTTAGCATATCATTTGAGAATTTAATTCATGATTTTGCTTTTAGGAAATTAAGAAAAAAAAATTCTAAATTATATTCCTACCTGATATCATTTTCCTGATTTGGCAAACAGTTCAATATTACTTGTATGTGTTAATAGAAGTAACTTTGATTACTTCCTTTTCTTGTGAATGTGAGGAATGCCAGGCCTCCACCGTGGTTCGGATTCCACGTTAAACTGTATGTCCTCCATTTCATCTCACAATCACCCTGCCATTACACATTAGCGTAAGTGCGTATAACCCGAACGGGTAGTAATACGCGGTGCTAATAATAATAATAATAATTACTTCCTTTGTGTGGCGTATTGCCCGAACGGATAGTAAGACGCGGTGCTAAAAAAACTTTTGTCAGCATTTTGTATGTTAAAATTATTTTCTAAATTATATTTAATTATTGTTTCCAATTGGTATATCAAAATATAATCTTTCATAGAGATCAGAGCAACCAAATTAAAAATATGTTGTTAAAGAACGCATTTATTTAAAAATAAATTGTATTTTTCTTTTTAAATGTTTGCTATTGAATAATTAAAAGGCATACCAGTATAATATTTTCAAGTTTTGTGAAACCTTCTGGCATGTTTTTTTTATTTTTAACAAGGAGCCTCAAGGCTTTGTACAGCTTAGATTCTAACCATGTATAGATCTGGAACTTACAATCCTAAGGAAGAGAAAGTATTGTGATTGTCAAAACATTGAACTCTAGATTTTGATGGATGTTGACGTTTCATGACATCCTAAGCCTAAAAAATAATGTTTAATGGCATCTGTCTGTCCATTCGTCTTTACTGGGACTGGACCAGAAGCAATTTTACATATTGTAAAAATAAATTAATATTTTTGACTGAAATTGGAGTTTTGAAAAATGAAAAAACCTCTCTATTTTTAACCACTTTAAAAGTTTATTATATTATAATTTGACCCGATGTTTATTAAATTTGGGTTCACAATTAAGCTTTGACAATTTACAACAAGAACAAGTTAATATCTCGGGGTTAAATAATATAATTTATAACAATAATATTACAGACAATTTGAGCAAGGACTCTCTCTCTCAAGACCTCTAGGTCATGTTGGACAAAAATGTACCCTTTTTCATTAATCTGACTTATTAGACTAAAACTTACTTACTAAACAATTTGAACTCCTTAAATCTATATAAAGTATAATCAATTTCCTCAATGAGGTTAGTCAGTGGTTAATAAGAATAATAAGTATTGAATAAAGTTATTGCATTTATCGAAGTTATTATACTGGTCCAAAACCATAAAGTTACGTTCTTGAGTAAAATTTTCTTACGAACAGATTGTTATATGGTCTGGTGGTAGCTTCTGTTTTGGAGACAGTTACAGTATCTGAATAACTCACATGTATTAGCCGTGGTCTGCTGATATATTATGTACCATCAATCCTTTGGTTGATATGTTAGGGTTGTAAAGGTATTCCTACTAAACTTACTTTAAAAAAAACACTTTATTTTTCCTTTTTATTTCACTAACCCCGTCTTGTAGGTTTTTATCCTTTCTATATTTTTTTCAACAATCCCCGAAAAAATAACAACTCTAAACAAAAACAAACCTCGCTTATTCTTTTCTCCAAGCATAGTGCGGCCAATATGGGTGCTTCCTTCGACAAAATGCAATTAACTAGAATTAATTAAAAGTAGTATGAAATAAAATAAATATTCACCTAATAATAAATTATAGCTAAATAAAATATAAATTTACAGAATTAAAATTCTTATAATATAGTACTCACGCTTGGTCTAGGGTTCTCATGAGGTTCCTCAGAGGGACTTTTGTAATCAACTATCCCACCCTAAAGTTAGGGGTAGTTTACTTAAGGTTGAATAGAGGAAAAAATCAATTTTATACAAATAAATCTACGATTTTGATTAAATTTCATAAATATAGGCACTTATTGAACATTACAAACAAAATGTAAATTCTCATTTTCATATGAAAATCACTTTGAGGATGATTTACATAAGAGGAGCTTTACACTATTGATTATATCTCCGCAACCATTATACGAACTAACTTATCATTGAAAATTTGTAGTATTTTAAAGAAAAAATGTTAAGAAAATATATTGTTTAAATTGATGTCTAGGAAATTTATTGTTATGTTCTTTGGTGAACACATATACTACTTTTCCTCAAGATTGTTGTGTAACAGTGTTTATTATTTCATTCGTGTTCTTTGGTAGAATGTTTCTGAAACAATGTGAATTGTTTCTACACACGAATTTAAGAGTTTTAAGTAAACATCTCAATGTTCAGTCAAAGGAGCGGGAAAGTGTTTTATCACCACCTCCCAGCCGTAGTGGCTGGATGTGATTTAGAATTTCACTCATTCTTAATACTGATAGTAAAATATCATACATTTAATGCTTTAGTATTGATCGGGTAATTTAACTATACTTCTAAGCAATTATTTAATTCTTATAAAATTTAAGGTGTGATTCAAATTAAAAGGGGGAAAATGGGCTAAATTCAGGTGTGGGGAAATGGAAATGCAACTAATTACAAATGTGTAGTTACAAGATTGTAATTGTTTGTGAACCTTCTATCAAACCACTTTGGTGACTATCCCTCTTGAGCGCCAGGATCACCAGGCTTATGGGTGTACTGATTAGTATGCTGGTGACATAGAACCGCCCAAGATAGAAGCAGTACTACCTCAAGACAACCCCCAAAATATTCACTGATTGTCCTTCTGACTTATTAGTTTTCATTGCCAAACACTGTTCCAGGGTAAAATGCAGCCGAGTGGTGTGCGTGGTCTAGAGACGGACCGCACCTGAACACAGCCTGGCAACAGTTGCTTCAGTGACATCTTTATGGTGAGATTGTGCCATTGTAGAGCTTGGGTAGACCAACATCCCTGGACACCCAATCTGAGGACCAGGTGGGCTCACTGTGTTGAGCAGCTCCACGGAGTGGGGGACTATGTCATCAAGGTGCACCCCAAAGTCGACGGAAGTATCTCAGTCACTGCGAACAATTGTTTGCAGAACTTAGTTATTAGTTTTGGGCGTTTGGGAACACCATCACCAACTCCCCATTATTGATCCTTAACGTTTAAATTCAAAAATTTTAAGATGATTTGGAGTGGCCATTATGTGTTTGCCTGACAAATGCCAATCCTTTTATACAGTGAGAATTAGTAATATATACAGGATTCAGGAACTTGTTTGGAGTTCTGTCTGTATATTACTGGTAAATTTAAATTCTCGAATCCCCTTTTAGTTTTATTGTATCTATATCCTTCCCCACAACCCCACCAACATCGCCCCTCCAATTTATGTTGTATCCTTTTAAAATTTAAAATGTTCAGACCCTTGTGGTTATTTTGTGGGAGCTCTCTCTATACCTGCCCACAAAATTTAAATTTTCTACCATGCAGCGAAGTTGCTTCTATTTTTTTTTAACTGGAGATACACCTTTCCCATTTCAAACCCTCAGATAGATATTTTAAATTCAATAAACTGGTTATCTGGAGTCCTATACCCGCCTACCAACATCTATTTTCTAAATCCATTAAAAGCCTATTTATGTTTATTAGTTACTGGAGCCCTGTTTCATAGGTTGGTAAGCCTATAGCTCACTTGCGTGCTAACACCATGGGATATTTTTTATTCATGGGGTGATCCCTCTATATACTTATAAATTTTGAGATTTATAAGACGTTTATAATATAAGATAAGCTCATAGCATGGAGTTTTTGCAAAAATGCCCTTAAGTAAGTTTTCGTCAAAAATCAAACGTGATTATCATCTGGGTAATCACAATAACCACTCTTAAAAATCTTTTTAAAATATACAGTAATTTGTTTTATTCAAATATCCAACCATCATCTATTTATAAATGACCTTGAAACTATTTATATTTGATAATATAAACATATTTTATTATTTATCATAAATGTATATCATAATATTATATTATCGGCCCATGTATTATTGTCAGTGTTGATAAAATAATTAATATATTTAAATATTTATTCTAGTGGAGAAAAGATTATTTGTGTGACAAATTTTCTAAATTTTGTACATACTTTGAACACTTTTTGAGATTTACCATTTGTTTTTATGTTCTGGTCCATGTGAGGGTTTGAAAAGTTGTTTGGGCTTGTAGGGTTGGTAGCTAACAGGCTTGAGCGATAGCAAACATGTCATTAGCTAGACACGCTTATTTACTAGGGAGCGAGTTATCGACAAAATTAAAACAAATATTTGTAATACTGAGGATGTCGACTGGTCGATCCTGAAAGGTATGTTAAAACACCATTACCGGACTAATTGGTTGGCCCTTTTTTCTCGCTCATAGAAATTGTCATGTACCGTACTCGGCCACCAAGCTACAGACTGACCAGTTTAAACTTTCTCTCCTCTCGTTGTTCCATGGCCGAGTGTTGCTCAGATGTCCACATCTTGACCTTAGAGGAACAGGTGCCCCGGGCTCAAGACGGTTTAAAACTTGATATTAAACTAATGGACCAGCCCACCTTCAAGATGTGCTCATGAGAGCCCTTGGTTTGATTGTGGTACAAGAGAGCATCACCGTCACTCCAGGAGGGATCTTGGCGACATTGTAATAACACTTATTTTACAATCATTCTGATACCAATAAAATATTCAAGTGGGGAACCAAATACACACCCTTTGTTGGGTTTTCAATAGCCCTCCCCAGCATCCACCAAGACTAGTTATAAAGCTCTCATAATCTGGCTTACTAGGGATGAGGTTGTGGTTTGACTCCCAACTGAGCACACTGATATTAGAGTATAATAAATTGATTCCCACTCTTCATTCATGCAAATGCTGGTATATTTATTGTTAATTCAAACCTTATTATCACTTATAAATTATTATGATAAGTCTGTATCGGTAGTACATGGCCATACCTAGGGGAAGGAGTTAAAACCTCCCCCTCCCCTTACATGAATTAATTAGGGTAAATTAAGAATCTATTTTTATATGGTGTGGCTTGTGTAATATTATATTTTGCTTTTCTAAGGGCGTTGTTAGCTTTCTGAGTGCAGGGGTCGAGGAGTCAAAATGAATTTAAAGCTTGGCTGTGAGTGAATTCTAAAACCTAGACATTATTTTCCTTATTACGACTTCTGTTCCCTCCAATCCAACCCCAGAGTTCCCAAATGAGCTACTTCCTTTTGTTTTGACAACTGGCCACCTAACCTTGGTTCCAGAAAGAGGGGCTATTTCCAAGAAAGTAACAAGGCACAGTTGCACCGGATAGCACAAATATTGGTTTTTGGTATGTCGTAGAGATGCCATAAATGTGACCAATAATTATTTTATATTTGTATAGAAACTAGCATGAGTTGGTGCCTACGTGCTAGGACTGACTTTGCTAAAAAATTACAAATAATTTCAGCTGTAAAAAAACTTTAACACTAAAAATATTTAGCAAAACAATGTTTAGGGAAAGAAATAGTTTAAAACATACTTAGATAAAATTAATAGAGATGCTAGGAAAATAACAAACTTAAAACTATTATGTTGTCTGTCCCCCTCCACTACTAGTAACATAATATTCATTGTTGAAGCATGGTTGGAGTATTCTGCTGTGGTTTATTCCCTGAAGAAATTGGAAGAGTTCCTAAATAAAGAGACATCTCAAAAAGCAAGCCAGCTAATTAGTTCTGTGACCCATAAACAGTTTGTTGTTTCTTTGGCAATTCTAGCAAATATATTTTCTCGTATACTTATATTATCTAAAGCACGTGAAAAAGTTGCATGCGATATAGAAGATTCATATAATTTTGTTTAAAATGTGGTTTCCATTTTCAACGCTATCCGGAAAGATGTTGATAAAGAGTGAATTCAACTCTTTACGTCAGCCTGCCTCTCGATTGAAAACATAGGTTTAGAAATGAAGATACTACGAATAATATCCAAATAATTACACAGAAAAAACACTCAATCTGGCACATCGTTGTGTACTGGCCACTTCTTCTCATAGCTACGGCCACAATAGTCTAAAAGAGGGTGGACGGAATCCAAGGAAATGATTACAACAAATAGGAAAACATTTTCAAGTTAAATAAATATTTGTATTATTTATTCAATGTAATAAACAAAGGTAAAACAACAAATTACATGGCCTTACAAGTCAAATTGAAGTGTATTGGAAAACAAATCATTGCTGAGTCTGCACTTGCACAGTACGTTTGAGAGTATATTTCAATCTCACAAGGTATATTATTATTTTATTTGAAATAGTCTCGAAGAGACCAAATAAATAAACAAAATTGTTAATATTATAAAAAATAGTTTAATTAACATTTCTTAAATGATTTACATAGAATCTGAATCACCACATTGAATTCAGACCAAAAAAAATTAAGATCAAGTATTTAATTTAATTACCGAATGAAATATTTATTAAAAATTTAAATTACTAAACCTTACGATGATTACAAAGAGCTTAAAGCGCCTCCTTTAAATGGTTTACAACGCATCTGATTCACTACTGTGAGTACAGACAAAACAAATTTTAATGTTATGATCAAATTTAAATTTAAGTATCGAATCGGATGTTTACTATAAGCGCAACGGTTTTACTTCCCGACTAAAACTCAAACCTTCGTAGAACTATTACCCTAATCACTTTTAAAGAATTCAACAAAATTCCTACATTTTAACATTTAATATTAAAATAGAAAACAAAGCATTGTTACGTTAAAATACTTGTAGTTTCTCACTAAAATAATCGGTGTATTTTAATGGCAAAACCTTATTAACCAACAACAATAAGTTACTTTAATATTTACTCCGAGTAAGAAACGTTTACAAAAATAACCTATAAAGGAAACATCAAATAAAAGAATTTAAACAATTACTTGTAACCACACGAGCAATAAAAATTAATATTTAAACAAAAAATTTCAAGCCAGAAAAAAAAATGTTGCTACTCGAGTATTTCAAGAAATTACAAAGATACTAGCGCCCAAGAGGCAATAGGAAACTTAAGTGTTATATAACAGAACTTTCTTTCAAAAATAAAACCCTTAGCATAAAATTACAGATGCCTACACTGACCAATATCAACTAAATAATAAACTTAAGTGTTCAAGATAATCAAACACCTATTCGTAATATAAAGTTTATATAATCAATATAGCCATCCTGGCTAGATAATGTTCTAGTCCTGAATAGGACTTCTGATGGAAATGTCAGATGTAATAGTCAACCATATTTTCTGAGTTCCTTCGTTATATAGGTCTAGTTGATGGGTAAGGAGGTGGGAGTTCCTTATTATTATTATTATTATTATTATTGGTAGAACATCACAAGCCAAGCAGCTGGTGGATAGGCTACGTCTCATTAGTCACGTCCACCAGTCTCTTGGTTTCTTGTAGTTCCACTTGACTTGTTCACAAGACACATACACCAGACACATGGTGAGTGGTTGCAGACTTTAGCTACGTACGTTCGGTCACGTACACCAGACAGGTGGTTATTTTCATTTCAAGAATATAAGTGGTCCTTCTGTAGCTCAGCCGGGCCAATCAGTGCATTTTTAGACTCCTCTAATGGAACATGTTGTTGCTGCATCATTCAAGCTTGTTAGGACTTTTCTTCTTTTTAGGAGATGGTGCGAACAGGTTGTGCTAGGCGAGAGGATACAATGTTTGAGTACAGTACATATATTACATATAGTAAAATTGTAATATTTAAAAATGTTAAATGTCTATGAGTATAAGTTGATTTAGGGTGGTAGTATTTCATTATACCAGCTAGTCTTGCTAGTATTTATATTGCAGGATGTTTATATGTATAGGCTTAATTGGGGTGGGTAGTACAATTGTGATATTAGCAGTACAAGCTAATGTTACAATTGGAAAATTTCAAAAAGCCCTTATTTCTTCCTTTTATTGATCGTGCATATACACACCTAAAAGAAAGATTTCAAAGTCACAAATATGTAATTGCATCTCTGCAAAAATTCATTCCAAGCCATTATAACGACTCAAACAAATAAGAACCAAGCAAGTGTGTTGATATTTATGGTTTTCTGATGCCTGAACCTATGTTTTTAAAAGATTTCAGCATCTTGAAGTCGAAGTGGGCCAAGGAAGTGTCAACTTCAAAACCACCGTGTGTGCTTGATAGTCTACAAATTTTTCATGGGTAGTTGTTTCCAAACATCAAAAAGCTACTACAATTATTTGCAACTGTTCCGGTTTAAAATGCAACGCCAAAGATAACCTAATCAACTCTCCGAAAACTAAAGAAGGAATTCGACTGGAAAAGGTAGATTAACTGGACTAACTTTATTTGCAATGTACCGCCATGAGACAATAGCGTCACGGTTTGCAAAGATGGCCCGGCGTGAACACTTTGTACTGTTAAGGTTATATTTATAGTATTATATACAGCAAATTAAATAATAATAAATTTATACATAATAAATTTGTCAGTATTATACTTAATGATGCACTAACTATAAGCAGAGAGAGTTATATTTTACATCTCACTGGTTTCAGTAGTTCAAATGTTAGCGTTTCTACTTACTGTGTT
This sequence comes from Timema shepardi, assembly GCA_902151425.1. Lineage (NCBI taxonomy): Eukaryota > Metazoa > Arthropoda > Insecta > Phasmatodea > Timematidae > Timema > Timema shepardi. The sequence goes on from CABFVX010000629.1 coordinate 250,808, forward strand.
TAGTGATCAGGGTTCTATTCCTAAAAGTGTCTTAGTATTTATCATTTGATAAATTAACGGTCTTGGGTCCATGTGCTTTATATGTTATATATATATATATGCTAGTATGTAAGTTGTGTTGCTAATATATATAGCGCCTTTTCAGTGTGTTCAAAGTGTTAAAGTAAAATTCTTCACTCAAATAAGATAAGCTATACATTTAGTATTGCTCACCTTCATGATCCTACCATGCAGAACATCCCGAAACAGATTTCCGGATACGGTAATGGGATAATCAGACCGAGACTAAAAAATACAAACGAATGTACATGATGTGGCTAGGAAGTTAGAAATATTTGATCTATTGCTAAGAGGAGGTAGAGGGAGCTCTAATGTCTACATGGAGCTACATGGAGGGAAAGGGAGCTCTAATTACCACATGAACCTACAAGGGAAGAGGGGAGAGCTCTAATGTCTACATGGAGCTACATGGAGGCAAAGGGAGCTCTAATTACCACATGAACCTACAAGAGAAGAGGGGAGAGCTCTAATATCAGCATGGAGCTTCATGGAGGGAAAGGGAGCTATAATGTCTACATGGAGCTTCATGGAGGGAAAGGGAGCTCTAATGTGTACATGGAGATTCATGGAGGGAAAGGGAGCTCTAATTAACACATGAACCTACAAGGGAAGAGGGGAGAGCTCTAATGTCTACATGGAGCTACATGGAGGGAAAAGGAGCTTTAATTACCACATGAACCTACAAAGGAAGAGAGTAGTGCTCTAATGTCTACATGGAGCTTCATGGAGGAAAAAGGAGCTCTAATGTCTACATGGAGATTCATGGAGGGAAAGGGAGCTCTAACGTCTACATGGAGCTTCATGGAGGGAAAGGCAGCTCTAATTACCACATGAACCTACAAGAGAAGAGGCGAGAGCTCTAATGTCTACATGGAGACTCATGAAGGGAAAGTGAGCGCTAATAACCACATGAACCTACAAGGGAAGAGGGGAGAGCTCTAATGTCTACATGGAGCTACATGGAGGGAAAGGGAGCTCTAAATACCACATGAACCTACAAGAGAAGAGGTGAGAGCTCTAATGTCTACATGGAGCTACATGGAGGGAAAGGGAGCTCTAATTACCACATGAACCTACAAGAGAAGAGGCGAGAGCTCTAATGTCTACATGGAGCTACATGGGGGGAAAGGGAGCTCTAAATACCACATGAACCTACAAGGGAAGAGGTGAGAGCTCTAATGTCTACTTGGAGCTTCATGGAGGGAAAGGGAGCTCTAATTACCACATGAACCTACAAGGAAAGAGGTGAGAGCTCTAATGTCTACATGGAGCTTCATGAAGGGAAAAGGAGCTCTAATTACCACAAGAGTCTAAAAGAGAGAAGGGGATAGCTCTAATGTCTACATGGAGCTTCATGAAGGGAAAGGGAGCTCTAATTACCACATGAACTGTGACAGAGTCACAACATGGAACGAGCATAATTACATGGACTTACCATCTGTCTCCATTTGGCTGTTCTACAAGGCTCCCCGC
>CABFVX010000630.1:0-30452 GCA_902151425.1 Timema shepardi
TGACTAGCAGAACCAATTTGGGGTGTTTAGTCAAGATCTAGGTTAAATTATCTGGTAGTTTCTATTTGAGTATAACTTTTCGTTTTGAAAGTTCAAAATGATAGCTTGGTATTCTTACTAACTAGCAAACTTGTTTAAACAGATAGAAAAAAACCTCTTAATTTTACTTCTCCAGATCCCATTTTTAGTAAATCTATAAAAATATAATAGAAAAATTAAAATTCCAGCTTTAAGATGCATATGTTCGTGCACAGGGGTTACTAATTCTAAAATCCCATACCTCTACTTACAGTAGATATTGCACAATTCTCATGAGCGACAATCAAACTCTTCGTTTTATTAAGATATGATGATATTCTCATATTTATCCCTTTTAAAACGTAAGCATTTAAACAGGAACTTAAAAAATATATATACATTTTTACCCGCTTCGGTGGCCGCTTGATCTAACATGCAACTCTCGCAGTAGACTAGACTGCCAATGACGGGGAAATCGAGGTTCGAATCTTGATCGGGCGTACTGTGGGTGCTTTTTCCGAACTGTTTTTCCACAACACGCAAATGAGGGATATACTTTATATTAATATAACCTCTCTATGTCCCTAAAACCATCATCTTAATTAGTATATAAACATATAACTTAAACGGGTTGTAAGAAGCAGGACAAAAAAAATAATAGATTTTTACTTTAACTTTCCAAACACATTGTAACCCATCTTATCCTTAGACAAAATCATAGAAATTAAACATTTTTCCATTCATCAAGACAACTAACACAATTAATTAATCATTTTAGACCCTCATTAATTGGGTAAGTGAACTAAATTTTAGTTTCATTTAGTCTGGTTTGCCGGTTACCGGAAGTTCGGAGTTTTAATCCTAATTTGTGTTTATTATTTTTATTTTTCTAAATGAATGTTCCCATTACTACCCACCTTACCTCCTGGGAAATCCTATAAATTTTACCTCACACATTCCTACGCCAGAAGCGTGATTAAAGAGCTTATAGTCGTGATGAATGGTAAAATGATGTGAATAAAATAATATGTATTTTAAACACTTTCATTTGGAAATGAATTATAGTCCTTTATATTAGTAGTAGACCTATATATCCACTTGGCCACGAAGAAAGGCATAAACCTTAAAATTGTACCATATTTTAATCCTGAAAGGTATCACCCTTACCTTATTTGATTCCGCTATGGTACACAGTAAAACCGGCCATTGTGTCATCCAATTATTCTAAAGTGTTAATGCTTGCAAATGTTTTAGAAATAAGGAAGGTTGAATTTAAATTGGGTGTATTTGGGGGAAGGGAAAAACAATTTAGGAAAAACCACCTTCAATACATACAACCGGGATATTAACCCTGATCTGCCCATCATCGGCAGTCCAGTATATTATTGCAATAGCGACGCTTTAAGCCATGTGGCCACCGAAGTGAGTAGTATTTTTACTTGATGATGGTTTGAATAAAACCGCTTTACAAGAAGGAAATAATATAAGCACTAGCTAGGCTACCCTATATTCACTGAGTTATTGGGTTGAACTTTTTAAATAACAGATGGTTTGGAATATCTTGTGATGGGAAAGTCAAAGAATTTCACTTAAGTGTTTGCCTCCCACCACCGAAGTACTTCAGGAAGAGTTAGTGTACGAATCCCTCTCAGGAAGTGGGCATAATATAAATATATAATGTTGAAGTCTATATACTAGATCCAAAATATATAAATCATTAGCTGTTTATAATCATTCCAACTAAAAATAACTAAAAAAGTGATAAAAGCATTCATGAGTTTTAAGGGGCTTATAATTTAAATAAGTATTACATAAATAAATAATAAACACCCGTCCAGATATTAAAATGTAAATAAAACTTTCATGAATTAAACAATTTGATTAAATAGTGAATTCTATTTCCGTAAATGAAAAAGCGACAGGTCAACTCACGTCGTTTTTTTAGATATTTGGTTCAAATTAATTTTCGATTTTACGTGGTATACTGTAAAGAAGTGGCTCTCCTCGTAGCTAGTAGTTAGTTGAAATGTATTTAATTTTAATGCGAAATATTAACTTTATTATAATTTATTTTTAACTTTTATAGCCTGGTGTTTTATTTTATATAGAACTCTATTTCGTAGGCCCCTACATCTTAGTTATTTATATTAAGACACCCTTCATGGCTTGTATTAGTAATCATCTTTCCTGAATCGGTGGTTACATGTTCTACGGAGTCACTCTCACAATATACTAGATGATCTTTCTAGATAAGGTCATGAATGCAACACATGGCAGGTGTATTTTCCTAAATGGTTTCCAAATTTACTTCCTTATAAATGCGAGTAAAAACTCCTCTTAGTTATAACTTCCTCATCCCTACCACGTTAGTGTAGGTGGGAAGTTAGTTAGCCCGATAGAGTAATCAGAGGTGGCATATATATAAATAAATAAAAGTATCATGGTCATAAAAAGTATTTGCGGGAAAATACATTATAATATGGTTGAACTTGTCCAAAAAATGTATTTATTTCTTATATAATAATATGATAAGCCAATTTTCGATTATAGAAATTAAGAAGAAATGACCGAACAGATTTAGAAAAACGACCACTCATTATAACGGTTAAAAATCCAGGATGTCGGGAAAAATATTATTTTTCCATCAAAACCCGATTTTCACAGGGAATTCTCTTTGTTTAGTCACCATGGAAACCATTATTTGCTTCATGGCTGTAAAGCTAAAAAAAAAAAAAGCTCTTTGAATAAAAAATAATAACTCAATCTTTATTTGTTGGTCCGAACACACCACTTTTCTCTTTGGATGAATATTTATTTTTGGACGCTGGTCATACACAGCACATCTGAATTGAGAGTCCTAAACTGGGGAAACATTAATATTTTTATTGGAATGTTGCTAGTGTTATTTCGCATTTAAATCAATAATATAGAGCATAATACTAAAATTAAATTATTAAGTTGTTAATTTAGTGAAAATGTTGTCTACGTTTTGTGTCACGCATGATAAAATGATGTTTAAGTATTATGTGTATATTCATATAATAAGCTCAAAAACGATAAAATGATCTAGAAGGATATTTTAAAAAAAATATACATTTAACTATCTTAGTATAAGTTTTAGTGTGCAATTTCTTAAATAATGGGTTTTGATGTTCATTTTAGCAAATAGTAACACAATACAAATACAAAAGTTGAGTAACATTTTCATTTTACTGCTTAATTTTGCGGATATGGTATTTAGAAGTAATGTTTTGTGTACCTCATATATCTTTATACGTTCTTCTTCTTCTTATTATTATTATTAGCACCGCGTCTTACTACCCGTTCGGGTTATACGCACTTACGCTAATGTGTAATGGTAGGGTGATTGTGAGATGAAATGGAGGACCTACAGTTTAACGTGGAGTCTGAACCACGGTGGAGGCCTGGCATTCCCCACATTCACAAGATGTCTTGTCAGAGGTGAAGGAAGGGTTTGGTAATCAGATAAATCTATGCCGGAACCGAGGATTGAACCCCGGCCGCTAGCATATAAGTCTGACACCTTACCCCTAGACCGCCAAGTCACCTTTTTACGTTCTTACAAATACAGTAAGTTCAGTTATGTTTCCATGTTGATACTTTAATTCGAGGGAATTATATTTCAAAGTACCTTAATGTTTGAGAACCAAATCTCTATTTTCACATTTTCTCTCTATATCAGACTCTCTCAAGCTCTCAATCCGTCTCTCACTTTCTACATTCACACGCAAATAGTTAGCACAACCAACTGTCTCAGGCTGGGATTGGTTGAATTTGATCACGTGACCACACGCCCTCGCTCACTGATTGGTTGTTGGTTTTCCCGCTCCCCCCTCCTCCTCCTGAACCCCTTTACAGTGTTCCAAAATGGTTTAATCATGTCTCATTTGTTTTTTATTTGTGTTCATTGCTTTATTATGTGTGCTCAATGGCTACTAATGCATGCTCATTGCTTTTTTATTTGTGCTTATTGGTTATTTTGTCTGGGTAGGATTAAGACGGGCCGTTGGATTTTTTTTATTGGTGTACCGAGATTATTGTAGTAAGATTGGGAAGTGGCGTTGGAGTTTTTAAATTTATTTATTGGTATGCAGTCCACGTCACCGGGCGCTCCTCCCACTGATTCGCTAGTAAGCGCTGTGATCATCTTCTCAGCCCAGCCGCTTAGTGAAGAGTGTGACCACTGAGCAGCTGACGGCGTACATGGGGCGTAAGAACCCTTTGAATTTTACTCTGCTCCCCACCCTCCCTAGATCGCCACGAACGAGTTAAGTTACACTGACTGCTCGCTCTCGCAAATATCTGTTTGACGGCTTTTCACTTCACCCCTCCTCACCCCTCACTTCATCATACTCCTCCTCAGTGGGCGTCGTCAAATATCGCAACAATATTAAATCGTTATAAGTTTTGAAAGAGGGTGGCAACGACTTTGTTGAAGAGACAAGAAACCCCTAGGCAAATTGGTGAATCAGTTGTGGCCTTCTAAATGTCGTTGGTTCAGATGTGGTCTCCCCAGCCCCAAAGCAGCTTGGCGCATCTGTCGTGACCATCTGAAGGCGGAAGGTTCAGATGTGCTTTCTAAATGCCCACTCTGGGATCAATGATACGATTTCCCCCCGCAAGTAGAATGACATTTAGACGGCATTCGCACTGATATTCGAACCTTGATATCTTTAGCAAAGCTTATGCCTGATAGAATGGCCGTACTTCCTGCACCACCACAACTTTTCCAGTTGACTAGGTAGAAAGTATACCTGCATTTTCTTCCAAGGAGGATCACTCTGTCACCAGCCGTCTAGTGACGCATTAGACCATATGACCATATATGCAAGAATAAAAACATTATTATAAACTTAACATGAAGTCATTGGCACTGGACACTCTCCCCCTGCAATGGGGTTTCCCGATGACGTCATCGCACTGTCGCAACCCTGATGACCCATATTCGTCGCCAAATTGTCGGCTCGACAAAGCAAGTAGAGACATGAATAGATCATGACTGTGAATGATAGTGCAATCCTCCTCTCAACAATGGGTTTTCCCAGTGTCGTCATAGCAATGTCGCAAACCCTCCCTCCCCAAACATCTATGTAATATTGTGATTTTTTTAGGTGATGTCGCAACTAAAGAGCATTGACACAGCTCTAATTATGCACAATCATGGGCCTTAGAAAACTTACGGTGATTTATAATCCTCAGTTAGAGGCTGATATCTACCGCAATAAAAGTCTACTAAAACTGGATGTTTGGTATCTTCGATCGACATGCTCGAATCTAGGTATCCGTAATGGATCGGAGGAGTAAGGTAGAAATATCCCAGCGTTTACGTGGAGTGAGGGAGAGTAGAAATCACCCCAGTTCACCTGAGTGAGATTCGAACTAACAACCTCTCACGTCATAACAGGATGAGTTAAACGTACCCCCTATGTGTCAAAGGTCCATGTATTAATTATAATGATGTGGTAGGGATGTTAAAGAAAAGGTTCCAGAGGGAGAAATACCAACAGTTTACCCGGCAGGGATTTGATTTCTCCCACCAGAATTAAATGGGGATGACATTTAGACGGCGTGCCCAAAAGGATTCGAACTTCAAATACTTTAGCACCACTAATGTCTGTTAGGACGGTCGTACTTCCTTCTGAGTGCATCCCGCATTTGCGAAGGGGTTTTGCTAGCCGACTAGATTTTCCATCCAGGTAGAATTTGTACCAGAATTTTGTTCGGGAAAAGCCTACAAACAGTTTCACTGTTTAGATAGCTTTTATAAATTAACTAAGTTTGGTATAAGGTAAGTTGGATAGTACACAGACACACATACACACACAAAGAGAGTCAAACATACGTTCATTTTATTTATAAATTGTGACAATAGATTGCTACCCAAGGATAAACTGAAAAAATATTTTATTATATTAGAATTAACAGTTTATTATCTTGAGCCACTTATAACAACAGAAAAAAGTTTTAATTTTATATTATGTAATGTTATCATCTATATTTTGTCGTAATAATATATAAATCTTACATTAATTCATAAGTAATATTGGATTGAGTAACTTGAATTTAATGTACGCAACTATATATCGTCGAGATAATATATAACTACATAAATTCATAAGTAATAATAGGGCTGAAGAGGATATAAAATGTACCTGCACATGTGTGAAGGCCAAGCGGGTAACCAGAAGCTATACAGTCGACCTGGATTCAATCCCCCCTAACTCCCTGCTAATAGCCTAGAAGTTAAGCTTATCGTTATTTAGAACAGCGTCTTACTACCCGTCCGGGGCTCAACTCGCGGAGGATTAGCGAGGAAACCGACCTCAGTATACACATACGACAGGGATTAGAGCCCCAACCCCCTCCTGTCACCATTTAATTAGATAGCTCGCGGTAGCAGGTTATGATATTATTCCTTTATAAATTAGGTTGTATATTAAATAATTATTTTCAGGACTGCAATCATTAACGAACACATAATATAAGAGTTTAATATTGAATGTAAAAAAAACGTACGCTATAATATTAATCATTATAAAGACATTTTTTTTTATTTCAACTGTAGCGAACCAAGCTGGAAACTAATATCGAGCAAGCTATGGAGGGGCGGTCTTCCCGACCAAAGAGTTATAAACATTTGTTTTGTTTGATATATACTGTCAGCATGTACATGTGTAGACGACTAAGTAATAATTACGATAACGGATTTATATTTGGAAAGATATATTAAGAAGAAGTGTAGCCACATTTGCGTGGAAGAAAATCAGAAAAAACCATTAGTTTACCTGACCAATATTAAAACTACGGAACCTCTCGTACTCGACCGTATACCACTACACAAAACAAGCGCGTCCGTCAACTACGCCATCGAAATAAATTATTTTAGAAACAACAGTTTTATTAAATAAAATTTTAAATATTATTTAATGGTCGCAACTATATTTTGATGAAATAATATTTACCTATTACAAAAATTAATAAATCATATTAAAAAACTATTTTAAATATTATTTAATGCTCGAAATCATATTTTTTGGACATAATAAATAGCATTTTCTAAAAACAAATAATCCATTTGAACAACAAATAAATTTAATTTTAACGATTATATTTTGATGAAATAATATATAACTTTTACAAAAATTCATAAGTAATATTGAATACAATTTTATATATCATTTAATGTTCGAAACTATATTTAGTAGACATAATAAATATTATTAACAAAAAAAGGTTAGCCATATAAAATGCAAGCCAAGATTAAAGGAAGTGTGCCTACATTTTGCAAGAATGGAGAATGGAAAGTCTATTAGAAAAACCTCCCCAAATACACTCGACGCTGATGAAGGAAGCTATAATATTTATTTTTTAAATAAATACTATGCCATGGATTTGTTTAGCTTACCCTGAATATTTATTAAACTTATAATGTCCGTTTACAATGCACATGCACAAACATACATACACATTCTCCCATCGTTCTACATGTCTAATATTTAACACAAGAAAAGAATTAAGGTCGAATAAATTAGATTTACTGGGGGAATGTATCTCAATTTTCCAGAGTTGGAAGTGGAAAACTATTTAGGAAAATTTACCATAAAAATAACATTCTGCGAGATTTAACTCCGACCTTCCTATAGCTTATTTCTTAAATGTAAACTCAAACGTGATACGGCACACATACTATTTATAGATAACGAAAATTTGACAAATTTTAGCACCGCGTCTCACTATCCGTTCAGTTTATGCGCTTACGTACTAATTACACTAATGGATCAGGAATTGGGAAGTTTGAACCCGCATTTGCGTAAGGTAGAGTTATAAACAACCCCCAGTTCACCCAACCAGGATTCGAACCTCAATCTCCCCCGTCATGATTATACCTGTCTAACTCGACGGTAATGCTTTATACTATTATACTTCTGAAGCGTTTTTTATCACGTTAATTTAATATTTAGTAATGCATTAACTTATATGCTTCCAAAGCAATAACATGATAGCCATTTATAAGGAATATGCTTTGCCTTTTATAAATATATGGAGTCACAAATGAATATTATTTACAAGTATATTTTTTCATTTAAATTTATTTGAAGTAATTAACGTGCGCTTTGGAAACAGAATGGGGAAATTGTTATGTTGTTACCATGTATTTAGGGCACACACACCTCTTGGAGTATTGGCAATCTTGTATATTTCCGTCCCAAATGGCCTTGTAAGTCAGTGGCTTTGACCTCTAAAAAACAGGAGATAGTTCACACGCCAAAGGTGTTTCATAATGCTGCCTTGCAAGGTTCTCTTTCAAATGGAAACTCTTCCTTTCGAATGAACCTGGAATTGAACCCCGCTAACTTTTGAAGGGTACATCATGGCATAACTCGAGATCCGAAGGAGTTTTTAGCATTACTAATGACGGTTGGAACAGCCATTCAATCAAATAATTATCCAACACGTCTCACGCTGTTAAATGCACATGCATTTGTGCTACCAATTATTTTATACACATATATATTAATTATGTTCATGAATTTAGGCATTTAGAAAGATCTATTTAAATTAAGTGTTCCCGTAATTGCGTGAAGGAAAAGTGGATAACATTAATCAGTACAGTTGGCTAGCTAAGCCCCTTCGAAAATGCGGGATGCACTTAGAAGGAAGTACGACCGTCCTAATAGACATTAGTGGTGCTAAATATTGAAGTTCGAATCCTTTTGGGCACGCCGTCTAAATATCATCCTCATTTAATTCTGGTGGGAGAAATCAAATCCCTGCCGGGTAAACTGTTGGTATTTCTCCCTCTGGAACATTTTCTTTAACATCCCTACCACACCATCATAATTAATACATGGACGTTTGACACGTAGGGGGTACGTTTAACTCATCCTGTTATGACGTGAGAGGTTGTGAGTTCGAATCTCACTCAGGTGAGCTGGGGTGGTTTTGTACTCTCCCTCACTCCACGTAAACGCTGAAACATTTCTACCTTACTCCTCCGATCCATGACGGACACCTAATTCGAGCATGTCGATAGACGATACCAAACATCCAGTTTTAGTAGACTTTTATTGCGGTGGATATTAGCCCCTAACTGAGGATTATAAATCACCATAAGGCTTCTAGGGCCACTGATTGTCCATAATTAAAGCTGTGTCAATACTCTATAGTTGTGAGATCACCAAGAAAAAACAAATACCAGATAGAGGAGTGGGGGGAAGAGTTGCGTCATTGCGATGACGACACCGGGAAAACCCATTGCTCGGTGGAGGGTTGCAACATCATTTAAGGTCATGATCTATTATTGTCTCTACTTGTCTTGTCGAGCTGCCAAATTGGAAGAAGGTATTGGTCTTCAGTGTTATGAAAGTGCGATGACATCATCGGAAAAACCCATTGCCGAAGGAGAGTTGCCAGGGTTAATGACCTCATGTGCATTTTATAATAATATTGTATACTGGCATCGATGGTCGCATGGTCTAAGTTATCACAAGACGACCGGTAGCATAATGATCAACGTTTGAAGAGAATGTGGGTACACATTATACCTGGTCAACCGGAAAAATTGTAGGGGGCAGGAAACACAGCCATTCTAACAGACATCAGATGTGCTTAAGACATCGAGGTTTTAATCCCAGTTTGCCCGTCGTTTAGATGTTAAACTCCTTGTGGGGTAAAATCAAATCCCTAGTCCCAGAATGGGCATTTAGATAGCACATCTGAACCTGCAGCCTTTATAAGGCCACGACCGATGCAACAAGCGGCCTTGGGGCTTGGGGGAAAGCACATCTGAACCAAAGACATTATGAAGGCCACGACAGGTGCACCAAGTGGACTTTGGGGCTCATGACTTTTTAACAGGGTCGTGGCCACCTTCTTTCAAAATTTATAAAATGTTACTGTTGTTGCGACATTTGATGACCCCCACTGAGGAGAGGTATGACGAAGTGGGGGAGGGGTAAAGTGAAAGGCAGTCCAACAGAGTCTTGCGAGAGGCAGCAGTCAGTGTAACTTAGTTCGTCCGTGGCGATGTAAGGAGGGTGAAGGTTGAGGAAAAGTGAAAGGAGTCTTACTCCCGTGATACGCTGTTAGCTGCTTAGTGGTCACACTCTTCACAAAGAGGCCAGCAGGGTTATTATGACCACGACGCAAAACGAATTTGCGACCGTTATCAGAGAGACGCTAGACTTTGCGTCAAAAGCTATTATGGCCGACCACTTTGCGAAAGCAAAGTCCTTGCGAGCGCAAATATTTTCCTAGTTGCGTGACGCTAAGTTGCGCAGACATTTTACTTGTCCTTTGGTTTGCGTTATGAGGTTATGTTTGCTAGTTTTTGTAATTTATTAGGTGTTTTGTGTTACATTATTTAAACTTGCCATCGCATTAGCCCAATATAATAATCCCAAAACGTTGTTGTGTGTTTTTCACATAAATCTAACTTTAAATAGGCCTATATCATAATGTAGGGATAGTACGCTTATACTGAATGCTAAAATAATATTTTCTTTGAAACATAACACTATCAAATTGCATTATTAGTCACCATCAACACACTTATCATTCTGTTGACAAGGTAATAAAAATGCAGGACTAATTTGTTCAAGAAGCCTCAACAAAACTTTAATAATGTAATCCTATTTAAACTGAATCGTACATATAGTAGTAGCTACTATCCACATTAATGTGAGTTGTAGGCCTATGAAATAATGCAACCAAGACTGGAAAAACCAAAATAGGCCCTAGCTTAATGTTTACATGTGGTATGGCTTAGGCCTAGGTTTTTTAATCATAAAAGGTTTACTAAATTTATCTGAAATCAATAATTAGTTGTTAGGCCTAGTTATACTGAAGTGAATAAATTGCAAACAACTCATTATAAAGAAATATAATATCCTTATATTCTTAATCACTTAACTAAAGTCTCAATAATTCCTTTTAATTAAAAGATGCATTTTACTTTTTTTAGCCATCCAAACCACCCTTTCGTTTACTTTTTTTGTTAACTTAGTAGGACGACTGACATTAAGTTGTCGAAAATATTCAGTGTGAAAACAATTTTTGGGAGATTTTGAACGCTTTCATCAACTTTAAATAATTAGTTTTATTTTCTAAGATCTTAACACCGCATATTTGATTCAATCTCAAACATGAGAACCTTTTCAACACTGTAAATTAATAAAATTAGCACAAAGTCGGCCTATATATGTTCAAGTGGAGTACTGTATAGATAGGAAGTTATCTTTATCTAATCTCAACTCAATCAAACAACATAAAATTTAAAACACCTTACTCTAGGCCTATATCTTTGAACGTTCAATTTTTGGCTTGACAAAATCGAGAACGGTTTTACAATAGGCCTACTAAGAAAGCCAAAATACAAAATATTAATCTACTGTGTGATAAATGTTGTTTTTGAAACAAAGTTTTATAAGGCGTATATTTGTTTTGTTGTAAATTAAAGTTATTTTAATTAAATTAGGCCTAAATATAAGGAGAAGTGTACATTATAAACTGTTGAAATTATTTTAAATTAATGGAATAAAACACACTTGTTCCAGTATCAACATGAATACATGAAGAATAAAGCATTGGGTTGTAAAGCATACATCTTACAAAAAACATTGTTTCTTTATTAGCCAACTTTTCATATTAATTTATTCATTTCCCCGTGTGACATTACTATTTTAATGCATAGTTCACATGATTTTTTGACTACAATAAGTTATGTGTATTGAATAATGTAAGCTTAGTATTTTTTCATTTCAAATCGTAAGAAAACAAAATTATGCGAGAGATTTATTAAATTAAGCTAGGTTAAATCTTTCTTGAAAATAATGTGACTTGTAATCAGCTGTTTGGGAAAATAGAAATAAATGAATAATGTCCAGTCATGAATACCAGCATTCTTGAAATAAATGTAACTTATTTCTAGCCTCTAACTTCTTAAAAGGTAATATTCTTTGGAAAAGTGTTGCCAACTGTTGACGCAAACTGATTTTATTCTGTGCGTTAACGCTAGAAGCAAAGTCGAAGCTAAAACTAGCGGACGATACAAAGTGTGGTGGTCATAATAACCCAAACGCTATCTTTTCCTCTAAAGTGAAGCTAACTAGCGGTAGCAACTAACTTTGCGTCAAATGGTCATAATAGCCCTGCAGGCAGAGAAGATGCGCCCACTGCTCACTAGCGTTAGCGTGAGAGGAGCACCCGGCACCTTGGACTACACGCCAATACATAAATAAAAAACTCCAACGCCCGGTCTCAATTCTACTACAATAAACTCCCCACACCAAAACAAAATACATAAATTACCATTGAGCACACATAAAAAACCCAATGAATACAAATCAAAAAACAAATGAGACAAGAATAAACTAGTTTGGGACACTGGAGAGGGGGTTACGAGTAAGGGAGGGGAGGAGGAAAACCAAAAGCCAATTATAGAGTGAGGGAGCGAGTTCACGTGATCAAATTCAACCAATCCCGGCCTGTGACAGCTGGGTGTGCCAAATACTCACGCACATACACACTCTCTATAAAACTTTCTCTAATATAATATTTTCTCACTATCTCCATCACACTTTATCCCTCTCTCTCACTTACTCTCTACCCTCCCATACACTCTGTATCACACAAGTTCTCTCACATTGTCTTTATTATCTTATTTTTTAAACTCTCTCTCCCTCGAACGTTCTGTATCTTGAACGCTCTCTAACAAACGTTCTCTCTCTCTCAAATTCTCTCTAACCCAAACTCTCAATAGCACTCTCCCAAAATCACTCTCTCCATCTCAAATTAATTCTCTCTCAAACAATATTTCTCTCAAGCCCACTCTCTTAATTTCAACTCTCTCTCAATATAATTTTCTTTTTCTAAACTAATCTCTCCCATTATAGCTTTCTCTCTCAAACTCTCTCTTTCATACCCTCACATTTTCTCCCTCAATTACACAATATCCCACCCAAAACTTTACATTTTCTCTTTCATACACTTTATCACGCATTATCCCTTACATATTCTCTTACTCTCTTTAACAACCTCTGTCTTTCTCTCTCACACGCTTTCTATCACACACTCTCTCTCTTTCTTCCTACACACATAATCTTTTTCTTTCCTCCCAATATTTCTTTCGTTAGCACATAAACATACTCTGACATCACTTTCTCACACTCCCGCGATCTCTCTCAATTAAGCATTCTAAGTCTTTTACACTCACTTTCTCACACGCCAACCCTCATTTTCACAATCACTAACACACTTAAACAATCACATTCAAAACTTACACTCTCATTTCCACTATCATGTATCTAGCCTTAACCTCACACAAATAAAGACATTATTAGTATATATTATTATATTGTATGTATAATTTGATAAGCCCTTTTCCGGTAATATAAATTACGAGGAAATAACTGAACAGATTTTGAGAAACGAACAATCATTTTAAAGATTAGGGAATGAAGATGCCGGTAAAAATAGTGGCATAAATTAAAACTTAAGTTTCCTAGTGAATTTTCCAACTTTTCCTTACGTTTGGATAGTGGCTCATTTGTACAATCATTATTTGTTTAAATCACCATGTAAACCATGATATGTGTATAAATGTATATTGGTAAATAAATATTTGTGTTTGTTTAAAAATAATATCATATAAATCGTTACTTGAGTGGTTTGGTGCAACAAATTAGATATAGATCTGGAATAGGGTTAATTTAAAGCTCTTATCGGGGCGTAAAGAAGAAAAATATAAGTTTTTATTCAAATTACACATAGTAAACTAAATATCTAAGTAAATTTAATAGCCTTTGACGAGTAAACATTTAAATAAAAAGTAAGTTGGGGCTTATTATATGGACACTTTCCGATAAAATGTTTAAAATACATTTTAGTACAATAATCTACAGCCATCTCTGGAATGACCCGCTATGTTTGTATATTCTTTGAAGTTTGTATCTGTTGTTCCAATTGATCTTTTCATAATATTGAGTATCAGTTTAAAATCATTTGCCGGAAATATCGTATTTTCAAAAGGCCGGCGTAGAGACTTTGTTGTAGAAGAAAGTTGTCGAGACAAAATTTGAATGAAAAAGTAGAGGGAAGCGTCTTCCGAAAGCAGAAAAGGACAAGCGAAATAAATTGCGTTTCGGGAGGAAGACATGACAGGGAATAAGAGTCCCTAAAAATAGCACACACACTCACACTCTACCCAATATTATAAGTCGGTGGAGATGATCTCGTCATACACATCTGTTCGAACTGTTTCCTGTATTGTCAAACGAGCCATTTCCATGGGTTGAGTTTTGACATCTAACTTCGTGACACGACCAGCAGATTTCATATAACTTTGTCAAATAGAAAATCCGTCTTTATTGAGGATCTCATGTTATGATAAATTTTGTAATGCATCTTGATTAAAAATGGATACGTTGATTTATTTTCTTTGTTTCACTCCTCGCTCATGTGTGCTCTTTGCCTCTTAGTATCCGTTCTAAATACCAACATATATGCCCTTCTAGGGTAGAGATAAATAAGTGTGTCTATTAAGGAGCGTATAGGAACATTTAGCCCAAACAGGGATGAATATCCCATGAAGTGGAGGAGGTTAAATAATGATGAGTTAAATACCTTCTACTCATAAAAATATATTGTTAAGATAGTAAAATCTCGCAGATTATGTTAGGAAGTACATTAAGCGTGATTAGGAGAATCTAGAGCCATGTTCAAGGAAATGATTGGCGATTCCAATGGGAAGAGAGCATTTTAAAGACCCAGACGCAGAAGGGAGGATACCAATAGAATGATCCTAAATGAGATAAGGTGTAAGTAAATAGGCGTATTGTATAGAACTAGCTCAAAATTGGGATAGGCGGCGTACTTTTTTAAGCGCAGCAATGAACTATTGATTTTATAATGCCATAGAGTAAGTACTCGTATTTACTTAAAGAGAGAATGTAATATAATTTAGGAAAAACCACTCGCATGACCTTTGGGGAGAGGGGGGGGGGATTTGAAACATGATCCACTTGTGCCAGCAAATCATAAATGACACGCTATAAATCAATGGTTGTCAAATGGCTGATTACGAACCACCGGTATCTAAGGGTGAAATTTCCGATAGCTCACCCGAGAAGTTAATTTTGACCGTTTCCAAGGTAATTTATCGTTTAAGGTTGCTGTCTTATGGTGCGGTAGAAGGGAGCACGAGTAATTTTACAGTTTTTATAGCATTACATTTTTTTGACCAAAATAAATTAACTATTTCTCCAGTAGCAACATAGAATTTAGTTTTCTGCACATACTAATATCAACGGATCTTGAATATCTGTTAAGGGTATTTTGGAATCTTGTCAAAACGTCTTCTCTTTATTTAAAATGTTTCGACAAAATTCCAAGACACACTTGATATATATTCAAGTTTTGATGTTAATAGCGTGTGCATAAGACTAAACTATATGTTGCTACTGGAGGAATATTTGATTTATTTTTGCCAACAAATTTATATTCTATAAAAACTGAAAAATACTTGCACTCCCTTCTGCCGCACCTTAAGTTTGGGATTTATTGTGTTCTCGACTCGAAGAAATGTATCCAGTTATGTTTCGTGTTGTACTTCGAGTGAAAGCGTTGATCTGCTTAAATATCCTGTGAGAGTAATCATTTTCACCTCAAAGTGGTAAAAAACAAATACAGAAGCAGGATCACCAATGAACATCTTGAGAACTTTACTAGAATGAGAATTTAAACGCTAATCACAACAATTTTAAAATTCAAGGACAAAAGTAAATACGGTTCTTCCCTGTAAGCTACGGACAAAGTTATTTAAAATAGGTTTTATTAAAATTTTGTTTCAAATAATTAATAAACCTTGTATTTTATAACATTAAAAAGCTCATTTAAGTACTTCATGTACTATAAATTTAAAATTGTTTCCTTTACGATCACAAATCTACGTCACAAAGCCCAATCTTAATTTAGCAAAGGTTTGAAGGCCGACTACGTTATAAAGGTTATAATAACTACCAAGAAATATTAAAAAAATTTAATCTAGAAAGCTCAAGAAACAATTTGACTTTTTAAAAGTCAATTACTCGGGTTACTTCTGATTTAAAGCGTCCAGCTCTAAACATTTTACTAGTGACTAAGAGATCTTACCTAGAATCTCGGCTGGGTTTATGAAGCGCGATATTCTAATTGTGATTTAATACAGTGGTTTTATTCACCTATTACATTAAAGCATGTGCATTTACTTATCCCTAAATTAATTTGTTAAATAATAAAATATTTTAAACGTATGGATTTTTTTTCCATCACAACGAACTTCCAAGAAAATATCTATTAGTGAGCAAGGAGCAATAGGAAATAATATTGTCTCTTTAGTATCTATATAATAAACAATGTAGATGTATACTTGGTTTCGATCAACACTCAAAGTAAAGTAGCATATTTGTATTTTATTATTGAAATGTCTTAAAAATTCCTAAAATATGTTTCTTAATAAACATTTTAATATGTTCGGGTATTCTTTAACTTATTTCATTTTTTTTCATTTTTTTTTTTCGTCTGAAGGAAACATTGAAAATAACGTAATTAAAACAGTAAAATGGTTGTATTATTTCTTGTTTTAGTGCCGCTCTTCCAGTAACCTCGAATGAAGAACGTCTGTCTGTAAGAGTTGAGGGTGAGCCCCGCAATTATACGGTTCCGACTATCGCCGCTAGGTGGGTGACAGTAAATTATACGACGACCACCTGGCTCAAATCACAGGGATTTTAAACAACGTGTCTTTCTCTATCTTTTTACCTTCTACTGTTTGTTAGATATTTATAGTAGAGTTTTCTAAGCATAAACCTTTATCAAATAGAAACATGTTTTATTGTCGTCAACATTGATAACATTTTATTGTATTACTAGTTTTATTGTATAGCTATTGATAAAATCTAGCAAATAGTATGATTTCACGGATGAACACGTTAACGTTTAACTGACATAAGGTGACCTGGCGGTCTAGGGGTAAGGTGTCAGACTTCCATGCTGGCGGCCGGGGTTCAATCCTCGGTCCCGGCAAAGATTTATCTTATTATCAAACCCTTCCTTCACCTCTGACAAGACATCTTGTGAATGTGAGGAATGCCAGGCCTCCACCGTGGTTCGGATTCCACGTTAAACTGTAGGTCCTCCATTTTATCTCACAATCACTCTACCATTACACATATGCGTAAGTGCGTATAACCCAAACGGGTAGTAAGACGTGGTGCTAATAATAATAGTAATAATAATTTCTGATGGCACAACATTGATTGGTAATAAAAGGTACTATGTAACGGTTTCTCTAAAGGTAACAACGGTGATTCATTCTAAACAAACAAGTTCACTAAAGCATTGACTCAGTTGATTAATTTTTTATTACTACTTATTTCAGTAGCTCGCTATCACATCTGATGAAAATCAATAAAAAGTAGAATTATTGTAATGGAAATATATTTGATAGTTATTTCTTCACTGATACAAAATTTTACATAATATTTAGCTGAATTGGTGCAAAAAAGAATAAATTAAACACATTTACTGCATTTGGAACACAAAATTTAATTGTGACGCTTACAAAAGTTATATCTAGTCCACGCCTCTCATATGTGTCAAGGTATGTCCTACCCACCGTATTCTACGATATTTGATCAGCTTAAAAAGGTATGGTTATGAGTACAGGTTATGTAACTCATAATTATCTAGCCTACAATTTCCACTATATTATTCTCTTTTTGCACCAAATATTTTCCCAAATGCTTTGTTTTCAAACCCTCCGAGAAACGTTTTTTTAGCACCATATCTTATTAGCAGTTTATGTTAGACGTATATGTACCATTTAAACAAATAAATATTAGTGATGGGGAAGGTTGAATTTAGAGGATGAGTACTCGAATTTGCCTATTGGCAAAGTAGAAAATCATTTAGGAAAAATCACCCTCAGTACACCTACCAGTTTTCGAGTCATGAGATCACCATAATCAGAGTGACGCCTTGGAATTAGACCATTCACCCTCCAAAGTGGGTCTACATATATTTTAGTCGTGTAAAGTAAGAGACCATGTTTTACGACCATGGCTACCAACCGGTAAAACTATTGTATTCGATATTCTGAGTTTTATACTTTTTGACAACAGGCGAGATGTTAATAATTTACTGACTAAACAAGAGTATTCATTTTCCGACTGTAATATATTCTTAATCTCCACTTAAATATAGTTATTAATATTATGTCTTCTGTCTCACGACAGGTCCATTTCTTTCACCGGTGAACTTAGATTTCCAATGCGCCCTATCCTCTGATTCCTCCTTCAGCTCACTGAATTTTCTTTTTTCCTTCAAGTCAGTTTATATTTGAATCCTCCTTTTTCCTAAACTTCTCTTTCCCTCAACCTTTCCTTCTATGACGTCGTGCAGAAGTCAGTTCTTCCTAGGAATGTGTCCGATCCAGTTTGCTTTGCACATAAGAATCACGTCAAAAATTATTCTCTTCACACCCACTATTCTTAGGTTTTCTTCATTAACCTGTTCATCCAGCATTCTCAAGTCTTCTCCAGTACCACATTTCAGATCTCTCCAAGTATTCTTTTCCCCCACATCTTTAAAAGAGTCCAAGTTTTTGCTCCATACAATGCGATGCCTCAAATGTAGCGTTTGATCAGTTTATTCCTCAGTTCCAAATTCAACCTGCTCATCAGCAGTAGCTTCTTCTTGTTGAAAGCATCCTTGGCCATGGCGATCCTCGACCGAATTTCCTTAGTGTAGCAATAATATAGTTGTGTTGAGATAAAATTATTCATAAATATTTGAACTCGTCAAACCTACATATATGTTTTCGGCGTAGTCTCTAATTAACTGTCGTCATCAATCTGTGTTCTCTGTTTGAGCATATACTTATTTCCCTCAGAGTTAACTTCCAAAACAAAAATCTAGCTAATATATATATTCCTCTACTAGATAAATCACTAAATATTAAATCATTGAAAAAAGTATGAACAAATAAAATAAATATATACACCCGCCTCGGTGGCGTAGTTGGCTAACGCGTTAGTCGTGTTGAGCTCGACTGCTGAGGACGGGGAGATCGAGGTTCGAATCTCGGTCGGGTGAACTGGGGGTGGTTTTTCCTAAATGTTTTTCCACTCTCCCTCCACGCAAATGCGGGTTCACTTCCTCTATTTCAACCTTCCCAATTTCTAATCAATTAGAGTAATTAGTACTTAAAGCGTATAACCCGAACGGGTAGTAAGACGCGGTGCTAAATATTATTATTATTAAATAAAAAATATCAAAGAATTTTAAAAATATCTAAAATTACAAAAATTAACTTAGTTTCTTCCAACGTACACCTGAAATAGTAAAACATTGTTGCCAGAATCCCTCAAATTTGGACCAGAGCCCCCAATAATGTCGATCGATAACTCTAACCACTTATCTCTGTGGAATCGTCAACTCCTGTGCTAGGCGTACCACTAATAAAATGATTTAAAAGATGTTATTTTTAAAACAGAAGGCTGTTCTGAGTTTCCCTCTACTTTTATTTTCCTTAGAAGTTCAGACAAGAAATCTTTCTCCCCGTTTATCTATTTTATTTACGAGTCTAAAGAAGAAAACTGGCCGCAATAAAATAACCTTTATGCGGATCCGTTCTTATGTTCAAGTATGAGCTCGTAAAAAATGTATCCGATAGTATGATTTCTTCCTCCCCCAGAAAGATACGTTAGATATATGATATCAAATAATCTTTTTATAACGTGATACTCTTGATAATAAAATTTAAAATCAATAAAAAATATTATAACTTTATTTGATGATGGTATTAAACGCATTCACATTGCGTAGCCAATATAGGTAAGTGTTCTATTCTTTAAAATCTAGTAAAACATTAAAACAGACAAGATAATCCAAAAATAGTTATTTATACTTATCACTACAATAAATCAATTAAAGATCACCTGATTTGGGTGGTCACGTGGGCTAAGGAGTAAACCTTGCATGATCTGGGTATTCGGTGACGGGAAGCTCGGGGTTAGAATACTGGTCAAATGTAATGAGGATGGTTTTTCCAAAATGTTTTTCCACTCTCCCTCCACGCAAATTTGAGTACATTTCCTCCTATTGCTACCTTCATGATCCCTGCCTCATTAGCGTGAATACAAGGTTGGTTAGAAAAGGTAATAATACATTTGGTTTAGTTTTTATATTTTCTTGTTAGGCCAATATATTTTATTCTATTTTTTAAAATATATTTATACAAGAAAACAGATAAGATTTAAATTAAAACCTCGTACCGTTGGGCGGTCTATATGTAGGGCTAGTTTAGTTTGGTTTGACACTTACGGAGCTAAGATTTAGAAAAATGAGATTAATAGCCGAGACTGTACTGACCACATTACAACTTCTATTTGCAGAGGTTGGCACTATCCTCGACTACAGATGGCAGCCACACGGTTGGTATAACTTGTGAGCTGAAGGCATGGATTTTTTTTAAAGCTTACGGGGGATGTAGGGGTACGAACCCCAGCAGGGTGTACTGAAAGTACTTTTTCCTAAATGGTTTCTCACCCTCCTTCTATATAAATGAGGGGAAGTTTTCTCTAAGTTCTACATTCTTAGTCTCTACTACATTAGCGCAGTTAATATACATCTGTTTTAGGAATGCTGCTAGCGAGACTTGGCGTGAAAATAGATAGTCATAACGGTATCTCTTTGTAATGTATTTGGATTATAGTGAATGATATGGATTATATATTAGGTCGAGCCTTGTTAATTTGTCGATCTCACGGCAACTTTCAGTGGATCGTGTGAGAAAAATACATCGTCATTAAAAGTCGATCTTTTTGCTTAAACTCACAAATATTTCAAGTAATTTCAAATAATATTTGAGTGTGAGCAAATTTATTTTGATCGATATTAATAGGTAATGTTATAAGCACATGCAGTTTAATATGAAAATATACTTATTATTTATTATATATATTTTCGTAAAAGAGTGGGGATATAAGTATTTGTGGAAGGTTGATATTAATTTCTTTAGCGTGTACGACGTCTTAAAGTCGTACACTTGTGAAGTGTGCTATAGCGTGTGTGATGTCATCAGTCATCAGTAATTTGTAATGGATTTTTAAGCCAGAATTATTGCATTACATAAATTAAGTCACCCTCAGGAAGGATTTCGGTAAATGACATGTTTCACGCTTTCCATACTTTTAAACTATCTATAAAAAAAACATAAATGGTACGGTGGATTGCACAGACTTTCTCACTCTTCTACCATTTTCCTAAATATTTTTAATCATATGGTATCTACTGTATGAGTGAGAGGGACATAACATGTAGGTTAGGTCACCTTATGTGTAGATCATTAGCTACTCTGGTGGCACAGAGCATTGCCCAAAGCACACCCTAGGAGGTTGTCTACACATCATAACCACAATGAGATGATTTGATGATAGTTATTATGAAGTTGTGGAGCAAAGTATGAGGCTTAATCTAATATAATCCTAACTAATCAAACCCTGACAACCATTGGGATCTTCCACCTTAAGGGTAAAGTTGTAATAATTCAAAGAATAATTATATCGCCAGAACTTACTTATTAGTTTATTGATACATTTTATTAACCATAGCAAAGGTAGCAAGAATGGTAAACAACATCATAGAAGAACAAAAAACAATGATGACAGGATCTAGATTTAACATATCACAATAAAGTGCACACAAGTCTTCGGCGAGTGATTAATTGTTCATTGTTTTGTCATATTTCAACAAAAGTACTTATGATACTAGCCGGGAATCGAGCGTTGGAGATCCAGGCTCCTATGCAGGTGCACTGATCACTACACTACGGAGTCGTTTTACTCCTTTATATAAATTAAACTTATAACGCATGAGATATGTGCAACGAAATAATATAACCTAGATTTTTAGAAATACCTAAAATCAAAAGATCATCATCAAATTCCTCCAAAAAGCATAAACGAGATAACATACACTCTACCAGAATCACCAGTATCACGTTTAAAATAAAGTAACAATATCTGTTCACCAACGAGCTTAGCAATATATTTCCAAGACCTCAATTTAAAAAATAAATGATACGGTGTACCACACAAACTGTCTCCTGTTTTTATCTTAAAATTGACATTCAATAAACTCTCATAAGATTTGTGAAACGAAATAATAGAGCTACAGTAGCCCCATGGCTTCTTTGGTGCTGACAGGCGGCTTTGAAAAGTTACCAGACCAAATTATGTATCCCTACGCTGAACCATATGATCTGCAAAAACATGTGTTTACCAGCTGTCACTTCTGAGAGTCAAAATTTAGGTATGTACCCAAATGTTGACTGTCAGAAGTCAGATGTGAGCTGTCAGTCAGCACCAAAGAAGCAATGGGGCTACTGTATATATTGTTGTCGAAAAACCGCATCAAATATCATATATGAAATAGTATACACTGTTACTTACCCTATGGCATTAGGAACTAGGATCACTGTAACAGAAACCTCTTTGTCCACCAAAGAGCATAAGAATATAATTCGTTTTCAAAGACCAGAAGTAAAAGGTAATATCATAGCTCAGAAATTAAAGGTTTAATAAAAATATATTTCAAATAAAATATTTTCATCTTTATTAGTAGAACAACAAATTTATAATGATAAGTAATTTCATACGTTCAATAGTTGTGGATAAATTATAAAAATTGGAAAATTTCCCTTAAATCAAGTACCCTCAAAGTCATTTTCGCTATAAAATGAGAGTTGCCGTATTATTTATCATAATGAATAGTGTCTATATAACCAAATAATATTTGGTATTTATCCATACGTTGTTAAAAATATAAGCTGCAGACTATTTGTCGCGACAAAGGAACTGCAACAAGTTTATGAAATACTTATAGCATTGTACAGAATGTCGAAAGAAAGTTATTTTGAGTAATACATTAAATGTTCAGTAATTGTTCATTCTTGACGATTGAGTTCCTAGCTGAAGTAACCCTACGACTAGCATGTTGAGTTTCTAGTACTAATCACGGATGCGATTATAAAAACATTTGCCCCGTGAGCGGACCGCTATTGAAATATATTTTTGTAGTAACGAACAAGCTACTGGTTGATAATTTAGGTTTTCCTCGCGTCACTTTTGAATCTTAGAGGCGAAAGGCCTAAAGCGTCAGGTTAACAATAAATTGTGCTACCTATGAAGGAAAGATCCAGATTCAAATATCGGCTGCATACATTGGGGATGGTTTTTTGTAAGTGTGATTTTATCACTGTGTTTTTTTAATCTTCTCTCTATGCTAACGATGGAGCATTTACATTCAAATACTTTATTAGCTCCAAACATTTTTTATTAACTCAGTAGTATCATTTGTGTGTTAGACAAGATAGTTAATCCAACAGGCATTGGCATATATCTTTAACAAGGCACTAATTATACACATTCGAATATAAATTTAAGCATATCGTGACAACCAGGAGGAGTTATATTTGTTTCTGGTGGTCTACAAACCGTTAGCTCCTTCTTTACCAACTGGTGCACGAACAAATATATTATATACTTTACATAAAACAGGATACTATCTACGCTCCTGATACACAGTACAGTGGCGCTGTTGTAATTTACATCAGAAACTGTTCGTGATACCCATGATAATGTGTTCCTCACTCATTAACATTTACTCGAAAGATAAACTAGATTAATCCCCTTAACGCGCTTCCTCCCCTCATCCTTTTTACATAAATGGACATTAGTAAAACAGTTTAAATTTTCGGCTATTAAATGTACTCAGACGGACGTAAACCAAGGCCACATCTCAGAAGGGACACATCTCAAAACTGAAGGATTTTTAAAAATATTACAAAATCGTAGGAGCCTGAAAGCCTAAATGGATCAAATTATAGATAAATCATAACAGTAAGTTAGCTTTGGAAATAATCATTAAATATCGACAATATTTACCTTAGGGCAAACCCCCTTAGGTAGTCTAATGATCTAAGGCACATATGGCATCGCTCTTGCCATATGCAGGACTGCCAATGGCAACAAGATCAGGGTTGGAATATCAGTGTTTTGCATTGCGAGTGTTTTTAACTACATAACTTTCCTATTTCCCTCAACACTAATGTGTTTACACTTCTTTTAAATTAAACCTACCTCACTGTTAACAAATTAATGTAACCGAAACTTAAACAAGAAAATATTGTCTTGTGGATGTTTTATCAAAATTTTAACCCCCTTTTAGATGAATTAAAAGTCTGAAACTTTTCACACTTAAATGTCATTTGCCAAAACTTTCAAAAAATGACAAAAAATTTAAATTTAAAAATGTCGGATCAATATAATGACCAATAATTTTGGAAGCGCTGAGATTTTGATGATGTTCTTGACATATTTTTAGGTCAAGCTTTCAGGAAAATTACGAAAAGTCGAAATTTAAAATTGTTGGAACTATGATGGTGGTCACAACTTTCCACTTGCTGCGGTTTTTATAAAATTTGATTATTGGGGATTTATGAGGTTCATTAACATGATTCACCCACCTCAGTGGCGTAGTTGGCTAACGCACTAGTCGTGTTGAGCTCGACTGCTGAGGACGGGGAGATCGAGTTTCGAATCTCGGTAGGGTGAACTGAGGGTGATTTTTCCTAAATGGTTTTCCACTCTCCCTCCACGCAAATGCGGGTTCACTTCCTCTAATTAAACCTTCCCAATTCCTAAACCATTAGAGTAATTAGTACTTAAAGCGTATAACCCGAACAGGTAGTAAGACGCGGTGCTAAATATTATTATCAACATGATTTCAATGTTTTATTAAATTCATTATGATGAAATATATTTCTAAGACCATACGAATAACAATGTATAGGGATACTTTACTGCCTATAAAGATGAAATAAGATTCACTAAAATGTGCATCTTATCTCAAACATAAGTATAAAAATGGCGCAGCTTCGCTCATAAGATATTTTCTAAGATGCACTTTATTAATATAAATGATACTCTTATTTATTCACCAAACAAGGAGCTTACTCATGGAAATAAAACAGTAATGTCATAGCGTACTTCAACATTTGTTTTTTATCTAGCCAATTTATGAGAAGATTCTACTTCCAAAGTAGGTACTAAATTATTTAAGTCTATCTAAAATTTAAAAAAAGATAAAAATCTATAAGCCTTTTTTAGAACCAGCAATAAATCCATCTGGTTACTAAAAACCACAGTGATGTATTATAAAGAATTATTATTATTAATACCCGCCTCGGTGGCGTAGTTGGCTAACGCGCTAGTCGTGTTGAGCTCGACTGCTGAGGACGGGGAGATCGAGTTTCGAATCTCGGTAGGGTGAACTGAGGGTGATTTTTCCTAAATGGTTTTCCACTCTCCCTCCACGCAAATGCGGGTTCACTTCCTCTAATACAACCTTCCCATTTCCTAATCCATTAGAGTAATTAGTACTTGAAGGGTATAACCTGAACGGGTAGTGATACGCGGTGCTTATTATTATTATTATTATTATTATTATTATCATTAATGAAAAGCTTTCGTGAAAAAAAATCACCAAACTTTCATGGTTTTTAAAATTGGTCAATTTATTTATAGCCATATTCAATTCTATAATAATGACAGATATGGCATGGACTTTTTAATTATATAAATTTCAACAGTACTAAACAACTCATAACTTCTTAACATTTACATATTTGTTTTAGGGTAGTACTTTGCAGTGACTTTATTGTTCATTTCCCGTCAAATAAAATATTATACACCTTTTGTATAGCATAGATTGTGTTTTATTATTGATTTTAAATTTTAGAACCTTATTTCCTTAAAAATAGGCATATTTTATAATTACAGTTGAGTAACCCAACTCTCATATTTAATTATAAATCTTTGAAATTCAATTTTGATTGATTTGTTAATATTTACTATTAGCATAATTAGTATTTTCCTTTATTTATAAATAAGGTTTAACATCATATGAAGAGTTGTAAATGGTCACATTCACGTAGGCCTTAGATTATGTGGCAAAGGGCACTGATACTCAATGTAACTAAACACCCCTGGGATCTCTTTTACAATTAATGAGGTTTGTTAGTCATCATACTGGCCTTTTGTCCTAATATTATATTTAATAATGAATATAACACAGAAACAACTCTTAGAGCACGTAATAATTGAACTAATTTAGTTTTCCGGTACATTAGTAATATTAAGTAATTAGATATTCAACATGGTAATGGTTTCCAACTTTATCTTCACGTAAATACGGGTAAACTTTCTTTAAAATCCTACCTACCTCGTTCCTATCTCATTATTATAAATATGTACATAGTCTTGAAGTGTAATAAGACACAATGCATGGGGGGAAAAAATATAGATAATTATGTATATTTCATACAAAATGGGAACCTTATTAGAGATATATTTCTCACTTAAACTTTGAACGTTTAGATTGCGTTTTATTTTTCGCTAACATGTAACATATTTTTCAGTCATCTGATTAGTTATATGAGGAGCAGGCATGAGTTGGGCACATTTAACTAGTTCAAATGGAGCATCAAATTGGCCAAATGGTTGTGCGTTCTTATCGGGTCATCAGACAAGTGAAAAACGTTGGAAGGGAAATGTCATTAGCTACACTTAATGTTCATTACTATCACACAATCAGGTCATGCATAAAGTAAGCGTAAGGGCAGACACTAAGTGAGAGAACAACTTTGTAAAGCCCCAAACAATAAAACTAGCTCAATGAGAAGATGTCCTTTAAAATATTCTCAGTAATATTCCTGAGCTGCAACGATATTACTACAGCTAAGAGCACAGAAGAAAAAATAAACCATTAATAATTTGTTTTTAGTGCATTTAAAAGGGATTAATGAAGTATGAAATATTTTATTTATATTGAGCAAACTTAATTCCTGTGTTGTATCATTATTATTAAGGAAACAAATAGCCGAAACTATTGTTAATGCATTTTAGTGAGGATAACACCACTTAGATATCATATTCTGAAAATTGAAAAATGACACCTGGACACGGGAATCGAACCCGGACCTTAGGCATAGCACGCCAATGACCTTGCCACTGAGCTATCCAGGATTCTTTCCGTGCCCATGGTCATTCTTCACTCATAGTTTAAGGCAGAGTCTAAGATGGACGTGCGGAAGTCGTCAGCTTATAAACATGTGATTATCTAAGATCACAGCCATCAGACAACGCAGCCATTTGCGACTCGGTAGTTGGAATTTTGCAGCCATTCGACAATTATATAGGCCTATATAATTGTACAGGATTGCATATATTAATGAAACAAATATCCTAAACTATTGTTAATGCATTTTAGTGAGGATAACACCACTTAGATATCATATTCTGAAATTTGAAAAATGACGCCTGGACCCGGGAATCTAACCCGGGACCTTCGGTTTATTAAGTCTTATTAAGGTTCAGACATTTTTTTTAAGCATTAAATCTTAGTGCCTGTTCAGGTTATACACCTATGTACTAATTACACTAATGGTTTATGGACTAGGATGGTTTACTTTATAGGACATGCACCTGCATTTTCGTGGAAGAAGAATCGAAAATAATTTAAGAAAATCACCCTCAGGCTCGAACTCTGATATCCCTATCTTCGGCAGTCTAGCCTAACACGAGGGTAGCGCTTTAGACCACGTGGCCATCGAGGCGGGGCATAAGTTAACCTTGTCAACCTTGTCAACCCTCTTTGCCATTAAAGGAAGTTGCTGTGTGTATTTTCGTACATTATTGTTTGATTTAATAATTTTAAACTTCTTCTAAAACTGAGAATATATAATACTTTAACGGATAATTGCTGTCCTATGATGTGTTAAAGTAGATAAAAATTACCCGGAGTCAATCCCCAACAGTAAAATATTCCTCCCAAATAGGAAATGATAATTTATTATGCAACAAATGATTGACTGTATGTAGTTCATGGCTTGGAGCCATGGTTTACTCATTTCATATTGGCAGTTAGACCTCTGATCATTGTTGCACCATTCATTGTCATCCTAAAGCAAGATTTGTTTTGCGCTCAACGTCAAATACATGCTGCTGCAAAAATTTCTTCATTGTTCATGTCACACATATCTTGTATTACTCCTGGAGCCTTTATGGAGGCTTCCTCTTGTTACACACTTTTTGACTTGTAATATCAATATGTTTTGAACATCTCGGAAATTCAATTTTTCACAATCTAAACATCAGGGAGTATGATTATCGCGTTATCTCGCAAATTCTTGTGTGAAGATACTATCAAATAAGGTTTCTTGCCGATGAACCAAACACACTAGTGAAGGCAAATATCTGCCTGATAGAATATGACATTTTCACTAAAATAGCTTTTTTCTGTAAATCTATCATAGCACACTCTTCCATCTTCAATATGCCTTTTATTAAGAGTAGACACTGATTTGTCTGAATTCATATGTATGTAAATATAAGCTCAAATTAAATAAGCATGTTGAACGATATCTGTGTAGTTTATATTTGCCAAAGAAACGCTTATATATTTAATAACTAGCAGAAGTACCCGTAGTTGATCAGGGTAACCACGCAATGAATTAAGTGTTTACCCAGGGCAACGCTTTGATTTGCTTCAAACAAACAGAAAAAAAATCTCTTAATTTTATTGCTTCTGGCCCGGGTTTTAATTGATTAAAATATTTAATTTAATTTTTAAAATTCCAACCTCGTTGTGCACACATTCGTGAACATTGGGTTACTAATTTTAAAATGTTTAGCCTTCTGCGTGAGGTATATATCGTGCAATGCTCACGAAAGATAAAAAACAAACCCTCTTTATTCAATTAATAAAGATATGAATACAAAACACAAAACAAAACTATGAAAAAAAGTAACTATTAGGCCTATAATTTATCATTTTTTTTTTGATTTGCCATTAGAGTTTATATTCTTGTTTATCCTCGTTTTTCGCGTGCAAATAAAATTTTGACGAATTAGATCTATTAAATAAATCAAGTTTTTATTATTATAATTTAAATTTTCTATCAATTTTCAAGTTTGAAAGTTTTCCGCACCTCTTGAGTAGTTCCTTTACAATTTCATCAATTTTTTATTTATAGCTCATTAAGAAGCACTAAAAATTATCTGGACATAATATGCGTATATAAATACATACAAACACCATCATATTTTTACCAACATATATTTTATTAGCAGATGTGGAACGTTCCAGATACTTTTAGAAGATTCTAGATTATTCGCTTAACATCACTATATAGGACTAGGATTAAATAATGAAATTACATTTTAAACAGCAGTTGAGTCGTATCTCATTTTCTTGTCAAGAATTAAGATAATTGATGAAACTATATAGTTAGGCTATATAGTTAGGTTTACCACGTTCATATACTGATGAGTCAAGCCATATTTTCCCTAGCTATAAACTTTGACAGATATCAACTATTTATATGTATTTTTTTTTACCAATCAACGTATTACGATTTCCCTAAAATAAGCATTTGATCATTTACAAAAATTTAAAATAAGAATTCGTTTACTTGAAAATAAACCAGACTCTTTATATTTTGTATGAACACTTTTTGTATAACTGTCACCATGAGCATATTTAGAGCCAACCGATTTTCACCACCCCTGCCACGAAACTTGGAAACTAAGGAAGACATCGTATTTAAGAACATCTCTCTACACCGTACTACCTACATCTTGAAATACCCTTTTCCTTTTCAAGTTCTAGTCCGAGCAAATATCTGTATTAAAAGTAAAAGAGAAGGGGTTGAAAGTAATGAAAAGGATGTTTGCGCAGCACTGTAGCTGGCGTGTAAACAGAATTTCGTGAGTGAAGACCAGATAAAAGAGCTGAAGAAAGACAATTTGAAGAAAGGCAGACATCTTGGTCGGCCTCTGGCACCATTTATTTCGCACCACGTCTTACTACTTACTAGGGCAAGTCCCAAATAAGAAAATAACACTAATGGCGTGGGAATGAGGGAGTATCAATTAGAGGAAGTTTACCCGAATTTTCATAAAGGGAGAGTAAGAAATTTTTATGAATAATACACCCTCTCTATAGAATTTGAACTCCAAACTTTCCATCACTGTTAAACTAAACTACACACGCCTGAATTTTAGCCCACTAGCCCTTCGATGCGAGCTTTTCTAACAATATTTCCTAATCCCAAAAAGTGGTAGCATATTATGCTAGTTTTTTTTAAAAACCACTGCGTTTCTATCAGTTCAGGCGTACTAATAACGCTTAAAGAGTAAGAATGAGCATGGCATAGCATTAGAGTAAATTTACTGGCATATACTTGAAGAAAGAAAGGAAATTATATATATATATATATATATATATATATATATATATATATATATATATAT
>CABFVX010000630.1:30665-103719 GCA_902151425.1 Timema shepardi
TATATATATATATATATATATATATATATATATATATATATATATATATATAAGCTCTCAGTACCTCCTAAGCTCGATATACCTGTCACCAGAAATCCAAAAAAGTACCATAAAGTCGTGTTAGGCCATGCTGCTACAGGTACGGGTCGTTTTAATTTAGTGCATGCATTATTACAAGACCATCTCACCTTACAGAAAACCCCTAGTCTAGGTAAGTTAGACAGCTCAAACCAGGTCATGCATCGTAGTTCTATTTCCTGAAGTTAGCTTTTAAAAAACCACGTGATTGAGATAAGTGAAAAAATGTTACCATATAAAAAAAAAATTAAAATAAAAAGCTTCTTAACTGATCCCAACTTCACTGTGATCAAATGAAGAATGAAGGAAACCGCGCTTTAATATGTTGCCTGGTTTGAGCGTGTTATTTTAACTTAATATACTTATTAATCTGCTGTGATGTGGACTAATAAGTGTGTTTAAAGGGCGTTTGGTTAAACAACTGATTATGTCATCACACACCTGCCTAGATAATTATTTATTCTAGAACTCAGTCCTTCGGATGTCAATTCATCTTTGTGAACTGTAAAGTCCTTATTAAATAAATTGTACTTTTTTGGACTAGCCATGAATCGAACCTGAAAAGCTTAGATTCTATAGGTATATGTGTTACTTATTGAGATAACGGACTCAAGTTCTTGTTGAGAACAATATAATTTGAATCGAAGGAGAAATACACGTTTATGTAAAAATTATGCGGGACCTCACTCCAGCAGCGCCGACACTCAGTCTTCATCTTCGGACACACGTGGTTGAAAAGAAAATATGTTCTCCCTCAACTCAACGGTCCTTCGAAAGAGATCCACTGTCCATGCGGAGACTCCTTGAAGCTCCTTCTCCTTTATCCCCTCCCCCCCCCCCCCTCCTTTGCCATCCATGATCCTATCGCCTGGTTATTTTCTGAGCTAGACCCACGGTCTATCACGAGTGAGTTCGACACCAATATTATGGCATTTTATTGTAACTGAACGTCAAAGAAAGAACTTCTGCTCCAGCGCCACCAAATACTCATGGCCATGATGTGTCTGGCGTCTGTTTTTCCGCCAAATCGCAGATGAAGTTTACTCTAATTAATTAAGTATTGCGTGAGTAGTTATACTTTTGATTGATATATCCTTTAGACAGAGTTTGTAGTGATGGAGAGATTGTCTTGATGTGTCTTTCAAACAATAGTTATAATTATGTTTTCTATGTCCTTCAGAAATGTTTTTTTTTAGTCAGAGTGACTAATTATAATTTCTAAGTCCTTCAGACGTGTTGTTTTTGGTCAGGGTGACTAACTATGTTTTCTAAGTCCTTCAGACGTGTTGTTTATATTCAGAGTGACTAATTATATTTCTAAGTCCTTCAGACATGTTGTTTTCGATCAGGGTGACTAACTATGTGTTCTAAGTCCTTCAGATACAGCCGGGTTCTCTGGCTATCTCCTTTTCCTATGTCCATCAGAAGTAGTTCAAATACGAGGGCTCTATGCTCTGTATATTTGTAGGACCAGGTGTTCAAGTGTCTCTATTCTATGAATTCATAGCTCTTGCCCTAAACGGCAGGTTCACGTTTGTTATTTTCATATGGCTACAAGCAGGTCATCTAGCACTTTCGTCTGGGATCTAGTTAGGTCAGAAACTGTTTGATGTCTAGTTGGCACCTTTTGTGTAACTATTTGCGGTCCGCAACTTGTGAGAATTACTAGTGTAAAGTAGTGGTTCGCGTAGATAGTACTTTCTTTAGGTCCGTTGAGTGCTTCATTTAACTATGTATTACAAAATGATATCTACTATGTGTTTTTGTATACCCCTGAGAGTGAGTAGTCATATGTACTATTGGTTGCTCTGGCAGTACTCATTATTAAAGGACCGGCCATGGTACAATTTACTGTTGATGCCTGGTTGTTAGCCATCCTCAGTATATACATAAAATATAGAAGATTCTCTTACCGGACATTTCTCCGTGGGTAAATGTGACCCTCCTTGAGATTTAATACAATCTAGCTAGATTGACAGATATTTTCCTTATAAACCCTAAACATATGGGATATATAAGTATTTATCTATTAGAAATTGGTTCCTTAGTATTCATGACCAGGTCTTTCTAGGTTTGGTACAGCGACCGCCCGGCAATATTGTTTTGAATGTATTCTCTCAACGTAACTGCCCATTTTACCATGTCTGTGTTGACTTAGGCACTTGTTCTCCCAAGCAACAGTCAGTACCGGTATATTTGGAGTTATTAAATCCAACAATTTGTTCTATCTAACTTTGATGTATTTCCTTTTTAATCTGTATCGCCAACAGGTGGTCCGACCGAACATTTTCAACTTTTATAACTGTCAACCATTTGACTTAAGATTTTTTTTTATTTGATATAATCCTATATTATATTATATGTTTGTTATAATAACTTTATTTATGTTATTTAATTCTTTTCTTATACCTATAAAATATGTTACCTACCACTTAAACAAACATGCTTTCTTGTTAGAACATTAATGCGGTTGCTATATTCCTTCCTAAGAATTTGATTATAATTGTGGTGCTATGCGCACATTTTTTTAAATAATGAATTTATCCGTTAGTTTATCTTACAGAAGACGCAGAAAAGATAAAGAAGCTTCAATGACACTTTCAATTAAATTTAAAATAAAAATTTAGACTATTTTATAAAGATGTATTGGAAATAATTGAAAATATCTTTAATCTTTAATCAATAATTAGGTTAAAAGGTAAATGAATATGGCAAATGTTAATATTTTGAACTAACACAACAAACTTTGTTATTTCTGGAAACTCAAAAGGCCTTTTCTATTCATATTTTGACAAATATTAAAAAGCAAATAATATTTAACAGACATTAAACATTTAAAAATTAGACAAACATATATCATACGATGTGTTAGTATTTAAAAAAATTCCTTGTGAATTTAATTTTTAAATCTATTCTATATTAATCTTTATTAGATAATGAGTTTCTTTAACTCCATATTAACTATGAATATTAATTATTATTTTTTATTTTTTATTTAGTTGCTTCATTAGCTTTAATAACCATGTTGATAGCAGATTAATATTATTTAGTGAGTTTGAGAGTGTGATTTGGATCATTTGGACCATAAATAGGTGGTGGAAAGTTTGAAAATAATTAATTGCTTATCTAAGTGTGAATAAAATGCTCTCTCATTGCACTCTACTGAGATTCGAAACTATAAAACCCCACCAACGTTGATTCATTATACTGAAAGGCTGATGACTTATACTATGTAGTCAAAGGTGTGAGAAAAAGCATTTTCAATACGCAAATAATTAAAATAAGCTCTGTACCTATTCAAGGATGGTTGAAAGTCATGTTTTGTTTTCAGAGGGTAGTGAAGACAAATTGTGTTTTTTCTAGTATTTTTTATCGCTGCTATTTTCTACCTGCTCAGGCTGTATGCATATTTGATAATTACTCTAATGAGGTAGAGACGAGGAATAAATCATTTTAGAGTTAATCTTCGTGGAAGAAGAGTGGGAAACACTTTAGGATAAACCACCCTCAGTAGACCCATATATGATACAAACCCTTATCACCCCGTCATCAGATGGCTAGGCTTACACATTAGGGTTCTATTTAAATTGATGCAAGTGTCAAATTTTTAATATAGGAGTAACCTTATAAATTTGTATCTTAAACAAATCAAAATACACAACATATAATATGCAAATCACCAACAAATAAGCACGGTTCAGTTATATTTTATAGAACATACCCTGAAAAGGAACCAAGTTTCTTAGTACAGTTGTAAAGCGAGATTTTTTTTTGTTATTTTTTTTAAATTTCGTGAACGTATTGAAGAAATTGACAGTCGAATAAATGAAGCTAAATTCTTGACTTTTGTAAATATTTTTTTTTAATGGACGTGAAATTCATATATATAAGAGAGGTATTAGACAATCATTCCAGTGTTCACATAGCTTTGTGGTAAGGTAAACAAACTACAGTTAAATTTTTAACAGAACTTCTAGATCTTCTTTCACGTATTCATGCGTAAATACATGCTATCTTCCGCTGTCACTTTTGATAGGTATTGTCCAAACCAATAAATTAACACAAATAATAAAGTAAAATGCTATACATTTTGACCGCAAATACATCTGTTTGTATTTTCCTATGGCTTACTCCGACCTGAATCCTAATAATACATAGAAGTAAAAAACATGAATTTTACAATATCGTTATTCAGACGACCTTCTCCTCTTTAAATCTGGGTTCAATCTCAATTCCTTCCTCCCGGCAATGATGAGCAACAGATAGGAAGGAGCATGTGCGGTCGGCGCTACAAGCAGTAATGACCAATCACTGAACTGAATGGTAGTCGCATATCGTAATCAGGGCGACGGGGCCGCAAATCTGAAAACAGCTGGGGGTCGAAGCGTTGACACTCATGGGGAATGTTTCCATTTATATATTGTTTTTGAAGGTAATGATAGTTGTTGTTGTTGTTAATGGCTAAATGATCATAATTGTTTACCACAAGACTATGATACTCCAGTATGATACATTTGGTCGTATTAAACATTCGATACGATATTAAATTAGGTATTTAACAGTCGTAAAAGGTATGCCTAGGAGAGATGACGTGGGTAGAAGAGTTGCTGCACCTCCGTTCCAGCTTCTTCATTTAAAAACACAGTACCATTCACCAATCAGTTTGAAACAGACTGTTGGACATGTTAGAAAATTCCCTTCACTTTATGTTGCGTCATTTATAAAATATTTTTATTTCTACTGCAAATGCTGATGGGGTGAGTGTATGAATTTTGATACCGTACTTACACTATTTTTTACATTGTATTCTTTCCGTAAAGATATTGAACTAAGCGTTTCTGTACTTGATGTAGGTTCGGTAACCGTTAGCGAAAGCTGGTTTCTAGTGGTTCCAACACATTTTTTTACGAGAGATTAGGTGAGTCTACTCTCCTACAGTTTTAAAAGCGATGACTGACTAGTGTGTGAAGTAGAGACTCCACGGCACCATCTTAGGTAGGGTAGACAACGCGCACACTTTGTATATTCAACTTACACCAAATGTGGGCAATTTTTATTTTTAAGAAACAAAATTGCGAACGTTTACAAAAAATTAAAAATTTTGCTTCATGGGCTAAGAAACAGCGTCAGTGTGGTGAGAAAGTAATGTTCGAGCAGCAAGCAGAGATTTTAATATTCCAGATAAAGCCTTAATGACTCTAAATTAAAATAATTATTTCGGGAAATGTACGTTAGTACGATATTCACAGCTTGGTGTGGGGGCTGAAAAGAGATTAGAACAGCACATATTAAAATTCAGGCAGTCGGGTTTGCATCGACAAAATTAAATTAAAGGGAAGTTGCGTTTAATTTGGTTAAGAAATTAAAAGTGACTCTTACATTCAGCCGAGAAAAAGAGATATCAGGAAGAGTATGACTGTTTGCTTTTCTCCCAAAAAAATCCAGAAACAAACATTCAGAAATCTCAGGGTATTTCTTGACCTCGAATGGTGGGTATGAACGGAAAAGAAGTCAGTGTCTATTTAAAATTTCTGGTAAAAGCCTTGTAGAAATATTATCTGGCAGACAAGCCTGCTAGAATCTGGAACGTATATGAAATGTGACTTCAAAGAAATAATGAACCGGGTCAGGCCATAGCTGAAAAAAGGTGGTTAATATGCCCAAGTTGTAACGTCTTCGACTATTAAAATTGTTATCTACTTCAATGCTGAGGGGCAATTTTGATCCCTATTGAATAATGAAGGGTACAAAAGTGGACCCGATACGGTTGTAAAAGAGAGGCGATAAATGGCTTGCAAAAATTCTTATTTATGTATATATTAGCTTGTTAACAATTTCATATCAAGGAAGCCTATTGGAAATAATAATCTGATACTAGATGGGTATGATCCTCCCTTGACGTGTGCTACCTTATTACAAATGGCTCATGGTAAAGACATTACCCCCTTGTGTTTGCCAAGCCACACAGCTGATTCTCTACAACCTTTAGATCGAGTAGTATTAAAACCATTCAAAGCTTACTTTGAAGATGCATGCAACAAATTGGTAAGGAAAACTCAAGGAGGAAAGAATATCTCGAGAGAAAACTTCGCAGCTCTTCTGAGATTTGCGTGGGAACGGTTCGCCACTAATAACATGGGAATTTCATCGTCCAGAGCAACAAATGTATATCACCTAGATATTGATGCAATTTCAGACCCTGCATATCCTCTATCATGTGATAAGTCTACAAGCTAACCATGTTATGTGTTATCTGGTTCAGCCAACAGTTTTGGAGCTCCTCACTATAAAGTGTACACTTATGCCGTACGTAGCCACAACCTGGTACCAGATCATCAACAAACAAATATAAATACAATTTGACACCTAGAAAAGTTAGGCCGTATATTGAACCATCTCCCATTCTAAGTAGTTTGAAGCCATCGATATCAAAAAGAACAAATATACTGCAAAGTTAACCATGCCAACTTACAGAGAACAAGGAAGGTAGATAATTAAACTCAAGGTAGACAAGACTAATCAAGAAACAAATAAATAAAAAACAAATAAACCTAAGATTACAAGCCAATAGCATGAATACGAAAAAGAAGCTACACAACAAGTACCAAAAAACAAAGCAACAAGACTTACGAAAACAGCTGCTAAGCATGGCAATAGTGTACAAAAGTATTTGTGTTTAGAGTCTTCATCTGAAAGTGAAGCAGAAGTAGTGCTATTGTCAGATGATCCTTCAGATGACTTTTAGAAAGACGAGTGTGTAGAGCACTACGAACTTTGGCAAACCACTACGTCTGGGTCGGACTGGTTCCAATCTACATAGTGTAAAAGTGGTTACATGAGGACTATTCTGTTTACAAAAAGTTGTTTTCTTTGTGTGGAAGAAATGAAAAGAAAAAAACTGAAAGAATTTTGAAATAGTATCTTAAGGAAGGGGAAGAA
This sequence comes from Timema shepardi, assembly GCA_902151425.1. Lineage (NCBI taxonomy): Eukaryota > Metazoa > Arthropoda > Insecta > Phasmatodea > Timematidae > Timema > Timema shepardi. Next base: position 37,683 of record CABFVX010000630.1, read on the forward strand.
CGAGGGATAAATGCTTTTTAAATATTTTTGAACTGAAAGGAGTGAAAGTGAAAGCGAGAGGAGGGAAAATGTTTGTTTATGGAGAGGTGTCATTCGGATGTACTTATTAAAATTGCATGCACTCTGCTACCATCAAAACATCTGTTGCTATGGCATCAAAAATAATTTAATTAAATATGGTTTTAATAGAGAGATACACTATGACACTGCTCCACAAACAATTATTCCACCCTCCATTCTCTTGCATTTCTTCTTACTTCCCTTTGAAACAGTTATTTAAAGATGGCTTCCTGCCGTAGCCCTATATTCCACTTTACACTGCTTCTCCTTTTTCCACTGTTTACTATAAATTAGGAATTTCAAATACTTTTTTGTAACTTATGGCTTACCTACAATTGAAATCCTATTAGTTAAGGACAAAATTTTAAAAAATAAATGTATATTTTTATTCTTTTATAATAACTTTAAAATGTATTCTTAGGATTATTAAATACAGCTGTTAATATTTACTCATGCAATTTCTTATAGGCTATCCATCCTACCTATTCTGATTTGTCTTACCAACCTCTGCAGGAGAAATGGCGAAAAATATTTAATCCAAAATTGGCCTTTAAACATAATAATTAACCTACATGTTTTCCCTCCCTATTATATATTTGTGATTGAAAAGGATAGTATAGAGAAAGTACTTCTGATTTTATTGTGTTATTATGTTCTTAGTTTTAAATAATAGATTTTTTAAATTGTGCCTCGTCACTCTTAGGTTAATCTTATGCCTGCGAGCTAGACCTGCTATTAAATTAATAAATATCTAGATGTTAGGGCTTGGTGTGTAGTATTAGACATACTGTTTCAAGTTAAATTGATTTGTAAGTCCCGTAAATTTATATATATGTTTTACATCCATTACTGTTTTCAGCCTGAGGCCTGGGTCAGCATAACATTTTATTCAAGCGATATATTTTCCACTACCGGCTTACTAGGCCTGTTATAGCTTTATTGATGATATTATAATCTATATGTTTAAAAAGTGCAAGTTAAATATACAAATTAGAACAAATTTAAAGTGTACAAATTCAAGCATAGGCCTTCCATAATATTATTTTAAAATAAATTAAGCCAGACATTTATTTAACAATCCTCACCTCGAGTCGGAATAGAATACTTATACCTATTATATTACTAAGAGCCATATTATCTCCCATGATGGCCTACAAAGAGTATTATAATCTCACATGATGGACTACTAAGATTCATGTAATCTCACATGATGGACTACTAAGATTCATGTAATCTCACATGATGGACTACTAAGATTCATGTAATCTCACATGATGGACTACTAAGATTCATGTAATCTCACATGATGGACTACTAAGATTCATGTAATCTCACATGATGGACTGCTATGATTCATGTAATCTTACATGATGGACTGCTAAGATTCATGTAATCTCACATGATGGACTGCTAAGATTAATGTAATCTCACATGATGGACTACTAAGATTCATGTAATCTCACATGATGGACTACTAAGATTCATGTAATCTCACATGATGGACTAGCTAAGATTCATGTAATATCACATGATGGACTACTAAGAGTCATGTAATCTCACATGATGGACTGCTAAGATTCATGTAATCTCACATGATGGACTACTAAGATTCATGTAATCTCACATGATGGACTACGAAGATTCATGTAATCTCACATGATGGACTATTAAGATTCATGTAATCTCACATGATGGATTACTAAGATTCATGTAATCTCACATGATGGACTACTAAGATTCATGTAATCTCACATGATGGACTACAAAGAGTCATGTAATCTCACATTATGGACTACTAAGACTCATTTGACCTCACATGATGGACTAAAAATAGTAATTTAATCTCACATTATGGACTACTAAGACTCATTTGACCTCACATGATGGACTAAAAAGAGTAATTTAATCTCACATTATGCACTACAAAGAGTGATATAATTTCCCATAATGGACTACAAAGAGTAATTTAATCTCACATGATGGACTACAAAGAGACATATAATCTCACATCATGGACTACAAAGAGTCATATAATCTCATATGATGGACTACTAAAAGATGTATTTCTCATATAATGGTTTACTAAGAGATATACCATAAACCACATGATAGAATACTAAGAGATATAATTCTCACATAATGGTTTACTAATAGTTATACCATATATTATATGATAGACTACTAAGAAATATAATTTTCACATTGTAATTTTCTAAGAGATATATCATATACTACATGATAGACTACTAAGAAATATAATTCTCACATAATGGTTTAATATGAGATATACCATATCACACGATATACTTCTAAGAGACATGCTATCTAACATGACGGGATACTAGGATCCATACCATCTCAAATTATAAACTTCTAAGATCCATACAATTTGCCATGATGGTCTAGTAAGAACCATACCATCTCAAATGATGATCTACTAAGAGACAAATCGTACCATATCATGGTCTACTAAGAGCCATACCATCTCAAATGATGATCTACTAAGAGAGAGACCGTATCATATTATGGGCTACTAAGAGCCATACAATCACATATGATGGTCTACTAAGAGACAGACCGTATCATATTATGGGCTACTAAGAGACAGACCGTATCATATTATGGGCTACTAAGAGCCATACAATCTCATATGATGGCCTACTAAGAGCCATACAGATGTTCTACTAAGATACACACCATATCACATGATGGTCTGCTAAGAGCCATTGCAATTCACATTATAAACTTTTAAGAGCCACATCATTTACCATGATGATCTACTAAGAGCCATACCATCTCAAATTATTGTCTACCATATGATATTAAACTATGAGTCATACTATCTCTCATGATGGTCTATAGGAGCCATACCATTTCACATTATACAATTCTAAGAGCCATACCATTCCGCATAATGGTCTACTAAGAGCCATACCATATCTCATAAAGTTCTAAGTGCCATACCATCTCACAATATAAAGTTCTAAGTGCCATACCATTTCACTTGATGGTCTACAAAGAGCCATTCCATATTACTAGATGAACTTCTAAGAGCCATCGAAACCAGAAACACAGTGAAACATGTTCGTCTTTAATACTGCCACTAGTCCCATTGCTATTTTTAAAAAAACGTTATGTTTTGGTACAATAAATTTAAATTGGTATTTGGTTTGAGATATGAGCCTCTCACAAAAATTATTCAAGCATAGAGAGCACAAAGTAAATAATATTTTTAAAACAGAATTTTTAAAATGATAAAAGTCTCTTCAGAACAGAAATATATCGATGTGATTTAACCGATATGTTATTTTTACGTTATCCTCAATCATTGTAAAATGAATAGAATTCAACTAATGGACTATTTTTTCATTAAGTCATTTATATATTATAGTCACATGATATAAAACTGTGGAAGTTAACCTTAGATAGTGGTTAATTTAATACCACCTAACAATTTTAGGTTTTAGAGAGATATGATTTTAGCTCACCAAGGATTAAAAGTCAAATTCATGTATTTTGGTATGCCGATGACGGTGAGGTTAAGGTTTGATTCCTGGTTGGGCTTACTGAAGGGATTTATCCTTAAATGGTTTATAACTCTCCCTGCACGCACATGTGATCACATTTCATATAAACCCAACCTTCCTTATCCATATCTCATTATTGTTTTTAAATGCGGATATCCCTAATGTCTTGTGATATCTTCCCACAAAACTCTGAGTACCGAAACTTAACCACGTTTTTAAGGTATTTAATGCACATGATTGGTAATAAAAACTTGGACTTGATTGAATAATAAAAATATTTTACTATTAAGGTTATAATAAATAGTAAAAAAACTTGTAAGTAATTATAAATTAATTTAGTTGAGTTTCAAAAAAACACCTTGACACGGGAATAAAACCCGGCTCCAATATCAAGGCATATTTTTTTAAACTAATTTAAATAAACCTAATTATAATCGCTTCCAAACGGACACTCCAGTAATTACAAATTATTTACACTTAATGTGTTGATGTTCATTAAAATTACATATATCAAAAAGGGAAAGAATTTACGAACATTTACGCTTACGTTATAGGGAATAATTGTTTTATATTGAAGAAAAACTGTTTGTGAACATCACTTCACATCACAAAATTTGGTTTTGTTTCTACAAAAAGGTCACGTTTGCATTAATGAGCTCGAATGCAAACGTGCTACGAGAGAAAGTGGATTGTGTACACTACTTTGTATGTGCATAAATAATCCCCACAGTGGTATATGTTCCGAGTTTGTTGGACTGTAGAGGGTGGGGAGGGGCTATTACTAAACTTACCCACTTTTATGTAGGACATATAAGCGCTGAAAAATTTTAATATTTTTTTTATTCTATACTTTATCCTTTTTAAACACAAAGATTGTTTCCAGCTAGAATTGTTTTAGTTTTAGCACTGCGACTTCTACCTTCTCAGGTTATACACAGGTGTACTAATCACCCTAGTTGAACGTTGAATCTATATAAAATGTATCCACATTTGCGTGGAGAGAGAGACAGTGGAAAACCATTTGTTTAAAAAGCACTTTCAGTACACACGACCGGGATTCGAACCCTGATTTCTCTGCCATCAGCAGTTTAGTCTACTTCTAAAGTGACACCTTAGACCGTACGGCCCCTGAAGATGGTCCTACCTTAATATAAATTAGGGATGGTGAAGGTGGTTGGAGGAAATCAAGCCGCAATAAGGTGGAAAGGGAATGAACAACCCACAAATGTTCACCCACACCCGGAGAACAATCCCCAATTCACTTGATCATGACCTTGACCTCTCTAACATCGAACATACAGTATAACGTGAACAAGGCAACTTAGGCCATGCAACCAACTATGCAGGTAAAGAATAATTTTCGTATGAAGCAACGATTATAAAATTAACTTTTTTCCTCCAATCTTAATATTATTTTAATACAAATATATTAATAACCGCATCTGTAGCCGCGTGGTTTAACGCAATACTCTCGTACTGGACTAGACTGCTGAAAACGGGGAGATCGGGCTTAGATTCCGGGTGCACTAAGGGTGCTTTTCCTAAATGGTTTTCCACTTTCCTTCCGCGCAACTGATGGAGCATTTTCTCTAAATAAAACTTCCCTATTACCTAAATATTAAATAGGCGTACACCCCGAACGGGTAGTAAGACACGATTCTAAATAAATTATATTATTAGTTCAAATAGATTGAAAAATTATACCTGGTCATGGTTATTCAACCCGGGGTCTTTGTAATACCGCGTCAATATTCTGCCATTGAGCTATCAGGGATTGTTCCGTCTTCAAAGTGATTCTTCATTTATATTTTTAGGCAGAGTCTGTGATGGTCGTGTTAATATTATCAGCTACTAAGAGTCATAATTGATATCAGACCCAGCGGTGACTCAATTATGGCTTTCTTAATGTTTCCAATACTACAAATACATTGTACATTCCAAGCGAATCAATATGGAGGAAAGCAACGTTGTAGAATCAAGTATACAATTATAAAATGCACTTTGAATTTCATATACGAGGTTATTGGAAACTCATAGCCCAAACTGCACATATGGCTTGTTTGAACCAAAAGTAATACAAAATCCATATACACTTACTTTAGGGCGGGCCGAAATTGACTTTTTATATATATATATTGGAATCTATAACTACTATAGCAACCCAAAGTTATATCTTATATTAAATAGTGACAATACTTTCTCAATAACCTCTTTTTCCCTCTACTTAAATCCTAATATCAACGTAAGCAGCTCAGCAAATTCATCATATTTTAATAGCTCTTAGTTTAAATAAATAAACAACATAATTTAAAAATACCATAAAGCACCTTTTTAATGAAAAGATTTTACTATATATATTTATAAATAAACATAACTGAGACTTTTGAATCATTTTAACTGAATACATTTAATAAAAATAATTAAACTAGTGAAAGATATTTTAAAATTCAAATGTTTGTGTATTGTCTCACATATTTATATTGTACTCGCCATAGTTTAATGAAAAATGCATTTAAAATTATTTTTAGATATATTTAAGATTAAAATCATTTAAAGGTAGTGTGTTGGACTATTTTTTATTGAGCTTTATTTTCTAAACATGGCGTAGTTTCTAACTGACTTAATTCGAATAAAACCATCTCTGGCCTCTGTACCAACTACTGAAGAAGAATGGACACACCCCTCTACAGCCTGTGTGGGACAAGGAAAACTTGAAACTCCATCTTTGGTATATTACTTTCTTCAGTAAGGATTTTAAGACAGGCTAGCTAAAATCGGAGGAGACTTAAAATCACACTCATACCAGTAAATCAGATCACTATAATATTTGGCCTTGAAGTTAAAACTTAAAGAAGTATCACTTCCTACATAAAGTCGTAGCACAAAATTTGCCATTGCTAGCCACCTAGAATGAACCAGTTTCTCTGTACAACGATTAGATAAATTTATAGCACTCTTAACACATGAAATAGCTTTACACATTCCATATAAATAGGATTGATCATTAATTAAATCACTCACTTTGAGTTCTGGTAATTTATAGTTGATTTTACCAAATTTCAAAATTGGAAGCTGCCTACAATTTGCTAGTAACTTTACAATTGTTCCAGAACACTCGCAAAGTCCAGTAGTGGCCCCATCGAGATAGTGAAACAAGTGTCTCAGGGGGAGGTTTATTTTCATGTAACTGGCATATTAATGACTGCAGTGGATGCTTTAGTTCTAATTATAAGTACCTAATAGCACCATTTTTTGTTCCCAGTATTCACAGCGGTGCCATAAGAACCAATATCCATCAGTTGATTTAAGTTTAAACTGCTTTCAAAACAAAAATCCAAAATGCTTCTTGCAATAGATTTTCCCGATCCAGAAGTTGGTGTAATGTGGCCTAAATAGAAATAACTTAATTCTTAAATAAGATAGATATGTTCTTCTACAACAATTATTGGGTGGTGTCACTCTTCTTACTTTTCTATCTTCCCTACCATCTAAGAAGATACCTTTTATTAATTTAAATGAGGTTTGAAATTCTTCACTGAGAGTCGGGCTTGTCTTTTGACGAATTCTTCTAACTTTATTTTTAATAATTATTAATTTGAATCAATCCTATGTTGTTATCATTCCGGCATCTTGCAAAACAGCTGATGCAATAGCTGGAGCTGATCTATCCGATACACCATATTTATCACACACTTTTGCTAGTGTTGGAAGCTACAATCTCATTTGAAGACATAGTTCATCAACTTTGGAAGTGGAAGGTTGTTTAAAACACACAGCTACCTCATGCAAAGAAAGATGATTCGGATGTAGAAGATTTAGTATTTTGATATCTATTTTTATCATCAGAATTCTTTTAGCGTATTTGTTTCAATAATGTCAATTTTTCCCAAATTCGTTTTTCTGGATGATCTTTGATCCTAAGGAAACGACTGATCTCTGATAAGTTCTTTCTTGTTTTTTTCACAAATACATTGAGAAAATTATACACATTTACAAGCAGCAGTGTTAAAGAGTTTGCTTGATATATATCTAAAATTTCTGATGTCGTAATTTGGATTTCGTTTGGCTTTAGGATATATTACAAGGTTTAGGTATTTAATATGGTAGCTGAGTATCAGTTGCAGTATACGATCGTTGATATATTAGGAATTGAAGATGTTTTCTAAATTTTTTCAATGTTTTTTTAATAACAATTTAGATATTTCACAAAAAGTAGACTGTTTTCCAGACATCTTAAATCTCAATTCATAACTTATAAACCAATGGCATCTCAAAACATCTTCTATTTTTGTTAAAAGGAGATTACCAAGTTCCCTGGGACTGCCTAAATGCAGACACTACTTTACTTATAGCCATATTTAAGCTCGTCCCACTCATTTGGTAAACGAAGTCACACAGATCAAGCTCACTTTTAGAATGTTTTATTAAATTGTTCGTGTAGTCACTGGTACATAAGAAGCACATTTTTTATGATTTTTTTTTTTATAAAATCACAGCAACCTTGTAAAAATAAGAGTATTTGTTCACGCATAATGTTAGCTGCAAAGCAACTAGATACTGTCTCAACACTGCTCCATTCTACCGGCCTCCCTGCTGCTGCTTATTTTGTTTATCATTGCGAAAGGGTTGTGGGCAAAGGTGAAGTCAGAGTGGAGACTAGAGCGATAAATGACAATTGACAGCTTGCTCATTGCTCATACTCATCAATCATGCGAGTATGCTGATTAATATTTTTGAATATTATTTCAACCGTCATAAACAAGTTCCAAAGAGGATATCCTAGTAAAATGAAATGTCTCTGTCATTGAATAGAAATATTACACTATCGTGAAATAATATTACGAGATTAAATTATTTGGTTTTATATTGTAATTAAAAATTACCTGATAGAGGGTAAAATGTATTTTTCAAATTTAATGCATTTTCTTATTTATGTTTAATACAATAAAATTAAACTTTTGGTAGATGTTGTAAAATCAAATTGTTAATTTGTTGTTGTTTTTTGACCCACCCTAGACTACATTTGGAAAACTATGCTAATACCATCACATTTTATTCAAGATGTGGCGTGCAGTGCCGGGAGAGCAAAACTGTTCATGAATGTTTGTACGACGGGTTGCATCGTAGTTAGGCGTGCGGCACTGAAAATGTAATAATATCATGCAATTTTTTATGATATAGGGACGTTAATGATAACCCTCAGAACATATTCGCATTTATAGATGGACTAGTATGTTGTCTACCATTAATTGTGGTATGATCTGCTGCCGTTCTCCTAGATGTCGAGGTGTGTAATGCCGTGTGCCTAGCTCAATGCAACCTTTTTCACATGCACACATGTATATCTTTGCTCTCCCGGCACTTTACGCAGAAACTTTCAACACAATTTAATGGTATTGACATAGTTTTACATATGTAAGTGTATAGGAATTTTGTATTACTTTTGGTTCAAACAAACTATACGTACAGTTTGGGCTGTGAGTTTCCGAGCACCTTGAATTCTTAAATGTTTAGCGTTGCTTTCTTCCATCCGTATCATTAGTGTTATTTTATAAATTAAATATATATATATATATATATATATAATATATATATTTATATACAATATATATACAATATATTTATATATTATATATACACAATATATTTATATATTATATATATATACATACAATATATTTATATATTATATATATACATACAATATATTTATATATATGTATATTATATATATACATACAATATATTTATATATATGTATATTATATATATATATATATACTTTCATGTATTTTATGAGCCAGATCATTTTATCTATATCTGTCATGTATTATAGATATTATCAATATAAATATATATTGATATCAATATATACATATATATGTATATATAATATCTATAATACATGACAGATATAGATAAAATGATCTGGCTCATAAAATACATGAAAGTATATAAATTAACATATATGAGTATGATAAGGTTCTTCTCATAAAAATTGGACTGTGTGGTAAAAATAATACAATAGTTGGTGAAATATGTATAAGATACTTGTTCTATTAGATGAAATAAAATCACATAATTTTGTTTAAGTTGTAATCCACTTCAGCGGCTGCATGGTCTAATTCTAAAACGTCACTCTCGCAATAGAATGGTTTGACAATAACGTGGAGATCGTGGACCACTCTTTATAAACTCAACCCTCCTCGTCCCTAAATCACCATCGTAATGAGTACATAAGCGTGGAACCCAAGTGGATATTAAGGCCTGGGCACCTCTGACAAGACATCTTGTGAATGTGGGGAATGCCAGGCCTCCACCGCGGTTCGGATTCCACGTTAAACTGTAGGTCCTCCATTTCATCTCACAATCACCCTACCATTACACATTAGCGTAAGTGCGTATAACCCGAACGGGTAGTAAGACGCGGTGCNCACCCTACCATTACACATTAACGTAAGTGCGTATAACCCGAACGGGTAGTAAAACGCGGTGCTAATAATAATAATAATAATAATAATAATAATAATAATTAATTAAGGCCTGGTACTAATAAAATAATATATTATTTCTTACATTCTATAAAGGTAAATGGGTGTATTTGCTATGTGTAATTATTGTATGCTCTTCTACTAAAATGATTGTATTTGTCACGTCCAATTGCATAATCTTCTATGTAAATGAATGTATTTGTAATGTGAAATTGAATAATTTTCTAGTAAAATGATTGTATTTTTCACGCGCAATTGTATATTCTTCTACGTCAATGAGTGTATTTTTCATTCAAAACTTCCCGGACCCCCTCGTGGTATCCTTTAAATGACACACCATCACAATAATATTCTAGGTGAGCGATACGGGAGTCGTGATATAAAATGACTTATGACCCAACAATGACCCCGACTCGAATGTCCGGTTTTAGAATCAACTTTTACAGCTTCCGGCTAGAAAAGAGGCAGTACGGACAGGCGTCCGTGTGTCTGTGAGATGTGAATCAATCAATACATATCTGACAGTGGTGAGAGGTTGGGAAGTTACGGAGGCAAGGACTGCCGTGCTAACCACTCACCCCATAGTAGTGACGTCAACAAACAAAACAAAGATGGATGTCAAAAATATACTGAGATACTGCCCTCCAAACAGTCTTATGAGGTTTAAATATGTGATACATATATTTTATTCACCGTCTCTTACTACCCGTCCGGACTATGATATATTTTATCACGCTAATTGGTTGGATGAAGCTAGAATGTAGAGAAGATGTACCAGAATTTGTATGGATTAGTAATTTAATGGTTGTATTTTATTAATTATTAGAATTAGTCTATATATTTATATTATTAGTTATTAAATTAATATATAAATGGTAGATTTGGCTGTGATTCGATTCCCCACCTCCCATTCACTATTAAACCAGACTAGATGAGCATGACGTTTAGTCTGCTTACCCACCGATGCAGATTGCACATTATAAACATTAGGTCATCAATATATAGCAGTCCCTATATACTTTAATGTGTACGCTTATCACACATTTATTAACGAATAAAAATGTTCATTTTGGTAAAGAGGGCAGATTTATATATCGTAATTAATTTTCAACTATACGTTAAGTTAAGATGCAACCCGTTTTGCAAAATAACTTCGAAATCTCCAAGTAGAAAACGTCATTAAAATATAAATCTTTGTGCCATTTCTCTCTTCCATCGCCCACACCCGTTCCAATAGGGTGGTAACCACCCCAACTACATACTAATGGGATACAATGTGTATAGTGAGGATTTTATCTCTCCCCAGCCCCCATCCCTTAAACCATGTTATTACTATGAATATGCACGAGTTAACACCCAATTATACCTGACACAAATTTTGACGTATTGAGGGTAGAAAGGAAATTATGTCACTCTCTCTTTTTCTAGAAAGCGATAACAAAATAACATTAATTTTGTTGCATTTGGATCTGTCATGAATGCAAATCAATTATAGATGTCGGAAATGAGATGAGTTATTCCGATATCCCGTACAGGAAAGCAAATTGACGGTTTTTAATCACGTATCGTCCATTCTATTGTTTTGGAAATGTTTGGATTTGATTTTTTTTTAAACTTCGTTATCAACGTTTAAAATCAGTTAATAGGTTTATTTACCTATTAATCCGATTATTGAAGTGAAAAATGTTACAAATTCTGGGACCGGTATATATTATGATCACGTGATATAAGCCGTCAGGTCAGTAACAGATTGGATTGCAGGCAACTAGATGGTCGAGGTTCAAATCTTATGTGGGGTGCACTAGCGATGGTTTTCAACAGATGATTTATAACTGTGGTTTCCTTATACTCTCTCCACTTTAGTAAGTCAGTTTGCCTTAACTAGTCGTACAGCTTTCCTTTAGCTAATACATTTATAAGCATATGTTATTCCAAAGGTAAACTAGTAAAAATGAAATCATTACTAATTTTTTTCCCCTATAGGTAATTTAATCTCATACACTAAATATTAATTATAATAATATTTTACAGAAGTTCATTACTAATAAATCATTAGAGTTTTATCATAAATAATGCTTTGTACTTAGGTAAGTTGTTTAAAATGCATCCACTTTTGTATAAATATATACATATTACATATATATCTGTAACATAAGCATTATTAGCTAATGTTGCATTAGTTCTACCAGCCCCAAATAGTCCAATACCCATATAAATCCTACAATAGTATCACTATCAAGATGAGCTAGTTTATTTGAATACTACCTACTCCTAATAATGGCGATACTCATAAATATCCTGCCATATATAAGATTACTAAAATTAATTTGTCTAATATTATGTACTTTACCCACACAATGTATCTTCTGGGTTAGCACAAGTTCATGGCCAACCTGTTCGCACCAAATTCTAAAATGAAGAGAAGCCCTAACAAGCTTTGAATGATTCATCAACCACATGTTCCAATATAGGGATCCAGAACAGTCTTGAACTGCAACTAACCGGTCCACAGTAGGGCCAAAAACCGAAAAGCTGGCCAAAATACGAAAACTTTATTCAATTTGTATTAAATTCAGTACATAGGGGTTTTCAAGGTCGCTTATTACGGATCCAAAGTCAGAATTGAAAAACTATTATGGAGGTTCTAAATTCATAAAAGCCGACTAAAGTATGAGAGTGTTATTCATTTTCTACGAAACTTGGTATCTAGGAGTTTTTGAGATCGCTGATTACGAAACCGAAGTCAAAATTGAAAAATAATAAAATGAGGGATCCAATATGGTGAACATTAATGTTCCAACACATAAAATTTAGTCGCAATAACATATAATACGCCTTATTAACCAGGAAAAATGTAATATGTGACAAAATAAAAGATTTACTAGAAGAACATAAACGTTTATATATTTAAACCTTAACCTTTAAAGTCTATAACTCAATAACCAACGAAACCGGGGGGAAACCTACAGTTTGTTTAAATTATACATTAGAATTATAAAAGACATAAACTTGTACTCCAACCCAATAATATAATAATGTACGTAACCGGGTCGAACTATTAGTTTTAACAATTAAATATTTTAACAGTAAAAGACATAAAATTTTAAATTAAACGATTCTGTAACCCACGAAACCGAGAGAAATCAATTTAAGGAAAAAACTTTGTAAATATGGGAGAGTTAGGCAAAGTTAATATAATAATAATATTAATTTTAGCTTTTAATAATTTTCAAAACTAACATTTAATTTAAATAATAAATTAATTTAGAAATGATTTGGAAACTACTAAAATTTTTGTATTACTTCATTCTTCTTATAATCGACACGGTAATTTTAAAAAGAAATCTTTTAAAGTCCAAATTCAACATTTGCAATGTTTTGTACAAAAATTATTTTATATAATTTAAGTGACACTACAATTTTATTAGATAATTATTATGTTGATTTAAAAAAAATATGCCTGCGATAACCAAACCGGGAACAAAGACTTGCACAAGATCAGCACCTAGTACACTTGACAACGGATTTGTGACTTGTAGACTGTAATCCGTTTATTCGTAGGCGGCTTAAATTATTCATATAGAAAAATAGTTTATCGTTATATTTTTTTTACACATTATATTAATTATATCTTTTTTAAAGTTACAGGTTTTTACCTTAACAAAATATGTAAGCGTATTTTAACATGGTTTGTTAACGCATATTTGTAATTATTTTTATAAAAACCTATACTTATACCACAATGGCAGCTGGTTTTTATATATTTTACTAAACAATAGTATAAACTACAATTTAGAACAAGTTTTGTTGCAGAACTTAATAACTTTTTCTCTAATTTTTTAAAACGTTTGCATGTAATTTTTCATTATGTTTTATTAAAAATATTGTTAAACTATTAACCTATATATTATTATTGATTGTGTAATATATGAAAATATTATACCTACTTTCAACGGAAAAGTTCATTTTACAGAATTAAAATTGATGAAGTTTACGAATTTTGGCAAACTTCTGAACATAATGTTATGCGGTTTAGATGGTACTCGTTTGAAGGTCACCATGAAACTAAATTTTAACCACCAGGTTTACATGATCAACCCCTCCTATCTGTGCCATTAGACACTTCAAATATCATTTTATCCAACCCTACACTTTAAATCCCCTAAAAACACTTGATTTCTTACTTTTGGCCAGATTTTCGGGATTTGGCCCCACTGTGCGGTGTCCGGGTTACGTGACTTAATGGGCATACTTCGATTATACAGCCAACTCACCAGATTTCCGGCATACGTGTTTTGGGAACGAGCCAAGTTTGACTGCAACTAACCCTATACCTGATGTACGTGACTGGATGGGCGTACTTGGAGTCAACTGCCAACTCATCGGATATCCGGCATACGTGTTTAGGAACGAGCCAAGTTTGGCCACTTCTAACAAGAGAGTCCTGTTAGCATGAGTTAGCCGTGTGACGTTGTAATTTTAATGTGAAAACTCCCACCTTTTTACTCGACTAAGCCTATACAACGAGGGAAATCATCAAATATGATGGAGTATTACATCCATCACTTCCAACCGGTGAAAACGGGGGCTGACACATTGTCGCCCACAGCGTTGGAAGGGTCCACGAGAGGTGTGGGCACACCACGAGAGGTCCTTGTCTGGACTTGGACGCTATCACTCCAGGATGGCAATATATAAAATTTATAGAATTTAATTATTATTTAAGATCTATACAACCTTTAATGGTTTAGAGTGTTTTGAACACTTAGATTAATTATATAATTGAAATCTTTCAGTGTAGGCATCGGTAAATTTCTCACTAGAAGACTTAATTTTTGAAAGTAAATTTGTTTATGAAACACTTAATGTTTTCTTTTGCTGCTTGGGCGCTAGTCTCTGTAATTTTTAGAGATGATGATAGGTAGCCACTTTTTTTTCTTTTTCTAGCTTGGCATATATTTTAGTTTAAACGTAATTTTATTGCTCTTGTGTGTTAACCATAATTGTTTGAACTTTAAAATTTGACAAGGTTTCTTTTGTAGATAATATTTTGTAGATGTATTGTCTTTGAAGAATATATTAAATTAATTCATTTTTTGTTGGTTTATAAGTTTAAATTTAACATTTGCCGATTACTCGTGAGAAATTACAAATATTCTAATGTAATATTTTTTTATTACAATGATAAATGTAAACATGTCGAACTCTTCTCGATTTCTTCAAAGGTGGCGAAACTAATAGTCCCACAAAAGTTTGAGTTATGTCGGGAAGTCAAACATTTATGTAATTTATAAATATCAGAATTGGCATTTAAATTTAAATTTAACAGTAAAACTTAAATTTTTTAGTCTGAATTTACAATGGTGATTTAGGCGCGTTGTTAACCGTTTAAAAGAGGACTTTTAAACTCCTTATTAGTGTAGTAATGATTCAAAATTGTAATGGTTTAAACTATTTGTCTATTCAGAATTACAATGGTGATTCTGGTGCGTTGTAAACCGTTTAAAAGAGGCTCCTCAAGCTCTTTATTACTATACTAGCAATATTATTTGTTATTGGGTCTCTACCAGACTAGTTCTTATCAATGAATAATTTACTTTGAGAGTGTGAAATGTATTCTCAAATGTACTGCGAAAGTGTAGTCTCTGCAATATTTATATGTTTTTCAACACTCTTCAGCTTGCCTTGTGAAGCCATTTATTTTTATTTACTATCGTTGTTTTGCTTTGAATAAATAATTCCGAATTTTCCCTAAACTTGCAAATTTTCATATTTATTGTAATATTAAATTCCTTATAGTTCCCGTCCACCCTCATTTAGGCTATTGTGGCAGTAGCCAGAAAAAGTGGTGATTGGTACATATGTATATATAAACATATATAGGGGTCTACATATAAAATATGAATTAAGGACGTACAAATATAATTTTACCAGGGGAGGAGTGTTGTTAAAAAATGTGACTAAACATTTAGCCAAAAGGTTTTTATACCCATACATAAACTACGCTAATGGGGACTCGTCATATTAGGAGGAGGCGGGGGCGGTCCTCCCAACACTCGACCTTCTATGCTGTTTGTATCAACATCAAATAATTAATATAGCTAACATTTTACAATAAATATTAAAGTTTGAAAATTAAACTTTTATAAATTAATTTCCAACGTGTTTCGTAAACATTGTTTTTATATTTTACCCATAAACGTGAAAAAAATATTAAATCATATAGTAGAATAATGTTTTATTGACTTAAATAATAACTCACTCCTATGTAATATGACGGAAGCTTTATTTTACTACTCCCCAAGAAACGTGTTAACTCATTCATGAAACTACAAGAGCGCGTTTTCCCGACCTAGAGCCCATTTGTGTAGCTTAGCACTAAAGAATCACAAACAGACTGTACCTTTTTTTTTTTGTTGGAGTATCTATCCAACTGAATTAATTAAACGCTTTTATTTTCTAATCAGGCAAACATACATTTAGTGTAGAATGTAATCTGTGTAAATATAATGGTGTCTTGGTTAGTAAACATTTAGAAAAATTTACTTGGGTCGCGGCTTATTATCAGTCCAGGGTGAACCCATTTCAATTCACAAATGGAGTAGGAAATAGAAAGGTAGAATTTGGAAGAGATATACCAGCGTCTACGTGGAGTGATAGCTGGAATTTTTTTATTAGAAACAACCGTCAATACACCCTGTCGGGACTACAAACCCACCTTCCAGTCACAGGCAAAGCAGACTAAACGAACTTTACGTTAAGTCCTCGTGTTTACCAGTATTAATAAAATAAGACAATATTCCTTAAAATAATAAAATATATAGATCGATTTATTGATAACTGTATCCAAAGATTATAGTTTATTTTTTCAAACTAACAAGAAATATTTAAAGATGGGGAAACTAAAAATGATTTTCGTTTAATAGCGCATCTCAATTGATTTTAATTAATAATTCTAAGCAATCGGTTGAGTACCTATAACGTATTTTTTTTACATAAAACATTGTGAGACAGACTTCTTAAACCACATGAAAATCCGTTATTCTATATTAAAAATAGATATTAGAATAGGTTAGTATTATTTTTTTATGGCAAACTTTATCACCAAGGAAAATAAATGATTCGTAACACTCACACACGTTTTCTCATGTAGAGTGTTATAGTTTGGAAAAAAATTGTCAAAAATAGCATAGTATTAAACTACTTTTAAATATATATATTTATTAATTGGTGTTTTAGGGGTAAGGCGTCGGAATGCTGTGCTCAATCCTCGGTCCCGGCACAGATTTATCTGATTTCCAAACCCTTCATTCACCTCTGACAAGACGTGTATTAATCACAACTTGTGAAAGTGTGGAATGCCAGACCTACAACCGGTTTTGGATCCCACGTTAAACTGTAGGTCCTCCATTTAAACTCAAAATCACCCTACCATTACATATTAGTTTAAGTACGTACAACCCTAATGGGTGGTAGGATGAGGTGATTATAATAAGTAAGTTTTCCTTAAAAAACCAAACATATCATCTTGGTAATGACATTAAACCATTATTTTAGTTAATTAACATACACTGTTATTTATAATATAAAATAGACACCAGATATAAATTGTAAAGAAAATTGTGTTAGCGAATTTTAATAAAATCCAAAGATAGTTATCAGTAAACTACTATGAACTCTATTTTTTAAAGACAAACAAATATATGCATAAAAAATGTATACGGTAAAAATCTTAGCAGATACCTATTTTGAACTAAGTAGTTATAGCTATTCTTTTTTAATGTTTAAAATTCTTGAAAATTGGTCACCAGTAAACAAACGTTAAAAGATTTTTTTTTAATAGTAAGGAAATGGTTCTGTTGGTTTTTTCAAATATACATTTAAAAATATTTTTTTTTTAAACCATTATCAAAACAATTTGTATTTCAAAAGTCGCTCTATATTAAACTAACATTAAAAGTAATTTGTAGCCCAAAACAAATTATATGATTTTATTTAGGAGGTTAAACATTCAACAATTGAGTTATATTTTAAACAAAATTGTTCGAGCCATTTTAGCTGTAAATTTGTAAGTAAAAAATAAATCAGAAATTAGCCCTTAATATAATGGCAAACGTTTAAAAAAAATCCAATAACCGAGCCAAATGATATATAAATAGCAGTTCTGAACTAAGTTCATCAAACTAATTTGGATCTGTGGCCAGGAACAAACATTCAGAAATACATGATAATAAAATCCACATAAAACTTAGATATTCATCACACCTTCAGGCGAAAATGTTAACGATTACCACACTGTATATTTTTATGATAACGTAAAAATCTTTTTCAAATCCAGGGAAAAATTACATGAGTTATTTCAACTTGAAATCTAATGATAAATCTTAAGTATGTAGCAACTATAACAATAGTACATAATTTTTTAACATGATTTAACTAGCATATTTGGAATAAAGTGCACCAGTTTTACGGTTCACAGAACACTAGAAAGCTTGTTTTTAGAATTCTAACCAGACTAAAATTGATCATCTATAAAAAAAGGTTTGTATTAATATTTACCTATTGAAAAGTTCGATGTTGAAAAAGACATACTCCCCACTGGCCACCATATTAAGTTCTTCCGCTGCAAGTAGTATCTCTCTAATGGTGAGAGGGTTGGCGCACATCACCACAACTGAAACGAATAAAGAAGACAACAGTTACAAGACTGTTCGCGTGAACACGGAAGTAATTACATCCTAGAAACAGATCCGAACCTATACACTCGATGATACCTGATAATACCCGAAGTTAATAACAATACTATCTAGAAAAACTATTAACAAAAATTAATTTTGATGTAAGAACTAGAATATGTAGTTTTAAATACTTACCGGTGAATATTGGTTCATAGTTTATATGGATAATTATAATCAAAATGTAATTAATAAGTATGCACTTAGAAAAACAATAATATCAACAAGAAAGTGCAAATAACCTTTACCATGTGGTTCCAAAACATATTTGCTGGCCGCGTTCTACTACCCACCTGAGCCAGCCATTATATTTTAGCTAGATAAGGGGAATATAGATTATTTAGAGAAAAGATATCACGATTTCTATGAGAAATCGTAGGAGACCATTTAAGAATAAAAAAGTATACGCGAGCAGAAGCATAAGCTTGACTTCTACGTCACTGGAAATCTAGTATATCAGAGAGGTTTTGCTTTAGACCAGCTCCCGAAACATCTCACTGTTATAAACTGCTATGAGAAATTTGTTCAAGCTGTTGTTTCTTTTTATTACTAATGTATACTAAAGTTCATGTGTACTCAAGGAAGTCTAGATGATACCAAATCAATTTTTTTTACAAACAGTTTTGTTTTTGTGCTTAGAAGTGAAACTACTTCCTGAGTTCCCCTTACCTATTCAACGTCACCTGGCCACAGTGCCAGACTACCAACACTTGTCATCAAAACATCTGTCCATTTCCACTTGGTCTCACACACACAATCTATTTTTATTCTAAACATTTCCTCTAACAGTTAATTCTCTATACCACATACTCCTTTTTCAATTCACATTCCAAAAGTCCATGCTCTCACCAGTTTATCAATAGATGGACCTTTCAGTTTTAATATCAGCTGTACTTCATACGTTTGTTCATGCAAAGATATTATGGTACAGTTTCTTTTATTAATGTGCATATTATAGACCAGGTATTTAGCCTTTATCATACCCTAAGCCATGACAGTATTCATTGCTTACGGTAAGGATGCTGTACCGATCGGTGTTGACACGTTTTAACCAGCATGCCACAAGCACATCAGTTGCTCAGTCTTACACTGAGTACTATTTCACTATTCTTACATACCAGTATCCCTACAATAGATACTGCCTTCCAATCAAATATACCATTGCCCATGTCACACACTGCCATTAGAAGGTAAACTGGTGCACCAACACCAGGACATTTGTATCTAATTACTAAGTATATTATGTGACCTTCATTTGATATATATATGATACCTAAGTAAGGATATAAATATCATACTACCACAAAAGTTTTCACATTCAGTGAACTGGTATGGGAACTCCTCCTTCATATGTGAATTCAAACTTGCTAAGAATTCTTCCGCAGACTGATTGACCAATGGGGGAAATGAACCAGTGGATCCCCGCGCCAAATGGTGGGGATTCTTCCCCTTCCCTGACCACTTTGGAACACTTTAACATCTTTACCATAGACGAATTCCCACCTCCTCTTTCTCTTCTCCTTTCTACGATCGTCAATGTCATCTTAATACAAACATCTCTTTCTCGTGTTCATCTCCATACCCTTCTCTTCTACCCCTTGAACCGAATATAGGCTTCAAATGTGTATTTATTTAGGGAAAAAATATGTTCATATATGATATACATATATGAAAGATAGGCCCATTATCAGGGAAATAAATTAAGTTTAGAGAGATTAAGGCAAATAAACCATGAAGTCTCACTTAATGTTAATATTTTAAGATTATCATACACAATAAAAATAAATCCTTTTTCCTACTGACAAATACAAATTACATATTTAGTTTGTTTCCCATGAGAAAAAAGTATAATACACAACCACTGATGATACAGTATGTTTACTATGAGAAAAAGAATGTCATGTAGTTCCCGAACTCGCACTCACAACCACTTTCAATCCCTAACATTTGATAGATTCGTGTAAATAATCTCCTGTATTAGTAAGACCTTACTTGGAAGCTTTAAAAAGCTATCTGTTTTATCAGATAAAGTATTTAGAGGGGAGTACAACCTTCTACTCACTCCCTAGCGTGATTAAAATGGATGCATCTTTAACTTCTTAACCACCCTTCTCCGTCTAACTTCTTAAACAACGTACGAAATAATTTTGGCACTTTACAAGTTGGGATAAAAATTTCCCCCGACCGTGTTCTTCGCGCTCTGTATGACTCAACTCACCGCAAAACATGGGTTCTTCCTCCTTGGTCATGATGAATGTCTGGTTGTTAAGGATTTCATAATCGTCAACTTCCTTGAACCATAAGACGATGCAAATGTTAATGCAGTCCTCCAAAAACTGACTCGGTTCTAATTTGTGGGGATTTTCATATTCCAGCCAGTGCGTGAAGGAATCGCGCATCTCCAAATTTCCCTTCTTGTTCTTATCAATGCAGTTTACCAGTCCTCCTTTGAACTTTGGTAATCTCTATCGCCGTCAAGTTAAAACTAAACTAGGTGAGTCTGACATTTAGTCCACATGCCCACTGATGCGGGTGCATTCACACAAGTGGTGTGTTGAACCAATTACAATGGATAGTGATGTTATCTTTGTTCACGTCAGCCTTAGCGTAAATATACATTTTGGAAACTGTGGGGGACATTTAGAGGCTTACACATGCACCTGTTCGCATAGTTTTAACGCCATGGTTTTTATTTTTATTTATTTTATTTGCTGTTTAGGTTTTTTTTAAGGAATTTAAGTTTTAACCAATATTTGTAGTTTAACACGTCCTCATTCATACTGATATAAAACTTCATATATTAAAGAAGCTTTTGAGCTAGATGGGAAATAACGTAACTGTATTCATTTAGGAATTCAAAGATTCGATCCCTGTGTATTAGCTTGAGCTTGAATGCCACCACAACCGTTAACTATCGTAATATCTCCAGCAAAATGTCTAAGAATTTCCCTAAAATATTTGCTTATATTCTTTTTTTTATTTAGGGAGCATAGGGCTTAAAAATTAATAATCATCAAATCAATGCCACCCTTAAAAAATAAATAAACCTGTAAACTTAAAATAATTAACTTTAAGTTTAAAAGTTATTATTTCATTTAGTAGTTTTGGAAGATTTAACTATAGTGGCGGAGGCTAATAGTTTTGTATAACTTTTCAAATTCAAATATGGATATTAATTTAATCATAAATATTGATGGTTAAGCTGTTCTTCCAATTTAGGGGAAGGTCACTGTGTGTGTGTTTTGTGTGTATAGAAGGATGGTGTGTGAAAATAAAATCATCTTGGTTACAGCTTTGCATAGTACTATGTATTAATCTATAATCTATATAGAAACAAAATTTGTATGATTACATAAAAATTGATAGTCTCATAAGTTGCCTCATCAATCGGTGGCAGCAATTAACCATACAGCCAGCATTTGTATTTGGTCCCATCGTTGAAAAAAAAATACATCATATTTTATCAAACCATAATCACAATTTAAATGATTTCAGTGAATTATTAATTGAATTTGAGTAATTAAATGGTATCATGTGTTCAATGATTTTAAATTGGTCGTTATTTTTCATTATCAACGTATTAGCAGATAAATATCAATTAGTACATTTTAAAACCCGGATTTTGTTGACATAAAATATTTTGTTTGATATTCACAATTTTATTATGTGAAACTATAAAGTAAATCTAACATTAATCTTTATTATATCATTGTGTATACTACAAATAATTATTTACTTAGGTTATATAGCCAATACAAATAATTTTTTGAGTTGGAGTAGATAAAGGTAAGTTAGTATTTCTTACTAAAACAATAGCTTATTAATTCGATTTAACTGTCTTTATAAAGATGTAAATATTCATGATTAATAAATATATTACAGTTTTAAATTAAATATAGGCCTACTGTTAAATAATGAGTCTAGGGGTCATTATTTCATAACCCAGTATGTAGAAATAATAGAAGAATCAAGAAAAGCTTATCTAGTTTCTAGGGTATGCCACTTAATATTTGTCTTGCTAGTCTATTTTAAGCTACAAATTAATGGCTACTCCCCTTTAATATACCAGTATCTAACAATATTTTTAAATTACTATTATTCCATACACTGCGATCAAAATGTTTGTGGCATTTGTTTACCTTTTGTTTTAGTCACAAAAATAGTTTTTGTTTTTGCTAAGGATATATTTACTTTTGTTTATTTCGGTATATTTCAATCAATAAGCTGACCCTATCTATACCCCACTCCAAGATTCAGCATTCACTACACAACACACTACATTTTTTCAGTGAAACCAACACACGTCCTACCGTTGCAAGCACTGAGGCCAAACTGATCTAGTGATGGGCAGAATCGGATGAATAAAATCGATTCATTCGATTCTTTCAAAAACATTCGAATGAAAACATAACTGACTTGACGCGAGCTGGATGATGCATTCTCTTACCCCACCCTTGCCAGAAGTGGGAGGAAAATCGACCTTATGATTATGAATGTTTCCAGGATATCTCTATACAGGTCTTCATTTCTATTAGGTTCATTTTCAATAAATAGTTACCATTGCTACAGAATAATCGACCTTACGCATTCGAATGATTCTAAGGCTAATTTAATACAAAGTTTAAGTGGTTGTACAGTTTACAATCGAATAACAGCCAAAAATAATTCGAATGAAAATTACAAAATGATTCGATTATTTTGATACATTAATACGTGGATTGTTCTTTTTCAAAACCTTATAATTTTACCTTCCTAACTAACTAATTGCATATAGCATGAATGGTTTGAGAGATAATTTTTTTAACGTTGACTTAGATTTGTTAAGTAGATAAGTATATATTTTTATGTATTTAATAAAACATTGCCCGGCCGTAATATGCAAACCGTATTATAATTTTATTCACTGAAATCATGCTACGATTGTAAGCTTATATATTTTTGTTATGTTTAGGAAATATTTAAGGGTAAATTATTTCGACTCTTTTAAACACAAAGGGAAACGTGTGTTCCTTATTTAATTACCAATCGTACGCAAAAGTATTTATATTAATTGCGAGCTACTTATTTGAGAAATGCGTTCACTTATTCACTGTATAGTATTTTGTTGTGAGCTGTAGTTTGGTCTTTGACAACTGTAACAAGGAACTAAATGCAGTAATAGAAAAGTTTTGATAAACTGCAAACGCAAAGGATTGCGTGTTGGGAGATCCGACAGCAGAGTAAAGAGAATAGTAGCGCAAAGCAAAATGAGCAACTAGTAACTACTTTTAGAAGTAGTAAATATTCGATTATTACCGACTCTTTACTACCTCTCAAAATCATTCGAATGATTCTTTCGAATCATTCGATTATTTTTCAAGGAATCGAATGATTATTTGATTCTTAAAATCATTCGATTATGCCCATTACTAAACTGATCTCGACTCTGCCGCAAAACAAAATTAAACGTGTATGGACGTACAGTAGCACCATGGCTTCTTTGGTGCTGACTGACAGCTCACAGCTGACTTATGACAGTCAACATTCAGGTATATACCTAAATTTTGACTGTCAGAAGTGACAGCTGCCAAACACATGTTGTTGCAGATCATATGGCTCGGCGTAGGGATACATAATTTGGTCTGGTAGCTTTTCAAAGCCGTCAGCTGCCAGCTGTCAGTCAGCACCAAAGAAGCCATGAGGCTACTGTACATGTAACAATGTTACAAGTCATGTTATAGCCTGCAACTTATTTTAATTCTTACCAACACTAGATAGGATACATTTAGTCTGCTACACAACATTAAAAATTATTACATATGACTTAAATATGTTTTATAACTTGATGATATTTAAGATTCTCCGCGACATTTCTGTTAAATGTTTTGTCATATAGTGTAGGCGAGCCTTTGCCTTATTTAGTTATTATTATTATTAGCACCGCGTCTTAATAACCGTTCGGGTTATACGCACTTACGCTAATGTGTAATGGTAGGGTGGTTGTGAGATGAAATGGAGGACCTACCGTTTAACGTGGAATCCGAACCACGGTGGAGGCCTGGCATTCCCCACATTGACAAGATGTCTTGTCAGAGGTGAAGGAAGGGTTTGGTAATCAGATAAATTTATGCCGGGACCGGGGATTGAACCCCGGCCGCCAGCATAGAAGTCTGACACCTTACCCCTAGACCGCCAGGTAACCCTAATTTAGTTAAACCGGTAGACGTTGTATAGCCCTAACGGGTAGTATTTATTTATTAATTTAATTTAATTTACACTATTTATTCTGATTCCTAGCATGTAGCTCGGGACCTAGATCTACATAATTAACATTACATCTTTTACGGGTAGTACGAATTTGATAGGTAGTAAGACGCGGAGCTAAAATCATTTAACTCGGTATTTAAAATTATATGAAGTCCATACTATAAAGTTTAATTTTAAAATAAATAGGACCTACTCAATTACTTTTTAAAATAAATATTTATCATTTGTTTCATATATAAAATATTTTAGGTTAAGAAATGGGAGTTAAAAATCTGAGTTCTGAAAAATACTTTCTAAGGAAAAAATCCAGATGTGATCAAATCATTTATCTTAGTAACCATGCTGGAGAGGCATTTGTATCTTTGAGCTAATTTTGATTCTTTTTTAACAATTTTTACCACCCACCCCTACTCTCTTCCTCTAACCATAAAAATGATAGAATTAGTGAGGTATAAAATTTAAGAAATATAGCCACATTTGAGTAAAGAATAAAACTCCGTCACTACACTCCGGCAGATATTCGCGACCTAACATCCCCATCACTAGCAAAGCAGTTTATACAAACTTGAATTTTAGTCCGCGTGCCCACCGATGAAATACTGCGCCAATGGGAGTGCAGTTCCTCTAAACTATTTCCTTCATCCTTATCCATTAAATTAATTCTAACCTTTAAATTAAATGTCCAATAGCTATGACGCGAATCATAACATATTTCTCAATTGTTGAAAGTTTTCGTTAAACATAGAGAGCTGTCTGGTTTAGCGATATATTGAGGTCGATAAGAATATGTTCTAAATATGCACACCATAATATTTGAATTAAGATATCTATTAAGATTAGAAGAGGTGCAAAACTTGTCATTTAACCACACTATAAGACTAGATAAGTATTTTATGGTGGCATAAAACCTTTCAAGTGGTTCAGGAGTGATGAGATGCCTCACATTTACATATCTATGCAGCCTTTTACAATTTTTTGGTGTTTTTCGAAATTCCCACTATCACACATTAAAACCAGAATAATTCTACCGTTTTGACGCTTCCGATCTCATAGGTGCTTTTATAAGAGCATTTTTCACTGCGTCATTACCCATTCGGGTTATTCGCTAATCTTATAGTCATTGCAAATCAACAAGCTACTTTGTATTATAAGGAGGAAAATTCATCATGGAATGTAAAATACGTCCCGTATATTGCTTCCAATGAAACTTAAAAGAAAACGATTGATAATACAAAGCAAATTCAGTTCCTATAACTTTATTTAATATATTAATGCATAGAAAGAATTCGTAGGGCTAATAATTATTATGTTGCACACTCCATCTACCCTCCCCTTTATCGATTAAAGTTTATTCCTGCCTTATATCCAACCCCATTGTGGAATACTCCAAGGTAAGTTTTTAACCTATCGGTGTAAACGTAGATTGTGGAAGTTTTTTCTTGGTTCTTAATTTAAAAGTTCATAAGAAACATTTAAATTTGAACAAGACATTTTCTTATGAAGAAAAACTAAAGTTTGCGAAATGTTTTTGTCATCACCTATATTAATAATAAGGTTACTTTAATAATGTTTCGGCGAATATTGTAAACAAAGCAAAACCTTGGTCCAACAATTTTTAATAACATAAAGTTTGATAATGTGAGTTTTACTCATAAAAGACGTCATTATTTCAGGGAAATTTAAAGAGATTTTTATTTAAAATCAAGAGATCATGGGGGTGCGAAGTTTTGTAGTTCATTTGATTGTAGATAAGCATACTTTGTAAGAACATATGTGAAGAAAATATATATTAAAGTTTATTGAAATAAAATTATTATAAGGCAACATAAGTTAACATAATTATAATTTTATTAATACTATTGTAAGCAATAAACTAGTCAAGTCAGGAACCCATTATAATGAACGTAATATGTTTATGTATTTAATAAATTACTTGTATGTAGTTTTGATCAAAATTCTGTTTACTGCCACCAACTATTCTGTTCTAATTTTATATAACTTGAAAAGGAGTATATTTGTGTAATTAACATTAATTTGTTTGGGGGGAAGGAGTAGTGGGAAGATTAAGAAGATAAATTGCCAATTAGCCTTAAGTATATTCAAACATGTATCTTACAGAGATTACATGAGTACATGACAAATATCAAATAAATCAATAATCGTCACTGGATAGGCCTACGGCTAAACAAAGATAACGTCCTTAAAAGACAAACATTGGGTTTCATATTGATTAATATTTCCTTGGAATTGGCGGATGTTAGTATACAAATCACTCATTAAAATACAGAAAAATGATTTTATGTTTCAATTTCCACCAAATGCTGTAGCTATAATCAGCGATAATAGGTAAAAATAAATACAGTTTTACATTTTCTAAAGCACTTGATATCACCAATATAATATGATTACAATGATATACTTTAAACGTAATGCCTTACAATAATTATTAGGGTACTGGATATGACTAGCTCAAGATAAGGATTGGGTGTAATGATCGAGACTGGATAGAACTAGCTCTAGATAGAGATTGGGTGTAATTATCGAGACTGAATAGAATTAGCTCAAGATAGGGATTGGGTGTAATGATCGGGACTGGATAGAACTAGCTCTAGATAGGGATTGGGTGTAATTATCGAGACTGAATAGAACTAGCTCAAGATAGGGATTGGGTGTAATGATCGGGACTGGATAGAACTATCTCAAGATAGGGATTGGGTGTAATGATCGGGACTGGATAGAACTAGCTCAAGATAAGGATTGGGTTTAATGATCGGGACTGGATAGAACTAGCTCAATATAAGTATTGGGTGTAATGATCGGGACTGGATAGAACTAGCTCAAGATAAGGATTGGGTGTAATGATCGGGACTGGATAGAACTAGCTCAAGATAAGGATTGGGTGTAATGATCGGGACTGGATAGAACTAGTTCAAGATAAGGATTGGGTGTAATGATCGGGACTGGATAGAACTAGCTAAAGATAAAGATTGGGTGTAATGATCGAGACTGGATAGAACTATCTCAAGATTTGATTAGGGGTCATACTTATGTAAGTGCGGCAATTGACTTTCAAGTTCTTAATACGATAACGAAAGAAAGTACGTCTGTATATCTCATTTAAAATAACTTTAAATTTGAAATCTTGGTCATTAAATTAATTAAATTACTAAATAAATTATTTCTCTGGCCCCAAAAGTTCATGACCAACAGTACGTAGCTTACATTCAACCCTATCCTGAAACACTTCCATCCAGTCCCTAATCTGATACTCATCCTCCTTCAAAACCGTGTTCACATCCTCCTCCTTCAAAACCTTGTTCCCATCCTCCTCCTACAAAAGCGTGTTCACCTCCTCCTCCTTCAAAACCGTGTTTACATCCTCCTCCTTCAAAACCGTGTTTACATCCTCCTCCTTACAAACCGTGTTCACATCCTCCTCCTTCCAAACCGTGTTCACATCCTCCTCCTTCAAAGCCGTGTTCACATCCTCCTCCTTCAAAGCCATGTTCACATCCTCCTCCTTACAAACCATGTTCACATCCTCCTCCTTCCAAACCGTGTTCATATCCTCCTCCTTCAAAGCCGCGTTCACATCCTCCTCCTTCAAAACCGTGATCACATCTTCCTCCTTCAAAACCGTGTTCACATCTTCCTCCTTCAAAACCCTGTTTACATCCTCCTCCCTCAAAGCCGTGTTCACATCCTCCTCCTTCAAAGCCGTGTTCACATCCTCCTCCTTCAAAGGCGGGTTCGCATCCTCCTCCTTCAAAGTCGTGTTCACATCCTCCTCCTTCAAAGTCGTGTTCACATCCTCCTCCTTCAAAACCGTGTTCACATCCTCCTCCTTCAAAACCGTGTTCACATCCTCCTCCTTCAAAACCGTGTTCACATCCTCTTACTTCCAAACCGTGTTCACCTCCTCCTTCAAAACAGTGTTCACATCCTCTTCCTTCCAAACCGTGTTCACATCCTCTTCCTTCCAAACCGCGTTCACATCCTCCTCCTTCAAAACCGTGTTCACATCCTCTTCCTTCCAAACCGTGTTCACATCCTCCTCCTTCAAAACCGTGTTCACCTCCTCCTTCAAAACAGTGTTCACATCCTCTTCCTTCAAAGCCGGTTTCACATTATTCTCCGATTGGCGTCTTGGCCTATGAAGGGGTCTTACATTTTTGGGATTCCTACCTAAAAAATATGTAATGTATTAAGTAGCCAAGCTATTCAATTTGATAACTATAGTTATAGCCGCATCTAAATATAATAGACTTTAAATTGAAAACAGAGTGTAGAATGACCCTGGGTTTGAAACGACTCCTGGATAACTCAGAGTTTAGTTAGAGCATTGGCGTATCAAGTCATTGACCAGGGGTTCGATTCTCGTGTTCAAGCATCATTTTTCAATTTTAAAAAGATAAATCAATATATCTACATGGTTGTCATCGCCCATACGAGCCAAATGACCACCCCGTCTCTGCACCCGTGCCTTGTTATACTTAATATATTCGAGAATACATACAAGTCATGAAGTGCTCCATAACATTAATGAAACTATCATTATAATTTTTTAAATTTCACAAAGCTTTCACGTATCCTAGTCAATAGACACCAAGAAGTTATTTTTAAAATAGACAACAATCAAAAGTGTTTTATCCCAAAACCTAGATGGATCAACATCTTTATGGATTTAAATTTTAAAAAAAATAGTTTGGTAAGTGAATTCACCATTAATATATAAAATAAATATAGCTCATATTTTTATCAATCAGATTAGGATAGTGTTACACCATTGCGTATGACACTAATTTGTGTACAACCATAAATATAATATTAAAACTTATAATGGTTCCAAAGATATATATTTTTCTCATATTGAAATGGCCAAAGAGTTTCAATTCCTACACATAATCAGAGTAAAACTAGTATCAGTATGTTTTTAGATGAATTTGGAATATTTTGAAATTTCGCCTTCGATAAAGCGGTTGCCTTACTCACCGATAAAGTATCAATTGCTGTCAGACCACACGGCTTAACATTCAAAATGGGTTGGGTCCTATAAATCTCAAATTTGAATTTAGAATCTGAATCTTACATTTTCTTTTAATTTTCAAGTCCAAATTTGAATAACGGTGTAGGGTAAATAGGGGTATTAAGTAGGATTGTGCGAGAATTATATTTTGACTTCAAGAAATTTTCGGGCGGAAAGAACCATTTTCCACGTTATTATTATTATTATTAATATTATTATTATTAGCACCGCGGCTTACTACCCGTTCGAGTTATACGCACTTACGCTAATGTGTAATGGTAGGGTGATTGTGAGATGAAATGGAGCACCTACTGTTTAACGTGGAATCCAAACCACGGTGGAGGCCTGGTATTCCTCACATTCACAAGTTGTGAGTAATACACTTCTTGTCAGAGGTGAAGGAAGGGTTTGGTAATCAGATAAATCTGTGCCGGGACCGAGGATTGAATCTCGGACTCCCAACACAGAGGTCCGACATCTTACCCCTAGATCGCCAGGTCACCATTTTCCACGTTAATGGGAGAGGAAAAGATTTATTTTTAAAATAATCTATTAATTTAGGCTTATATATAATTTATAGCTTTGGTTCTAACTCCTTATTCATCCCAATAAAAAAAAAATGATTTTATGATAAAATTAAAATCTTATGACAGTTAATTCTGAAAGAAATCAAATTGCATAGTGTAAAATAAGGTGTATAAAACTTTTTTTATAGTAGTTACAAATCATAGCAGAAAGAGAGAGAGGTTATAAGTAAGCCAGAAAAGTATATATCTTTATACTAGCTGGCTATGAGATTGAAACATACCAATAGCTGGACTTCATGCACTAGTAGCTCTATAAAAAATACAATGTACTTTAATATCAAAGTATAATGAATGAAAATTACTAAAATGTATTTTAAATATAATATTTTAAGGACGTAAGAAAATCATACCTATCATTACTTCCCGTTTATTGTGAAGTAATTAAAACATCACAATTTTAGTAATATTTTTAATTACCGTGACAATACAAGTGGAAGAAAATCAAACAGCTGTGTAGTGTTTAGTGTAGAATCTGAGGAAAATTATTGTAAAGATGACGTTAAAGAAAAATGTTGAAGTTCAAGGTGACTGAGGTGAGTGCGACTCTATCAACATTCCATAACCCCTCCCTCTTCCCTTAAGTGTAGGATTAATAAGCTCACAGCGACATTCAACGTGAATCAACGCCTTTAAATCTAGCAGAATATACACGTGAATAATATTCTTGCAGTGATATTACTACCTAGTTGTCAAATAAAAGCGACTGAAAAGCATTGTACTTGTCTAATTAACGGAAGATAGGCTAGTTTAACTTTATTAAATAAATAATATTGTCAATGAACAATAAATACAAACGATATGGTGATACATGATCTTTAATTTTAAATATTAATATTAATTTTTCCCAAAATTCCTAATACCCCGCCTCCTAAGCCCCTCCCTCTCAGACTTTCGGGGACATCTAATTCCCCCATTTTTTCCCGAAGTTTGGAGCCCCGCATATATCTGATATTAAACTTCATAAGATTCTAGATTACAGAACGAGTGTACATTTTAAATTTCATCAGTTTTGTTTTGAAGAGGTTTGTAAAAATATTATGAATCAAAACAAATTACAAAGTGAGACCGGGTCTTGGAACTGCCGAATCAGACTCTTATGTGGTTTTGTTTTTTTATTCTTTCCCTCAAAATGACGATTTTTTTTAAACTCTTTGGAGGTTTGTTTAGTAGCTACGAGTATTTAACAACTGCGCATGCGCATGCCATAATTGAATAGAGCTCTCTAGACCTAAAGTTTGGAGAGGGCCAACGTTAAAATACAAAAAGTCTGTAATAATATTATACGTCTTGTCTTCTATCGACAAAGATGGACAAAGGAGGTCAATTATAAGGATGGTCACGAGACGAATGTAGGCGTGGGAGGAGAGGCTAAAACTTTAGGTTAAGTAAGAAGTTTCCTAACTTTCTTATTCAGCATCACAATATAATTAACTTACTAATAGTTTGATCAAACAGGAAGCATGTTTAAATGTGCTACTATTCAATAATAAATTAATAAATAACTCAAATAAACCAATAAAAAGTTTTTTATTCATAATTTAGTACCGTCCAAACAAAACTATCTTTGTTCAAAGATATTAACATATTTTCATATATTTTATTTAACCACAATTCTTCCTGGGAAATTAAATGTATACACTTTTAAAGGTAATTTTGAGATTATTAGTTAATACTACTTAATTTTCACTATAATTTCTAATATTCTTTACTAAATATTTGTATATACTTTATACCAATTCAATTAACTACTGCTATAAGCTAAACAACAATACAGTGTTGATCAAGTAAAAAATAACATTATTTCCGAAAAAAAAAGATAGGTTATTTTGTTACCTATTCATTTGGTGACGGTATTTTGAGGGTTTTTCTTGACATTCTACATTCTACCTTTCATTCTACCTTACTTATCCCTTCCCCATCCATACGCACTTCATTTACACTGCATGCTAGCAAACTAACCATCTTTTTTCCAATATGGAGCCGGTTATATGATAAGGTCCAAGTATAATTCGTCAAGGTAAGACTGCTTGCTGCCTTTCAGGGTAAATTGGGTGTAGTATATGGATAACACGGATGGATAGTATACGTCATATAAATAGTCATCTTAAAAGTAACAAAAATAATGTTTATAGTTAAAATAATATAAATTTCATTTTAGAACAAAAATATATATCAAACCAAATCAAAACTAACTTTAATATAAACGTACATTTTAATAAAAACATCAATAGCGTAGTAAATAAAAAGTCAAACTCAAAAGTAATTCGAAATAAAGGAAATACTAAAGTTTCTCTCTAGGGTGACAAATTCTTAATATTTCTCATGTTAGGTTATTTTACATGAATATTAAAGACAGAGGGAAGATAACAAATATCTATGAAGCCTTTCAAAACCCTATGTAAATACAAAACAAACGGTTAAATGGTCCAAAATATAAATACTAGGAAAGTAATACGAGGGGAGTAAAAAGGTAATGGGGGAGGGGGCGGGGGGTTAACAAAGACACGCCAAAGCTTTTATTTTAGAGTGGATGAAAAGCCAAGAGTTTCAATTTTCTATCAAGTAAAAATATGGAGGGAGCGGTTAAGTAAGTAAAACTCGAAAAGACTGGATTGAACTTTTTAAATAATTTAGTTATTTCTGCGGAACTTTCAAAACTGTGTCCCTGGGGTTTGGTATATTTATTTAACTCAAACCAATATTCGTTTTGGACCATCGTAGTTACGTAACATTTCAATCTGAAGCACTAAAGTACTAGCAGGACGTTACTCAAATATCAGATGCAACATGTGTGGTCCTAAGAGTCAAGCAAATAAACATCCTGTCTGTAATAGGAAGGATCATATGAAAGGTCCTTTCTCCCGCCAAATTCCCACTAGATAGTATAATTCTGAGAGGGAAAAAGGCCTTCCTATCACAGAGATGGTGGGTATACCTTCTTTTCACCGGGGTAAAATTTTTTTAACCATCTTACCTTGCTTGTTTCACTATGGTACAGCTTATAGGATAGGAGCATAGTGTAAATACAGTCGTCTCAAATCCAAACTTATAGAAGGGCCACAAACTCTGGGCATGCTGCGGTCCATTGTCTATAAAAACATGTATTCTATACTTTAGTTTTTGCTAAGCGTCTTCCTATCCGTCCAGATGATACATATTGTAATAACGCCCGTAGATAAGGGATGAGGAAGATATAATTTAAATTAAATGTAAATGCATCTAAGTTGAGAGAATTTGGAAAACCATATAGGACAAAAACATATTTACGTCCAGATGGAATTCGAACCCAGACTTCACTGACAAGGTCAAACTGGAACATAATAATCTGACGTTTAATCCACGTGCACAAACAATTCAGGTCTATACTAGCTATTTGATATTATTTATTTAAAATAGTTATGTATATTAAAAAAAACTTATATTTTCCCAGATATATTTTTATGGTTTAGTAAAATATTCGAAGCAGTAGTTATTAAATTATGTAAATAAAAATTTCCGGAGTATTTAAAGGGAAAGAATAATACAGGTAGAATAGTTTGAAAGAAATATTGTTTTTTTCTATTCAAAATTACATAAATTACATAATAAAAAATTAAACTATTTTTTGCGTGCGTTTATGTCTAGAGGCCGAGTAAAAGGGTTTCAGATTAGCGGGATGGTCAGATATGACTCGTAATTTCTATTTGGGCTATCTACTGATGATATAAGAAGTAAATACAAACATATTGATTTACAGTAAGTTCAGTGTAATTTGTGACTTGTTTACATACATACAGACCAACAGACGGGACAGATAGTAAACATTTCTTTTACGTTTAATGACATAAATATAAAATTTTAAATAGAGTCTTATTTCTTTTACATTTGTTTGAGGTATTTGACGTGAACTTTCAGAACCAACTGACTATATTATAATACGAATTCTTAACCAACTTAAATCTATAACAGACAAAAAATCCATCTCCCCGTCTTCATCAATGTTAAAGTGTAAACTCACATTTCACCGATAACTAATTTTTCGAACATGTGGGGAATTGAGCCCGGAACTCTTAGATTAGTAAACAGATACGCTACTGACCGAGATTAAGTTTCGAACCAATATATATATTCAAAATTTCATATAACTGTAGATCTCAGCCTGTTTTTTCAGAAAATACCTAGTGAGAATAAATTTTACAACACAGCTATAGGAATAGAGATATGAATAAAGTATCGATATTTTCTTTGCGATACTAGTATTTTTTTACTCGATACATTTTGTCCGATATTCTTACTGATATTAGTATCCACACTCCGGCATCGGATTGGTATAAGAAGAAACAACTTTTTTTTGTTATTTTCACTCATGTTGAAATTAAATGTGGAGGAAGAACAATTATCACCATTTTGCAACTCTAGCATTCAATCTCTTTTAACCCATCATAATTCATAGCTGTTCTTTAATCTTTGTTTATCAATACATACTGATGTCTGAGTGGACGATGGGACGAGTGAAGACCATTCTACTACAATAATAATAATAATATTTAGCACCGCGTCTTACTAATCGTTCAGGTTATACGCTTTAAGTACTAATTACTATAATGGATTAGGAATTGAGAGGGTTGAAATAGAGAAAGTGAACCCGCATTTGCGTGGAGGGGAGTGGAAAACCATTTAGGAAAAACCATCCCCAATTCACCCGACCGAGATTCGAACCTCGATCTCCCCGTCCTCAGCAGTCGAGCTTAACATGACAAGCGCGTTAGCCAACTACGCCACTGAAGCGGGCACCAGTCTATTACTCCTTGCATTATCAATGAGCATGGTCATCACAAACTTAACAAAATAATCTTTTGTTGATCTCAAGGGCGCCCCAAGCTGACGAAGCAGAAAAGTTACGTGCGTTTTGATAACGATATTTACTGCTACAGATACTTTTATTTCAATACTAGTAAGGTAATGATATTCTTATTCTAATACTTTTAATAGGTTCAGCGTCGATATTTTTCTTACGATACCATTTCCCTATATAGGAACTACGATGAAGTGTTGTGTTAAAGGTGTGCAAGAGGCAAGCTTGGATAAGTTACCGGCATTCAAGCCAATAAAACAGTTCTTGTCCATGTACTCCTGCAGCCTAGTTAGCGCCATGTTAAGTTGGATATTTTGTTAACACAGTGTCTGGGCTGGATTTGTTGTTTATTACTTCCCCCTTATATCCCACCTAATACTGTTTCTTCGTCTTTATGACCCTAATAAAATGGAACACAGTTATATCGTGAGGGTAGTTTTACTAGCTTCTCTCTAAGCCGGGTCTTCATATATTATATTTATTTTAACACATCACACATTTAGTTAACGCTTCTGACAGATGGACTTAAGAGAGGAAGGAAGAAAGGGTGCCTGACTTGTTTGATGCGGTGTTAAACTTTCACCTTCAGTAGTCCTTCATAGTTTGGAATATTATGTTTATTGCAAGTCACTCATTACTTGAGTATAATTGTATTTGATCTATTACTCACACTGGTAGATGACATGTCAAGCTCGTCTAGTCTGATTTGATTTTCGGGTGATAAGGTTAGAGGTTCCAATCCTGGCCTAGTGTACTGAGAAGGTTTTTTTACTTAATTGTTTCCCACCCACTAGCCACGCAAATATGGGTGCATTCAATTTGAGTTTCACCTTAATGATACCTCTCAATGATATCAATAAAGACTACACGAGTGTTAGGGTGAAGCTAAGAAATACTGCAGTAGCCCTACGACTTCTTTGGTGCTGACTGACAGCTCACAGCTGACAGCTTTGAAAAATTACCAGACCAAATTATGTATCCCTAAGCCAAACCATATGATCTACAAAAACATGTATTTAGCAGCTGTCATTAATGACAGTCAAAATCTAGGTATATACCTAAATGTTGACTGTCAGAAGTCAGCTGTTAGCTGTCAGTCAGCACCAAAGAAGCCATGTGGCTAGTGTACCAACGTATTTCTCAACATTAACCTCATGTCAGCTCAAGAGTCAGCTTACCTTGTGCTCTCTTTACACTGATCTAAGAGTAGTCGTGGCACAGTATACGTGAATAACATTCTTGTTTCAGATCGTGTGAGAGTGTCAAAACTAGATCATGAAATGAGGAAATTAAATTCAAATTCAGATGAGATTTTCTTGGCCGATATATTTTTGAAATATAGTGAAAGACCCCAAATATTAAAAACTGTTTGCTTAGCCGATTTAGTTATATTATAAAAAGTCATAGTGATGATGTTAATATTGATAAGGATTCCAAGTTCCCTTTGTTAAAGAAGAAACAAAAATTCAAGTTATTAAGGTACATAAGATACAAGCTAGTTCCAGATCTTAGTAATAATTAATATCGCGAGCAAATTTGCCTGTTGATGCCCTTTAGGAATGAGGTTGAAGAAGTAAGACATATTTTTACTGTGAATTATTATATTGTCAAAATGTGTTTGAAGAAGAAGCTATCCATTAAAAGTACTCAGTAGTTACAAACAGTGTGTTGAATAAAGATTTAAATGTTTTGCAGAAAGAACACCGGAATTTGGATGATAATGAAACAGAAGAAATCAAAACTTTGAAAACGATCAACTTCTTCTTGAGAGCAACGAGTTGAAACCTCGGTACAGGGTGGGTGTGGGGAGTGCTATAAAAATTGAATAGAATAGAATGGTTGCATATTTAACATTTTTTGATAAGCCCATTAGAATATTTTTAAATAGTTGGGCAGGAGTAGGTAAATCTACAACTTGGTTAATGCAACCCACCATTCTGTGACTAGTTTTTATGAGTACTATCCTGGTGGTGACAAAAATTCCATTGAATTCATTTTGTGTGCTCCATCATGCAAAGTTGCTTTTCTAATAATTAATATCACTCTCAATATGCATTTTTCACTTCCAGTAACTCACTTCAGAGGACAGATGCCAGACCTGTCCAGTTATCTATTCAGCACGAGTCAAGAAAATCTTAAACTTTTGACTATAGATAGAGTTTCAATGGTAGGCAGCAGGATGCTGAACAAGGTGGATGCGTGGTTAAGACAAATGATAGTAAGGAGGGAGTATTTTGAGGTGTTTAGTAATGGTTGCTGGATATTTAAATCTGCTCTCCCCTGAAGTGGACGATTTCATATTTAAACCACCCTAAGTAAGCTATTTGATTGTATTCTGTGAAATCGATCCCTTTCGGAAGGCGTTCAGCTTCTATGAATTTACATAAATTATACGCCAACAAAATGAAACTCTTTTAAAAAGAGCTACCAACAATCTAAATTTAGGGTCCATGACTAACGAAGATTTACAGATCTTCAGATCAAGGGAAAACATGAATTTGACGTCCCAAGAAAATCCATTAGGGTGTATTACGAAAACTTATTTGTATACCAGTATAACGATGAAAAAATAACAAATGACCCAGGAGCCTAATACAAATTGAATGCTAAGGATTATCTACTAGGGAAAGCTAGTGATTCTTAATAAAATATCGTTGAATGCATTACAAAATAAAACATATACAGAAGTCGGTGGTCCTTAAAATAGTATCAGATTCAAAATAAATACCAAATATATGAAAATATGGTTACTATCATTGTTGACGTACATGACGGAATGGTGAATTGTATTTGGGGGGAGGGGTATTTAAACACTTGAAAATTAAACACAGTTCAAATGAGATCGATAAAATGTGGCTTGATTATGCACCCGATTCCGTAGGGAAAAGGTCGAAAAAATGGTAAGCCCCTAATTTTATGAAAATTAACAATTTAAACATAGCATTAGTCTGGATATCAAGGAAAGCTCACACCATAGATGTCAATAATTCGGGTGAATACCAGTTGTTACTGCAGAAGTTTCCAGTAGTACCAGCTGAGAATTTAATTATAAACAAAATCCAAAGGCAGACGTACAGTTTCGTTTATTTGTATTTCAATAAATGACTACATGTCACTAGGGATTTGGTGTACGCTGCTCTAGGTAGAGTTTCAAATCTCGCTGGACTACGTATCCTTAGATAATTCAAAGTGCGAACTTCTCCCAAAACTGACGATGGTGTTAAAAATTAGCTGACCCGTAACCGCAATAAAAAAAACTTAACTTTTATTTTGGAACCTGCATCAGAAATACGACCCAGTTGTTGTACTATATCATCTAATCTCTGCACAAATATATCACAAACATGCTAGCAGATAACTGGTATTCACGCTGTTACATCTTTATAATCTCAGAAACTGAAACAATCCTCCATTACTTTATTCAAATTCCAAATTTTAGGATATTTTTCAGGTCTGATAGTGGTAGTGTCCAACAGCAATGGCAAAGAAGGACATTAAAATTTAAAAATGTAAACACATTTAAATATAGAAATGGGTTCTGGAGTGGCTATGATAAGTTTTAAAATTGGGAATGTCACTTTCATTACAGGGTATGAATCACATCTAAAACCTATTATGTCACTAATATTTAGAATGTCATCTCTTCTGACAAATCTGGTGTCATAATATTAGGATTCTTTAAATATAACATTTTTGGATATGATGGTTTATTTAGTTGGAATTAATGAGCAAATATGATTAGAAATGTATTCTCAACTCTGACGAGTCAACTCCAAACAACAATACGCAGCTAGATGTTATTTTCAGCAATACGACAATAACCCAATTGGGAGTGAACAAAAGTTGTTTTTCAGAATATAAAACAATTTAGTGGGAATAAATAGGTTAGTTTCAAAACTATCTGATAGATTTATTTTCTGGAAATCTACAAATCTAGATTGTTTATTATTTTTAAAACTAGAGGTCAATTATTCTGTCCTGTTTCCACATTTTATTTTATTTAAAATAGAAATGTGAAATATTATATGATCAACAAAAAGGAACATATTTTCTAGGGGTGATCCTTTACCTGAAGTTTGACACTCTAGTACAAAATTCAACTAATTCCGGCCATTTAATTAGTGATACTAGTTTTTTTTATATAGTCCAACACCTAATTTTCCAAATCAATGCAACTTTTTTCTATCTTTCTTCCAATATATAGATTTGATTTAAATTTGAAACCGTCATCATGAAGAATAAGATTTTCAATGTATGATTTTCGTAGTTTTTGTTTTTTTTCCTTTTAACAGGCAAATTTTTGTTAAGTTAAATTAAATAAACAAAAAACAATCAAACACACAGTAAAAAAACTGGTATTTATTAATAAATTATTAATATTACACTATCATATTTTTTAAATAGTTATTAATTATTTAGATTTATTTTTACTTTTAAACATTCATCTTTTGCAAATATTATTTTTCTGATGCAACAGTTTATATTCTTTCAATTAACAAATATCACGAGATGTTTTCTAAATGTCGCTTTGTTTTGAGATAAAAGAGATATAAAATCTATACGGTGCACCATATAATTTAATAATGTGGAAAAATAATACGTAACGTGTACATGGAAATTATGAAAACTTGGGACTTTGGCTTTGCACACCAATGCACTAAGCTATCCAATGTCTTAATTATTTTAATGCAGGGTCAATGATAGGCTTGCAGGCCTATAGCTCATTGGCAGTTTTTAAGCGAGTCAAAGGTCTTGGGATTGATTCTCATGTCCATTACTTTCTAACAACACAAGTTCCGTATAAAATGTAAATAATTTGGGAGGTAAATATTAGCAAAAAAGTAAAAATTATGTTTTAAATTAAAGTACGCCTATCTTATTTCACAGGTCTTTGGTTTAGAATAGATATCATTATTGTATTTGTGTTATATCAACTGTTTTTTTTAATGTAACTATAAATAGTTTTGAGCTTAGTATTAAATAATTATATGTGTACTATGATTTTTCTTGTTCTGTTATTCTAAACTAGCTTTATTGTAATATGTTGACAGTCAGATATTCATTCCATACAAGAGGTTTACTTCATATGGTCTTATGTATTGTTAATTATTACGTTTGTAACGTGCTAAATTACCCGTTTGCACTTACACTCAAAATATCTTATACGTGATTTTCACTATAAAACCAAGACCTAATAAATTCTAATAATGTGTGTTACATATCGTGTTGCAGGAAACGCCCAAACTTGATAAAAGTGCCTCAGCTGACGGTTCAACACTGCCTGGAGGATATACAACACACGGAAATCTTACACGTTGCCCAGACTTGACAGCAATGGTGGGTTGCTTCCCTGTGTTGTCCTTAGCTGCCGTCTCCTAGCGCTAGTTGTCTTTTTGATAATTTTTAGGGAATTACCATCCCCCCCGCCTTGTTGTTATCCCTTCTCTAATACGTCAGTGCATCTTGTATAAGGCAACCACCCCTCACTTCCCATTTTTGAGGTGAGGCAAAGGCTGGGAATCCTAGGCCTACTGCTTAACAGGCGTAGCACCTTGTCAACAAGGAACGGTATGACGCTGTACAAGCAGTTGCTCAGACCGATACTCGACTATGCGTGTCCCACTTGGGGCCACCTGACGGGCATGTATATGAGGAGGATGCAGGCGTTCCAGAGCGTGTGTCTGAGGATCATTGTGGGCGCACCTTGGTATGTCCGGAATGAGACTCTGCATCGCGACCTGGATATGCCTTTCATTAAGGGACATTTCAGGTAACTGGCGCAGTCCTTCTACGCTAGACTTCCCGGTGCCACCAATCTTCTTATCCAGGGGCTTGGGAACTACGTCATCGACCCTGGTGGGTGCCATCGACGTCCCAAAGCCCTGCTCGGATAAGCGAGATGTGTCAACAGTGGTTTGGGAGGCTCTCACTCAGCCCCCTAAGAGTAGTGTCTCCACACGTAACTCTAAAAACCCTTATTCNCTTAAATATTTTATAGTTGAGACAGTTGGCTCCATTCCTCCATTAACTGTTTGCTTAGGGCTCCGCACGTAACTCTAGAAACCCTTATTCGGTTTCTCAAATACTATTTCCCCCCACTAATACTAATAATATGTTTTCTCTGTTCCAGAACTTCGCGAAACGCGACAACCCGTCTTTTATTTG
Organism: Timema shepardi; assembly: GCA_902151425.1. Classification (NCBI taxonomy): domain Eukaryota; kingdom Metazoa; phylum Arthropoda; class Insecta; order Phasmatodea; family Timematidae; genus Timema; species Timema shepardi. The sequence continues at coordinate 79,354 of CABFVX010000630.1, forward strand.
CGAACCACATGGTGTGATCAATTGGTCGGTACGTGTTGGAACTTGCTCTCATGCTCTCCTTCAGGGTGCATCAGAGCATTCTATTCGACTGTGACTGTGTCAAATGTTGTATTCTATTGTAACCATTCGTCGGAGGACATCCTAGAAGTTAAACGAGAACCAATGGACTAAACCTGGAGTGATAACGATGTTTGAGGCGTCGGTATCTCTTACTAATCGTAGATGAAGTAAAGTCTGTGACTATGAGTACTTAATCTAGTAATCTCAGATAGGGTACTTTTTGACTTCTTTTTAATGACATTCTCGAGCAAATTGTCTTACAGACAGGTCACACGCCCGCTGGGTATAGCCAAGCGTTTGTCGGCTCTCATCGCGTTTTTCAAAGTCAGGTGCAGATAGTTTGACGATTGCCTTTGGCCCACTGGGAAATCCTAATCACTACACTCAATTAAACTCGGGACGGACGTTTCGGTGGTAGTTCCTGTGGTTGAAACCTAACGGTGCCAACGAAGCCACAGTAGGCCGTAAAGCGTGACCGGCTGCAAAGCAATACCTCGCAGTCGGAGTCCGTCTTCCAGGACACCACATAATACATCAAGCCCACCACCACTGCACAGAGGAGGGTATCTTAGCTCTTCCACACTGGCCACTAGCCTGCCCTTTTCAGGGCTGAGAGAAATGGCCACCCCCGACCACGCAAAAAAAAATCACACGATTCTGGCATGTCATACACTTCGACGGACGTATCTGATATGGAGGCTGAGACAAACGGACAAGGGACTTTACGATGGCGGACGAACTGGGGCGCAAACGTAAATTCAGACCACGCAAACATACACACAAAAATAAAACAACACTGACTGTTACCAACAAGTTCGACGCACTGAAAAGGTCCGAAAACCAAAACTCATTACAAAAAGACCAAGCCCAACAGACTAAGAACGACGTACCACAGACTGCTACCTCCACACCCAAGACAAGGTGCCCGCCGATAGTCACACTATGAACCCAAAACTACAACAGAATCACAAAACTAGCTAAGGAAGTAGGAAGCGAAATTAAAATATCATATCTAGCAAACGGACTTAAAATCCACACGACAAACAAACAATAATTCGAACTGGTGCATCACCTACTTAAAGACATGAAACAGGAATTTCACACGTACACTATACCTAGGGACAAACCAGTGAAAGTAGTCGTCAAGGGGCTCCCTCCAAATATGGCCATCGAAGACATCCAGAAGGAACTAATGGAGCTAGTATTCCCCGTCACTGACGTCAAGCAGTTTTCCAGAAAGACACAAGCAGACAACACCACACAAACCGTAACACTACTACCAACTATCCAAGTTAATCTAGCAAAGAACACAGAGACAGCCAACATTTACAAAATAGAATATTTGAACTCCACAAGGGTTAAAATTGTCCCGTACATCCCACCCACCAACACCATTGCACAGTGCCATAGATATCAACAGTTTTGACACACACAAAATAGTTGTCATAACATCCCCATATGCGTTAAATGCACTAACCTACACGAAACAAAGGACTGCCCAAAAAAAGAAAACACCACCCCCGCCCGGTGCATAAACTGTAGAGGTAGCAACACGGCTAACTACAGTAAGTGCCCCGTCTACGTGGACTTACTCGAAAAGAGAAGGTCCACGCAAGAGAACACACACACTAGAAAACACACACCAGCACTCCAGGCCTCGGCAAACAGCTTTCCCCAGTTAAGGAATAGGCCCCAACTACCATCCACGGAGGATGCACGTGTCCCCCACCCACCACGCAGAAAAACACCCCAGCTAACAGCACTCACCAAAGCTACGCGGCAGCAATACAAGGTCAGAGGGCCCGCAAACAACCACCCAGACAAGAAACGACTTCAACATTGTCAGACATTAAGGAAATAATAGGTCTATTAAAGGAATTAAACATTTTCAAAATTATAGCCCACTTCAAACCCTACCTTGCCAGATTAGGTCAATGTAATAGTGCCACAGAAAAAATGTTCATTCTTATAGAAGATGTAACTGAATATTTTATGACCCAGGATGACTAACGGACCAAGGACGCTGACTAAAGACATACTACGTGTTTTTATATGGAACGCGAACGGGATACTCACGCAAGCAAAAGAATTAAAGGAACTCTTCAAAACCTACGGAATAGACATTTCTTTAATAAACGAAGCCCACTTAAACCAAAATAAAAATATACATTTATTCGGGTACGATATATACAGGAGCGACCGTCCCAACGGCCGGGGAGGAGGAACTGCAATGTTCATCAAAAATCATAAACCCCACCACCGTCATAATTACAATAACCTTCAAAACCTAGAAGCAGCAGCAGTATAAGTAAATACCAAGAGCGGGAGTATCCTATTCGCGGCCATATATAAACCACCGACGAAGACGTTACTGCAACATGACTTAAACGCTATTATAGACTCTGACACAATCTTCTTAGCAGGGGACTTAAACAATAAACACTCAAACTGGAACAGCAGGTTAACTAACAGGGACGGTGGAACACTCTACGAACACGCGGACAGAAAGGATTACATAGTAGTAGGGCCTGGCGAACCCACTTTTTTACCCCACAAACCCACTACACAGACCCGATATAATAGATGTGGTCTTGACCAACATGGGAGTGACGTCGGAGGAGCTAACAGTTCTAAAGGAGCTGGACTCTGACCACAGCCCTGTGCTGCGCGAGATCACCATAAACACAAACATAGAAATAAAAGGGCTAAAATGACTTAAAACCACAAGCGAATGGGAGGGTTTAAATATCTCTCAACAACACACTACCAGAGTTCGTTAACATTACAACAACAGAGGAAGCAGATGCAACACTGGAAATATTTACCAACACAATACAGAGGCCTACAAAACCAACACAACCTTTGAGACAATAAAACACGACCAAAGACCCCAGCATCCAGACCTTGAATTTCTAATTGCTCAGAAAAGAGAGGCGAAGAGAGATTTTCAGAGTTACAGGACCCCGCACAGTAGGTCAGCATGCAATAGATTAAGGGCACGAGTAAGGTTTAAGGTAAAAGAAATTAAAATAAACGATTGGAACATCTACGTCACAGACGCCACACTAGATTCCAGCAAAACCTGGAACATCACAAAACAATTAAAATCAAATAAAAATAGATCAGTCCCAGCTATACACGGTGAAAACGGCATGGCTTACACAAGCTCGAAGAAAGCGGAAGCCATAGCCGTGACGCTGGAGAAGCAATTTACACTTAATGACAACCCCAAGGACCCCGATTTTGTTAGGGACGCTAAGAAATCTGTAAGGGAATATCTAACCAGACCTAGTATGTCGCAGGCAGACCCAATAACAATATACGAGCTAAGCAATACAATAAAACACCTCCCAAAAAAGAAAGCGCCGAACCACGACTGACTGCCAAACGAGACAGTTCAACAATTTCCCCATAAAGCCACATTAACTTTACTACACATGGTTGTAGCATGTCAATCAGACAGATTGAACAGCTACAATTAAAAAATCAATATTTTTATAATTTATGCAAGAAAGAAACTATGTTGATTGAATCTACCTCGAAGTTTATTTTCTCTGACTAGATGCAGTCTAATAAAATTACGTATCTCCCTACATTCAAACACGTGGTTGGTCAAAAATATCGTCCTTTTATAAATACTGTACTAGATATCAAAGAAGAGGATTAATATTTTCGTATTTATGAATAAAATATCTTAACGCATACCTTTTCGCGTTGGGTGATGTCGGATAAAAATTATATACGCTTGTCATGCTGTCTACAGAAAAATATAGTAAAATACATATATATCTCAAATTCTCATAAAAATATTAACTGATCCTAAATAATATAATCACACGAGAGATCTTTAAATAGAAGATGCCTTGATATCCACTCACCCGTTCAATATGTTATTCGATTCATGGGACCACTAATTTGAAACACACTATTGTTCGATAATGGCTGCCACACGTACTCACGTGCTATCATCACTAGATATATTGAAGGGAATAAATGTATACGGTCGTCGACGCAGTGACCTACTGCTCATAGAACTCTAACGGTGAGCTAAGGAAACCTGTCCCCCCTCCCCTTTCCCCGCAAGTGGTTTTATTTTGTTGATTTCTATTTCTATTTTCTCCCCGCCTTCGTCCGTCCTTCTCCTAGTCTACATTTATGAATTTATCACTCTCTCTAATTTAATTACTTTCATATCAGGTTAAGACTATATAAGGAGTTGCTCACTGTTTCAAGGTACAGACCCGTTCTACAGCGCCGAGCGTCGAAGGAGGAAACTCTGCACCATCTGTAACGAACAAGAGCGGCATCCATGGAGCTTGGGTCGTCATATCCACCACCTTAGCGACAACCATGGGGTTTGGGTCGTCAGATCCACCACCTCACTGGCTAGGACGTTATGCCTAGAGTATTTGAGTATCCTGCTGCCGTCGTCAAGTCCTGGCGACTTTTCATGTGTCATTATAGTGTCGTTACATTATGAGCCTCTGGCTTAGAAAGTAATAATGTCTTAGTTTTTGACTTATAAAGTAACTTCCACAAGTTCCATTAATCTTTTTGAGTCAAAGTTTTATCATGACACCTTGTACGTCGTGAGCATCAGTTCAATTTATGGATGGCTACCACCAGGTTGTATGTTTACATTTTCTTATTACAGTTCAGTTAGTTGATATCAATATTTTGGGTTGGTATAGTAGTTACGCTTCACGTACTGTATTAGTTTGGGTGCGCAACCCAGGGAACTGCTCTAGAGTCATAGTGGGGTTCGCGCAACTAATACCCTTTTTCTTTGCCTTTTAATTGGCTCCCATTGTTTCAGTTGCTCTCGATATATTTGCTATTATAACTTTATGTACTATTGAAGGCTCTGGCAGTACCAAAGGGAAATATGACCGGCCACAGTACCCTATTGTTGACTCCTGTTTCATAACCATCTACTGCTGTTAAAACACAGATCTTCCTGATTATTCTAAATATTTAATGGATATTATTATGAAAGCCCAATCAAGCAAAACTGTTCAAAAGTTACATGCATATCTTGTTCACTATCTTTGTTAGTAATTATATATTTTTTCTCCCTTTTTAGAAATACTTCTGCCTGTGGCCTGGCGACTGCACTGCCCTTGTCGCCACTGTCAATACTTCACTATTCTCAAGCCTAATTGTTTGAATCAAACTTCCAATGTATTACTTTCAATATCAATGTAAGTTCTTAATTTTTGTTATATCTGTTTTATTTAATAAATCTATTTATTGTTTAAAACATTTATTATTTCCAAATGACAACCGTGTCATACTCAACGCCCTACTCTTACTGTGTCACTTCCCCGACGTATGGAAACTGGCGAGAGTGATAATACTCCCAAAACCTGGAAAGGACCCAATTTTTCCTCAAAACAGATGGCCAATAAGTCTCCTCACCTCACTTAGCAAAGTGTGTGAGAAATTAATTCTAAAAAGAGTAAACTACTTTAGTGAAACCAGAAATATCATCCCAAAACTACAATTTGGATTTAGGGAAAAGCACTCCACTATATACCTAGTCCTAAATTTAATTGAAGACCCAACAGAAGCTTTATCAGAGAGAAAGTCACAAGTATCGATATTCTTAGATGTCAAAAAAACATTCACAAAGTTTGGCATATAGGCCTAATACAGAAATTAATAAAACTTGGTTACCCCCAATGGATCATTCATACCTTCGCCAGTTTCCTAACACAAAGAAGGTTCCAGGTAGTTATGGAGGCTGCCAAATCCGACACACGCGACATAAAAGCAGGGGTGCCCCAGGGATCTTCCCTCTCTCCACGCCTCTATAACATATACTTCTCTGACATTCCAATTCACGCTCAAACCAAGGTCAGACTGTTTCAGACGACACGATGATCTACACCAACAACGAAAACAACTATGCCAGTCTGGCGATGCAGAGATACCTGGTTAACTTACAAGACTGGCTCACAAGTCGGGGTAGGAAACATCTACCAGCCCCAATCACACTATTTGATACGGAAATTCCCGTAAAAGCAGAAACAAAATACTTAGGAGTCACAATAGATTCTAAATTACTATGAAAGAAACACATAGATGACATTAATCAGAAAGCAACAGGTAGGATCGTCCAACTATATCCACTACTAAAGGGCAGGGAGTTAACTATCCACACAAAAACAACTCTCTATAATGCAGTGATCCAACCGATGATATTATATAACTGTCAAGCATGGAGTTATGGGGCTAAAACTCACACAAAAAGACTTCAAACAACACAAAACAAGATACTGATAACAATCACTGGTGCACCTTGGCGCACTTGAACCACAGACTTACACGCAACGACAAATTAAAGGCAGCTTCAGGAGATTTACAAAGACCGCAACAAGAGACTATACGAGCAGACTGAGACACACACAAATGAGATAGTCAGAGACTTAGGATGGTACGACCCTGCAGAAGAAAGACACTAAAAAGACCCAGGCTGGTGTAGTTGAGCCATTATATTAAGTAATTAAGTGTCTATTATAATAAAAATAAGAAAAAATAAAAATATAAAATATATAAAAACCAAGAGAAAATAAACTAAAAAGTTATTATTATTTTACATTAAATTTAAAACCTAGAAGTAGCATAGCTAGTAGAATTAGAATTAACCACACACGACAATCAAACACGCCGGTCCTCAACGCTCATTTCTAATCCCAGGAAAAGAAAATTCTACCAACCACAAGTTATTCTACTACCTTTTCCACCGCCGGACTCCACTGGGATAACCGACTAGGTTCTCTACGAGTTAGAGGATAGTCCTGGCGTCACTGTCGGCCCCAGATGGGGAATGGAAATGTAACCATCCGCGTCAAATCTAATCCCTACAGTCAAGTAAAACCTTTCGATCCTCTTCCCGGAAAACGACTCATAGAACAAAACCATCTCGTCATCATTCCTTATACACACCTTTCCATATCCCAGTCAAGAAAATCCTCCCCAAATCCCGAGACACAGCGCCAATTTCACCTCACAGTGTTAATTATTTATATAAGGTTTTGTACAAGGTATCAAGTTCATTTACGAGGTAGGGAGTCACGACAGTGACTCTATACTCGAACAAGAGATCATCCCTTTCGCAGGTGGCCTAGCTTGGCGTTTCTGTCAAGGTGGATATCTTGAGTCGGTAAACACATTCATACAAGTGTAGTATTCTACACTCTCATTTCATCGTTTTCATTTCATCTGGTAAATAAGTTCATTCATGGGATTAAGAGTAATGACAATGACTCGGTACTCAAACAACAAATCAGCTCTTTCTAAGATGACCTAGATTGGCGCTTCTGTCAATTTGTATATTCATAGTCGGGAAACAGACGTACGGCGTCAGATAAGGTATTTGTGATATGTTTTACTATGTCCATAAGACATTGTTTATAATGTCAGTGCTTATGCTTTGTTTTGATATGCCCATAAAGTATGATTTTTAATGTCAGAGTTTCTGATTTGTTTTTCTATGTCCATAAGACATAGTCTTTAATACTTAGGTAATAACCAGACGCCCTATACTGTATGGCTATGTTTAGGTTAGGCTAATCTTTAGATCGAAAAATGGTGGAAATCAGGTTATCTATGGCTTTGTTCCATAACCTAGATGGGTCTTTGACCGATACCAGTCTCTAATCTTTCTATTGTTGTTAACTGCATTGTGATCAACTCGTGGGTACGCTAGTATTCCAGAGTAGTGGCCCACGTGATATTGTTTATTTTGTCCAGCCATCTTCAGGCGCTATTTGAATTAGTTAATGTTTAAACTGTTTGCTGTTGTATATTATGTGTTCAGACTTGTGTTGATATTTAAATATACTATTTAAAGACCAGGCAGTACTAATCAGGAATAAACCGGCCATAGTATATTTACAACTTAGATTCCTGATAGCTCGCCATTAACTATTTGTAAACCTATAGTTCCTTTTCTATGAACTTAACCTTTGTATCTCGTAACTCAATATGGTGTTAACTCATGCTAGCTAGCTCATTTAACTACCAGCGTGGTAACTCTTTAAACAAGAACTTTCTAGAGTTAGGTATGGTTAACTATTATTCTTTAAATGCATATTAGGCTATAATTTAGTGGCTGCAAGGCTGAAAGGATGCTGTGTATGGATGGTTAACCTTAAATTAATAATTTCTTCCAAGTGCAGTTGTGTTGAGGCAGACGCACCTTTGTAGTAAGATGTGGGTTTGTTTTTCTTTAACCCTTTTATAATATATGCGCAACCATACTTGACTTGGTTGCAGGTTTAACCCAGGTGCTTCACACCTAACATCCCTATTGGGATAACAATGTCTAAAGTAACTAATTTACTTGTATCTACAAACAAAGGAATGTTTTGAATAAGATCTCGTCCAACCTTTTGTAATTGTTTCGTCTTGTTTGAATTTAAATAAACGTATCTGTTAAACCGGTATATCTTTCTTATGATTGAGCATCCCCATCCTTCTTTTTTTTAATATATATATATATATATATACATATATAATTGTTACTGTACTCGTCACCTTTTATATTAGATAGAAGAACCGGCATTACACGTTTAACACTAACCATTAAAGGCTTAATCAGAGGTATTAATATAGGGTAGGTAGTTTAAACATGTGCACCCACATCATATTTGATAAATAATAGGAAAACCACATTTAAAACTCACTTGTAACATTCTATCCATAATGAAAAACAGACTGGGTTTCAATCTTGAACGTCTCCGAATAAGGATATTGATAAAATATTTATACTTTACGATTTACTATTATAAATGTTTTCATATTGAAACCAATACGTTTTTACTCCATACTTATGTTTCTATACCTATACTCAGATTAATGTTTACACCACAGTATTGAAAGCAACCAGTATTTGCTTATATTGTATGTAATATTTCACCCCAAATTCTGTCAGCATTAGTAAAAGTAGATGCTAATTCGTTAGATAATGAGATTGACTCATAACTAGGACTGATATACAGCTTTGTGATTACATGAATCATCATTAACTGTTTCAACCTGTGAACGAGTCAGCTTAGTAAAATTCCCCCATCTTCCTCTATCCTTTCACCACTCTTCCTCCTTTAATTACTTACATGTCTCTCCTCTCACTTGCACACTTTTTGTTTATTTTATGCTGTTCCAATCTCTTTCCTTGCCTTTCTTGTGGTATTTTTAATTACATACTTCATCTCTATCATTCTATTTAAGATGTGGCAAAAGGGAACGCGAGTAAGTTTATAATTTTTAGAGCATTACATTTTTTTGGCCAAAATAAATCAAATGTCTCCAGTAGCATCATAGAGTTTAGTTTTCAACACATGCTAATATCAACATATATTGAATATCTGTCAAGGGTGTCCTGGAATTTTGTCAAAACTTCTTCTCTTTATTTAAAAAGTTTCGACAAAATTCTAGGACACTCTTGAAAGATATTCACGATCTGTTGATATTAGCATGTGTAGAAAACTAAACTCTATGATGCTACTGGAGACATTTGATTTATTTGCACCAAAATATTTATATTCTATTAAAACTATAAAAATACTTGCGCTCCCTTCTGCCGCACCTTAAGATCCTATACTTCTCTGTCATCATTACATGCACCCATCATCTCAGTCCTGCTTCCTCTACTATCTCATGTACCACCAATCTTTCCCAAATAACTTTAATATTGTTTCTCTTCGTGACAACTAATATGCTACTCAAAATCATCAGTTCCATGGCCTCCACTTTCCTAGTCTCTCCTACAATCAAGGTTCATGTTTATTCTACATTTGTGACAATGAGTACAAAGTATGTTATGTATAGCAAGCACTTCCTTACACTTCAAGGGCACTTCTCTTCTACATTGCAGGTCTATTACACACCTATTAAACAACACTCTCCTTGCTGCCATATTTTTATTATATCTTCTCTGCTTTTACCCCTCGCCTCAATCACGCTTCTAAGTTATTTTATATTCCGTATGTCAAATGTAGGCCTATTAAAATAAGGAAAAATATATAGGTAATTAGTGAAAAAGTTGTATGTATTGTTATTAAATAAGTAAAAACATTTTAGGACAGAAATAACAAACATTTTTTTTATTCTAATATATAAAAACACTAAATACATGATATTCATGTACAGTTTCAAAACTGATAACTACTCTTATCGATACTTTTTCCGATAAGAGTACGTTATGGAAACTATAAATTAGTAAATAATCGATATATTTGTTTCGAAACCACTTCCCTTTCCCGAAGACTAGCAATCTAGCCTATTGAGCATAGGTCTGTTTGATACCACTATCTGAATATATTAGACGAGCCATAAGTGTGTTTACCATTGAAACATACAATCAAACAAAACATTAATACTACATTTAAAGCGAAATGAGTTATTAGGTTGGTAAACGTACGACGGGGTCTAACGAGTCGCCGCAGGCTGACATTTGAAACCGATTACGAATTAACTTGGATGATGCAATGTTTATCCCATTTGGTTGGCGGTGTAAAGAGTGGACATAATCGTTACGACCCGTGTATAATTTCCTTTTATATCATTATAAGGTAATCACATTACAATCCCAATTAGAGATATGTATCAAGACTTCCAGTTTGAATTGGAAAACATATTTAGTTTATACAGCCTATTAGCAAACTTATACAAACTTTGAACAATTTAATTCGACTTCACGATTTGATAGAGAACATATTATTATACTGACGATTAGTCATATTTATGTATACAATATCTTTGAGAACTTTTCCTAAGCACCTTTTCATGTAATACACTATATTATACCTACGAAAGCAAGACATTAAAAATTAACACTATCATTAGACTCCCAAGGAAACGATGAATCGTATGATACTATAATTATATAAATTGCATTTTATTTTGGATGACACATTAAAAACAAACTTTCAAAACGTAAATCTGTTTGACGAATACTTGGTTGGATCCATGATCCCTTAAGATATGAAGTCATCTTACACTAAACGTTAACTCGTTTAATTCATGATTTTGTGATAATTTTGATATTATATTTCATTGTTGGATAGATTAGTAGCAAGGTTATATATAGCAAGTCAGCTGAGTAATTACCGTAGTAAAGACTAGGTTAAGCTTGGTTGGATAGGTATCTAATAATAATCTATTTATATCTTATTTAGTCAATGTATAGTATTACTTTATTTAATATTTTACTCCCGGTGAGTATGTCTGTCCAGATAATTAATTGCTAGTGATCATTCATTCTATTCACAGAGAATTAGTTAGTTTGACGATGGCTAGTTCTAATGGAGCCCTGTGTGAGTTTGTTAAATGTAAAATTATTAGTGGATATGCAAAAAAAAATGGATTAAAAAAGAAAAGTAAAGTTAAATTCTTAAAAGAAATACTTATCTTGAGAAATAAAGAGAAGAGTAAACACTTAACACGACTCATCCTCATCATCGTCATTAGCAGCTGTTACCAGCCTGTGGCCGGGTCAGTTTAGTAAAATTCCTTCATCTTTCTCTATCCTTCCACCATTCTTCTTCCTTTAATTTATTCCAATTTTCTCTTCTCACCTACATACTTTAAGTATCTGTTCCTCCCATCTCTTTCTTAGCATTCTGACCTTATACATTCACATTAAATGCTCATACCAACTAAGCACTGCTTTCTCTGTTATCTCATGCACTCCCTGTACCCCCACCCTTTCCCAAATAGCTACATTCCTAATATTGTTTCTCCTCGTGAACGCTAGCACGCTCCTCACCAATTTCATTGCTATGACCTCCACTTCCCTAGTCTCTCTTACATTAAATGACCATGTTTCTGCTGAATGTAGGACAGTGGGTACAAAGTATGACCCGTACAACACATTCTGACACTTCAAGGGCAATTCTCTTCTCCATAGTAGGTTTCTATCACACCTATAGAACATTTCTCCCTGCTGTCCTCTTCTAATTAGAATATCTCTACTCCCACCTTTCACTGCAGCCACTCTTACAAGATATTTTACGTTCTTTACTTTTCTAAGCTCTACTCCATCCAACTGTATAGCTTTACTAGGCATTATCCTCTACTGTGTCATTACCATCACTTCACACTTCACCATGTTAAATTTCATTCACACGCTTTCACTTCCTCATTCCATTCCTGTAGCTGTTCTTGTTCTTCCTCTTTATTCTCTCCCCATACCATCATGTAATCACCAAACATCATTATTTTCATTCTTTCCTCCCCAAGTTTTCCTTTTACATCATTAATGTCCATTTTTATTAACATTACAAATAATAATAGTGAGAGGATACTCCCCTGATTCATTCAATTTTTTTATTTGGAACCACTCCTCTTTCAACTCTCGGTATCAACACAACTCCTGTTATCCTCACATATACTTTTCACACTCATTACAACTCCTCTTTTCACTTGTGGCTCCATCATCGCTTTCCAAACTTAATTTATATCCACGCTATCATATGCCCTCTCAACATCTATAAATACTATTACCAAGTTAGTCCCAAATTCATACATTCTTTCCATCAGTTGTTGTATGGCAAAGATAAAATATATTATAGACCTCTATTTACTAATTCAATTATGTTCCTCTCTCCACTTTCCTTTCATTATTTCGTATTCTCATTTCAAGTATGTTATTAAGCGTTTAATTCCTATAATTTGTTCACCTCTTCTTTCTTCTTTCTTGAAAATAAGTATTATAACTTCCTTTTTACAGTCTTCCGGTACCTTGTTCTCCTTCCGAATCACTTTAAACCCCCGGTATAACCATTGTATATCTACTTAACCTGCATTTCTTAATTACCATAGTCAGTTAGTCCACACCCATTGCTTTTCCTTGTTTTATACTCTTTAATTTTCATCCATCTTTTTCCACGTGGAACATATTTTCTTCTCTTTTAGTATTTATATCTCATCCTTTTCCCTTTCTTGTTTAAATATCTTCCCAAAATATCTCTTCCGTTGTTTCTTTTCTTCATCTCTTGTCTTCAACGTTTATCCTTCTTCGTCCACAATTCTATTTTTTTTTCTCCCTCTTCCTCTTTCTTACATGGATATATAGCCTTTTCTTAGTTCCTTTCATGTCCCATTACAACATTTCTGTACAGTATTGCATCCAATCCTCCCCAGCTTCTCGTAAAATTCACTTTGCTCTTTTCTTCCTATTCCTATATTCATCTTCTGTTTATTCATTCCAATTTTTAAAACTCCTGAAAACTTTAATCTTCCTCCTCAACTGCTTATTTCAACCGGTCGTTTCCCTAGGGTGTCTCCTTCCACTTCCCTTTATCACTTGACTCCCACATACCAACATGCACCTCCCATCGAACGGTTTTTAAACCTTTCCCATTCCACCTCCATTCCACCGTGAAGACGATTAGTGAGTATTATCTGACTCTGTAGTATACATAAAGCTTCGCCCGTACAACTAAATAGATTTTTCAACAATATTTTGTTCCTGTGTCATTTAGGTGTATTCAATTATTTTGCATGTATTTATAAGTAAATTAGTGTGAATTGCAACTCTCCCTTTTGATAAATAGTATCAATACTTATAAAATAATTCTAGTAATAAAGTACTAAATTATCAATGTTAACCCTAATATAGCCTGAATTTTCTAAAATTATTTTCCCACAAGAATTCCAAAGCCAGTGCAAAAGTAATACTATAAACAATTGAATCAATTAAAAATGTTATCAATCGCTTCTAATAAAGTAGTACTTCCACAGGGATTACTGTGTAGTTGTTCATTGGTAACTGATTGAAAGATTAAAGCATGTTTAAAAAAAACTATAATATTTGTGTTTTACCGTGGCGGCAGCTATGATGACCATATTTTCTTTAGAAAAATCAGAACAAAGAAAAATTCAAACAAGTACCGTAGCCTATATATTAAAAATAAAAAAGGGTTAAAGTGTATTAAATAATAGAGAGGAAAATGCGTAGACTGTTAAGACACAAAACTATTTTCTAAAACTACCTTTTAAATGATAATTAAAGGTATCACTGAGTTAGGCTACACATAGTCAAATAACATCTGAAATAAGAACATTATTTTCATCGTCAAAATCAATAAACAAATATTAATATGAAGGAAAATTCTGTTCGAACAGACACTTAAATCAATTTACACCTTATTTCGACTTTCATTATTGGATTTAAATATATTTAGGGTATTCGTTGCTAATCAATTAAAACCAATACTTAAAAAGTGTTTATAAAAAGTAGCATTAAAAGGAAATAAAATTTGGGAACAAATAACATGTAATACCACTAAACGTATTTGAGTGGCGTAAGTAAAAATAAATAGTACAATGCAGCACAAATACTTTCTCACTCCTTTTACTATAAATTAGGACATTTTATTTAATCTAGTGGGATATGTTGGACAAAATAAAATACATTGTTGCAAGAACATTATGAAAAAAAAACACATCACATCCTACCTAAGAGTATAATATAATATACACTGTTATAGAAACAATTAGAGAAGGGCAACATCTTGATCCACTAAAAGCATAACAATTAACTCCCCATCTCAAAGAACTCCATAAAAATAAATAAATATATACAGGTATACACTTATTAATCATAAAGTTTTGTAAATATATATATATATATATATCATTTATACTTTAATTTGTGTTTATTCTTACATTTCGCGACTATAAATTACATTGTATTTAAAAAATTTGCGGAAATAAGATCAAAATTGAAAATTTACGCTGATTTAAAGTATTATCAAAGTCATTTCACGGGATCATGAGAATCGCTTGTTTGTTTGTAAAGTTAAACAGCGCATGAATAATAATTTAAATCTAGATCATTTGAATCGATTTATTTGAAATCGATATTTTCTTCTTTCTTGCTGAAGTAAACTACCCTTAATTTTAGGTTTGGATATCTAACTCCAAATGATTCTCTGAAGAACCTTATGAAAACATTAGATAACAAGTTTTTGCCCAACCGTTTAGATATTTTCAGCCTTAGGACGATATACAAACAGACAGATAGCAATGCAAAAAAAACCACTTTTTCGGTTTAAGAGGGCCATGAAACGTCGATATTTACCGAAATCTCAAGTTTAACTTTTTTGACTATCATAATAGGCCTACATTCTCTTAGGGGTCGCGAGAAACTAAAAGGTAAAAATGAAGGTAAACACTGATTTGGTAGGAAGTTCGCTTTGAAAGATATTTTTTCCTACCAAAATCCTGCTATATTGGTGTATGCTAGTGTATACCTTCTTCCCTTTCAATGTGTATTTATATACATTCAATGGAATAATTTAGAGCCATGTTCAAGGTACTGACTGACAAAACCAAAAGTAAGAGACCATTGTGAATAACTAGATGCAGATAAGAGAATAAAACTAAAATGAACATGAAAAAGATGGGGTTTAATGAGCACTGCTTGCACAAAAAAGATACATCCAAGTATTTATTTTCATTGTATTTCAATAGTGTAGAAAGAAAAGAATAATCTAAATCAATTTATTGTTCGTTGTGAAAGTTTTGACTGTTAAATGTAACAGCACAACTCATTGTCTCACATATCCTATTGTTTGGCGGATAAATACATGAGAGTAGACCTGGTAGCTTTTCCTAGCTGTCAGTTACCACCAATCTTACGCTGGATGGATTGTAATTCACAGATATAAAAAAAACTTATTAAAATATTCGCAGACTTTTCCCTCATCCAAAAATCCAGATTTCTATATCGGAATCGGAAAGGGTGTTTGAAAAATAATAAATATCAATTTTTTATAGATAATTACTTTTGAAGTGCACTAAAAAAGAAAAATCATAGTCCTGATTAAATAGAGTGTTTGAATAAGCTGCAATAAATACTTTGATCTTCTATAAATCGCAAAATATATAATTTTTTCCTTAACAGTCACAAATAACTCTAAAGAATTATGTACTTATCTGAAAGTTTTAAATTACCTTACATTTCCACGTCCAACCCGTGTTCACTGTTCAGGTGTCAATTTATAAACATTATTAAATGATTACCAGTGGATGGCAATATTCCCAAAAAAATTCAATGTGATTTAATTTTATGGTTTTTAAAACAAAACAAAATTAGTTAAAACGACTAATTACATCCAATCATAAGGAAAATGTCCTATATAAATTGAGGAAAATGAAAAATATTTTAGTGGATTTATATATTTTTAAATTAAATTAATTGTTTTTATATATATTTATATTCATGTCTGGTTTAAATCAGACGTGACCTTGTTTGTGGAAAGATTAGCCAGTATAATATACCATTCCCCGTAAGAATGTGGGCCTACTAATCATACATCTTTTCCGTTGAGGCTCTTACGATATCCTGATGAGATGAGATGATGGTGATAGTGAGTATGAGGATGTGGAACTAGCAGAAACGCTTGAACCTAAATTAAGCTTAATCAAACAAACCATGGTGACCTTTGGGATAATTTCCATTTTAGGAAAATTACTCAAGGTACTAGCCGGGAATCTAATCCATGACCCCTAAATTCGTAGCCAGGTGCACTGACCAATATACCACGGGACGATTAGTAGTTTAAAATACACTACTGTTATTCTGGCCCCATGCTCACTATTTTAATACAATACATTAATTTCGCGATTATTACTACAGTAGCCCCACGGCTTCTTTGGTGCTGACTGACAGCTTTGAAAAGTTACCAGACCAAATTATGTATCCCTACGCCGAGCCATATGATCTGTAAAAACATGTGTTTAGCAGCTGTCACTTCTGAGAGTCAAAATGTAGGTGTATACCTAAATGTTGACTGTCAGAAGTCAGCTGTGAGCTACCAGTCAGCACCAAAGAAGCCGTGGGGCTACTGTACTACTCGCTCAATTCAGTGGCCGAATGGTCTAAAGAATCCCTCCCGTGTTAGACTGTCCTGCAGATGACAGGGATATCGGAGATCCAATTCTGGTCAGATTTATTGAGGGTAGTTTTTCTTAAATGGTTTTCCGCGAAAATGTTTGTAGATTACCTTTAAAATTCTTCATCCTTCATATAATCCTATTTTGATTGACTATTATCGTTATCAAATATGCGTATAGCCTGGATCTGTAGTGCAGTCCGGTGATAATGTATCTATTACAGTGCTCGAATTAGGAAATTATAACACCCGGAACGGTAACAACTAACAACCAATAATTCCTTAATCTATTTTACAGCATGAAACTGTTACATTGGTAGAACCTATTGTATTGTCTATACACAATTCAATAAGTTGCCTGCCAAGCCATGACAGTTTGATTGAATATCAGTAAAATGAATATAACATTAGCAGTTTACTATACTAATCTAATTCATTGATAATTACAATTAATTTATATTTATTTATATTGAAATGAAATAGACAATGCCACAGATAAACGATGTCAAATATTTAACTATGTAGGTAGGCATCACCTGAACTCTAGATAATGAGGTTGTCACGTTACCACCATGGACAAACTGACGGTTAAACAAATGTGAAAATAATTAAGAAATTTATTATTATAATTCCACACAACAGATATTTTAATTGAGATATTGAACAATGTGTCCAAAGCAATCGAATTTTTTACTTTTGTAAAGCTATTTTGTACAATAGTAGGCTTATTTCAACAAAATCACACTCAGAAGGCTGCAACTGAAGAGGGTGTGGCGTCCGAACCGAACGGGTGGAGAGACGCGATGGTGAAAAAACAAATAAATATTTGCCAAAGAAAGAACGCCTGATACACCACTTACAACAGTAGTTCATGGAATGTTAAAAGGCAAACCCATTAAAACCCATTGATATTTTAAGCTCTACTCAAGTTCAAACATAATTTCATAAACCTCTCCCTTGAATCGTAGCCAAGAGTACATAATTAATAGGGACCTTATAGTAAAGTTAGTTAGACTCACAAAGGAAAATTGGATGTCAAGTTAATTTAGTTCCTTTTTCCTGTGAGAAGGGAGTCTGGGCTCGAATCCTGATTGAATTAATTAGTTGGTATTTTTTAATGGTTTCTCATGCGGTGTATATATATATATACATATAACATATTTTTATATAATAGTATGCATATAATAACTTTTTATTTAACAAATAGTCTCATAAACGGAATTTTAAAAATGTTGGGAAAACACTGAAAAAAGGAAATATTTAAAAACAAATGTTTTATACTATAAGCTTGATTTTATTTATATTCAAATAATATTTTTCGAAATATTTATATATTACTTTCACTCGGTACTTTTACTCATGAATGCCGCCTGCCGACAAATTTCGATGGAGAAGAACCACATAAACGAGAAGAGGATGGTGAGCCTAGGCAAGAAATCCAAATAACCTGCACCAAGTGCACATTTGACCCTTAATAATTCATACATTAAAGATGCGCAAAGAATGAAAACTAGCCAAACAACGGAGTTTATTAAGTCATAGAGACATTGATGAAAGTTTGTTTACTAATTATTTTGGTTCCTTGTTAAAGCTAAATTTATATTCAATATAAATCAGTACACCTTAAATTTTATTATTTTCTTCAATAAGTCATAACCGATCTTACTTAAAGAGACACGTAGCATCCTAAGGTTTCATTTTATAAATTAATTTGGGGTATCTGACGTGCATTTTCTGAACCTAGTGATAAAATCAGCACTCTAATTCGATACTATCTTAAAACTTGAAAAGACACAACATCCCGGTCCATTAGCTCATCAGTTTAGAAGAAGAAACAAATGTTATACTAAAAATAAAAGTTCCACGGTATCAGGAGTTGAACCTAGTGTCCCTAAATCAGTATAAAAACATGCTTTCGATTGAACTGAGCCGTCGCACTATCTGTACGTTAAATAAATCTGTAAATCGTGCTCTTGTAGGATTCTTGGCTTAGAAAGCATTTATAGAAACAATAATAATAATAATAATAAAAACAAGGTAACCAATAATGATTTGATATGAGATTTTAACAAAGTAGTAGTGCAGCCTACAAATTACATCATTTATTTGTTTTGAAATTAACTTGGAAGGAGTAATAACTGTTGGCTTATTGCAAAACATAAATGTTTAGAAGATATATGAATGTTATCTGCATTATAAACTGTCAGTATTTAGCTAGTACATTACATCTTGAAGTGAATAATGTGATCCAACCCTCCTTCTAGACACGCGCCATTTAACTATTTTACTTTATACGCGGACATTCTCGGTCAGCCAGCACACACAGAAATATTTATTAATATGTTTGAGTGCCAGGAAAACTTCACTCTTTATTAGGTAACCTTCATATAATCAATCTTAAATCAATTTGACAAGGGAAGGGTGTTCAAAGCAATTTTTAAGGGTAGGTTTTGTGTTTTGTTTTTTAGCAGCGCGTCTTACTACCCATTCTGGTAATACGCCTAAGTACTAATTACTCTAATGGGTTAGGAATTGGAAAGGTTGAAGTTAGAGGAAGTGAACCCGCATTTGCGTGGAGGCAGAGTGTAAAACCATTTAGGAAAAACCAACTGAGTTCCCCCAAGCGAGTTTAGAAATTAGATCTCCTCATCCTTGTCAGTCGAGCTAAACAGTAAACTAGCGCGTCAGCTAGCTAGGCCACCGGGGTGGGCCTGAGAGTTGTTGATAATTTCAATGTGGTAAAAACACTATTGATTGAACTTAAAAAAAGAAAGCCCCAAGTTAATAATAGATTCTAGACCAGTGTGATATCTGCTCGAAACACTCACAAAATAAAATATTTTATATTTTATATTAAACCAAATTACAAAGTAAAACAAATATTCTAGGAAATACGGTAAATAATGTATATTATACTGCTTCGGTAATCATACGGACGAAAAAAATAATATTATATGGTCCATTTTCAGTGATGGATGAAACACGGTTCTAATCCCGGCTGGGAATATTGAGACACGTTTTCCTAAATTGTTTCCCAACCTCCTTCTAAGCAAATGTTGTAACATCACCTTTAATTTGTATATTTTTAATCATTATCCCCCAGTAATTAATAGTAAATATGGTTGAAATAGGTAATATTATGTTACTTACAAATATTATCCTATAGTTCACTCTGGACTATATTATCCCCTTCACGGAAGAACGGAATTTCACCTTCCGGATGATCCGCAAAATCCATTATAGCTAGGCTGGTCAGTATTTCCAGGGACTCACAGCAAAACACCTGATTAAACTAATGTTAAAACCTGCCTGGATATAAAAATTACGTAAGCCTATTTGAAAAAAAATTACACTGCAATTGCTTATGGGGTTATAAATATCCTAGATAAAATATACACAACATCCATTCGAAACTTTAACAGGGACTCGAACCCCATAACCTAAGTCTATCATAATACAAAACTTGCTTGGATAAGTATTCTAAACAAAAGCCACTACATTTCAATCGGTTAAATGGTTCCATAGATGTATACAAATATCCGGCTGGCACTTCACCGGGGCTCACACCAAACCGTGCGATTATAATTACTATTCTAAATATGCCTGGGTGAATACACTACACAATAATCAAAACTACACCACAGTAATTGTGTGGTTTTATAGATATAGACAAATATCCGGCTGGCATTTCATCGGGATTTACACCAAAACACCCGATTATAGTTACTTTACTAAACAATGCCTGGATTAATACAATACAGAATAATAATAACTACCCCACAGTAATTGTGTTGTTCCATAAATGTATACAAACAATCGTCTGGCCATTCACCGGGACTCACACCGAAACACCTGATTATAAACAAATAATGCTAAAACATGCCTGGATATTGGTTCAGTACAAAAGTAAAAATGCACCACAATCGGTTAAGTGGTTCCAGAGATCTTAAGTTACAGATATAAATAATAATAATAATATTATTATTATTAGCACCGCGTCTTACTACCCGTTTGAGTTATACGCACTTACGCTAATGTGTAATGGTAGGGTGATTGTGAGAATGAAATGGAGGACCTACAGTTTAACGTGGAATCCGAATCACAGTAGAGGCCTGGCATTACACGTATTCACAAGTTGAATTTAATACACGTCATGTCATATGAAGGAAATGCTTGGCAATCAGATAAATATTTGCCAGGACCGAAGATTAAAGCCCGGACCCTCAGCACAGAAGTTTGACACCTTGCCCCTAGACCACCAGGTCACCCAAATACAAATAAATCCGTCAGTACCCTTAACGGAAAATCAAACCCTTACCGTATGTATGCAAGATCCTTCCTTAGCAGACATCCTAATGAATATAAATAAATGCACCGCAATCGGTTATGAAGTTTCGGGTATCTTTGGTTATAGGCAGACATTCTTAAAAAACAGTACAGAACTACAATATTTTTTATTTAATAATATTTACATTCCAGACCTTAAAAAATCAGAGATATAATTTAAAGTGTTTTTAAGCTAGTAAACCAAAATATACAATATTTCTCGTTACTTTTCAATTATTTAAACCTCTTAACTCTGATGTTGTATTAATACTTGTCTACGACATGACCTGTTTTATTGATTGGATTTCCAAAACTAATTTAGTAAAAAATAAGGTTAAAAAACGCAGTTAATATAATACATAAAATTTATTAAAAAATTATAATCAACGTAAATCTTAAGAAACCACAATTTTTCTCAATCAAAGTATTGATCAAAACATTTTACTAACAGTTATATTGTGACCGGTATGGTAACATTAAATAAAGTATGGAATTGAACTATGGTCCCACAAAGTTGTACACAGTCATAATAATTTTGAAGAAACAAATAAATTCACTTTTATAACTAAAATATGTCCAATGGATAATATTTTATCAATTTTTTTTTTGTCCACCCGGAAGTAATATAAAATATTTTAAACTAAGATTGGGACCCTTAAATTACAGAAAAAAAAATTTAAAACTCAGCTTCTTACAAATAAAGTAAAAATTTTAGAGTTAATCTGTTATTTACGTTACATGTGTGGAATTTTATTATTAATCATTAATAAATTTATATTTGGCTATAAACAGTAATGAAGATTCTGGAAAAGGGGAGACTTGCTTTATGTTACCATGTGGGTAACAGAGCCAAAATAACGTTTGACGTGGTTACATTTTTAATAGCTAAAGAAAAGTACCAGCCCGTATGTTAATCTGTTCAAACATAATTAATTAACTTGCTATGTAAATATTAATTATTGATTTTATAATTATCAGAACAATAAAGTAAAATTAATTTAGTAAATCAAACCAATCGGGCATCGCTAAAAGACATAACCCCTCCCCCATCACAGCTTCCCAACAGTCAAGAAATTATTTAAGGACTTAAGGCCTTCTCTAACTTGGGTCTTGGGCGTAGCTAGGCAAACTATTCTGCAGTCATGTGTGGAGGTATATCATACCTCAAGGGCTCAGTGAATTATAAGTTGCTACCTTTCAATCACGACGGAGTGTACGTGCGGTATCTGCACTATGAAGGTAGAAGTCTTCTACCTACCAACAGAATGAGCAAATGCCCCTTTCCAAAAACAAACCCCCACGGGCCATAATAGAGGCTACAAAAAGGCAAGGCTACAGCTGTAAAATATGTGTGTCCAAGTCATTTATCTCTGTATAGGAATCGTCGTCTCTGTTGTGAAGCAAATTCTTGGAAAAGCCAGTGGAATACAAAATGCAGTACCCTATACAGAAGCATTGTAGCATTTAGTTCCTTTCAAATTTAAATACATTATACAAACACGTAATAGGATCTGGGTTCGTTTGTACTAGAATGGAGATCCTTTTAGAAAATGGCAGGAAGAACGAGAAATTGGCGTTCTAGTGTGCAGGCTGAACGGTTTTAATCATGTGTTGTATCAACTGGAACGCTCGTGATATCTTTTCGTATCAACCGGAATGGCGTTCTGGCCAAATTCGAGCACTATTTATATAATATATATATATTATACATATATATATATTCTCTTATTTAACTAGTATTTGAACGGGAAGTAAGACGTGGTGCTAAAAAGTATAAAAACTAGTATTCTGATTTAACAATGTCTAAGGGCTTAATCTTTGTATCTCTACTGCGTATTATACAATTATTGAACAGAACCTATTTCTATTAACTTGTTTCACTAGATTATTCTAATTGAGTTTCCTCTTTGTGAATTTAATTTATGAAAGGATACGTAATTATTGGAACACTTAGTAAATGCATTTGATTGGTAGTTTTTCTTGTTTTTGCTCGTTAATATTAACTATATTCATATTTATAAAAATAGAGATCATTTGTAACTTGTATGGAACAGAGATAAGCAATTACTTTCCTATGTTAACACCTCGAAGGGATGTAGTAAACAATATTCACTAATATTATTAAATTCTTCTGCTGGTAGCAAACTTATATATTATGAATCAGTCAGGGAATGTAGCGGCTGCAACTTGTTACATAAATTAGCGCTCCGTCAGTGTTGTCTTTTGGGGAGTGGTGATTTTTGGAGCAATCATTCAATCTAAGGAAGCTCGAGGTTGGTTGGTCAGATATCCTCTTCGAAGTCTGTGAGATGATCTTTGGACAGGATTTACGCGAAATTCTAGGTCGGGGGAGTCAAGGTCTTGAAGTTGAACCTGCTACTGTGTGGTGGGAGAGAGACGTTTTCTATTGTAGGTGGTGAACAGTTGGTAGGAGTGTGGGGAAATCTGGGATTACTGACAGATGGAGTTTGAGAGAGAAAGTGACCAGGGTTTAGCGGGAGGAGGTTTATTCTGGAGTATACTGGTCAAGGAAGAGCAGAGCTAGTTAACGGCAGAGAGAGAAAAAAATAATTAGTGGCTGAAGAGTAGCCGGAATGTCGTGGTGAGGCAGGTAGTTATTGGCAGACGAGGTTTCCCTCTTCATTTTCCCCAAAGCCAAGTTCTTGGCATGCTTGGTGGAGACTAGAGGCCTGATGTAGGTGTTGTATTCTGGATAGGATGACGGTTGAAGCAGTCCGAATGGTGCTTTATAGTAGTATGGTATAAGAACTTTAGAGTAATATTACGCTATCAGCTTGAAGGGCGCTTTAAGATAGTATGGTGTGAGCCGCATAAAGGGTGCTTTACAGTAGTATTATATGATCAGTACGAGGGGTGCTTGATGAAGGTAGCGAGTGAGGAGATTAAATAAATAGAAACATATTAGTGATAAAAAGAGACAGGCTATAAATCACTGTCAGTGATTTTTTCATAGTTACTCTTTGGTAGTCTTGACTTTCAGTGATTAGAACCCAAGTATAAGTGTGTTAAAATATGCTCGAACCACAGGCTCCCACGTCACCCCCCCCCCCCC